>CM068374.1:100521319-100933138 GCA_034769895.1 Magicicada septendecula | reverse complement strand
AGTCTTGATCTTTGCAATCGACATCGCCAGGAAAATATACGACAGAACACTGTCCAAAAGGGAAAATGTTTATATAATAATTTTTTCAATTTTTATTTATTCGATTATTTGAATTAAATAATGGTTATCAGTATATGCTAAGGGTAGTAAAAATATAGAATCTTTGATTATATCGAGTGTGACAATGGTGAACTTAAAACATTATCAAAATAACAGTAAAGTAATACTTAGCTTCTTTCGAAATATGGCTTTACCGTAGAATACTGAGCATTTCATGGACAGCACATATAACTAATGTTGAAGTTCTTAGAAAGATTAAGAAAGAAAGGGAAGTTATTGACACAATGAAGATAAGAAAGCTCATGAGAAATGAACAGAGATTTTACGTGTTGCAGTCCATATTACAGGTAAAAGTACTTGGAAAGAGATGAGTTAGGCGACCGAGAATCTCATGGCTGAGAAACTATCAAATAAGAAGAATACTTAGCTAAAAGTTACTAACCCGTTAAGGTTAGCAACTATCGATGAACGAGTATCTGTTTCAAACTGACCGAATATGAGGTCATTTATCTACCAGGAAATAGCTTACTAATCCAACAGAGAATGCGCTACCCAGGAAGCATAATGGATAACAGCATGTAAACTCAAATTAATGTGTGCATGTATTACCTTAGTCTTTAAAAAATAAACAACTTCTAATAGTAGTTCCACATTTCATAAAACTTTAATAATTAGTAAAAATTGTCTTCTGAAAATTAAAAATGTGTGCAACTTTCGAACGGTAACTCTAGCCTTACACTAGTAATGTGGTATGAACGTCTTCAGCTTATATGTGTACCCAGTTGTAAAATGAACCGTCACATGCATCAGTACTAAACCTTGATGGACGCCCACATGACCGCTGGACGTCTGTGATTTTGTATCCGGTGTAGCGTTTTGTGATCGGCGAATGTTGAAGTCAATCCCTTTCAATACAATATATCCGAATTGTCGCTGTGTAAACCCGTTTTTGTATCTGAGATATGATACCGCTGACGACAAAAATATAATCTGGCTTAGAAAGTCTAGCTCTCCTTTCTTTCGCAGGAGGTTGTCAAACCAGAGAATGGTGTTCCAATCTAATAAACATTTCTATTTTGCCAGTATTCACTTCTAACATGGTTCGTTCGCCTGTAAATGTGCCACAAAAATCAATTCAGAGCCTGAATCTTAATGCTTGTTTAGATATCGCCTTTTACTTATCCAAGTTTGACATTCGCATGAAATTGTCGTTACTGTGATGGTCTTTATGAAACTTCAACTGTACGTTCAAGGTCAACCTACGAACATTTTCGTTATCGCCTTCCAGTCTCCTCTTTCCTCTCCTAATTTTTTCGTTGCTACTTACTCTCTATTTCCCACATTTACAACAATTCTTTTACGTACTCGGATCTTTGCCTGCCTCTGACGTTTATGTCCTCCCGTGTTTCTTTTCTCATTATACGAACCAATTGTTTATGCATTTATGTATACCTGTCTCTCCTTTAGTGACGTTTCTCCCTTAATATCTCTCAGCTTCTCTAAAACTCTTTTTTTTTATTTTTCTCTTCGCCAAGCCATTTAATCTCAACATTTCTTATGAGATCTAGATACAATGTTTCCAATTTTTTCCTATCGCATTGAAAGCAACGGAAGGAACTCGTTCTAAGAAACGATCTTCATTCATAAATACAGATCAAAATGGCTGGCTATTTAGGAATTGTTATTAATTTAAATAATCGATAATCAACATGAAAACAACGTTTTGAGATTGATATTTTGAAAGTTACTCTTCTTTGAAAGACAAATGAAATATTTATAGCTACATCCCATTAGTGTGTAATTTATTTTGGTTCCTACACTTCATATGATCTACTCCTCTTTGTAAACGATTGAATCGAATCCTTACTCTGTCTCCTACACTGACGAGTGACGAAAAATCCACAGACGTCCAACGGTCATGTGGGCGCCCATCAAGGTTTCGTACTGATGCACATGACTGCTGATTTTACAGCTGGGTAACCACACGACCATATCACCGTTTTACCTACATAACTGAAATATATTAAAATAATAAATATATTATTTTAATCTATAACTATATGGAGATTGTGTAGTCCCCTTCTTTTCGGGGTTTTTAATATACAGAGTTTTAATTTCACTTTTGCGCTAAATATAAAGATTCTTAATTCTAAAGTGTGATTGCGTCTGATAAATAAGTATATCTGCTCGTTTAATTTGTGAAATCAATAATTACTGTTGAGCGCCAGAGCAGAGAACCTCAGGGTGATCAAATAATGACACTTTCTCGTTCAGATTCTAATAATCTTATATTGATTCTTTCATAATACAGACATGTGAATTAAAATTCTAATACTCCATACTACACATTCTTTATATTGTATCAATTGACTTACCAATTGTCAAGCTGATAATTACTTATTAAAACAAAAGGTTACTTGATTCACTAATATTTAGAATTACAATTGCTCACCATATAAATTGAATTACTAGTTTGCAAAATTACATTTACTCACACAACATAAATATTTAATCGATATCATTTTAAGGCACATCATAATATTCTATCAACCATTATTAATTTCTTAACATACTAACATTTGCGTGTAAATTAACCTCTTACTTACTTCCAATGGTTACTATGTCTTAATTTATTTATTACGTTTTTTTATATAAAGACTTAGCTATATCTACACATCTACTTATTATTCTTCTTGACATGTCATAATACATAAATTACTTTGCTTAGGATCTGAACGAACTGTGGGGTCTTTTAGAATGAGATGAGTTTAGTTCGGTAGACATTAATTACTATGTTTGAAAATAATTGGTTATAAATTGTTATTATAGAATTGGTTACTTGTTTTGCAGGATTCCTCTGATATGACTGGTGTTTCCACTTTGATCAATACACTTCACTCCACTAATAAGCACCTTTGATTTATCACTTTTGTAACATACGTTCGCGTTATACAATCGACGCGCACATAGATATAAATATCTTCTTGTTTCGTACTTACGCGCACATAGATATAAATATCTTCTTGTTTCGTACTTACTCGCACGTAATAAATATCTTCTTGTTCGTACTTACGCGCACATAATAAATATCTTCTTGTTTCGTACTTACGCGCACATAATAAATATGTTGTTTTCCTTTCACGGTACTAATTATTCTTCCGACTCTTTATCATAACAATTTAGACATTATGTATAAGTTTAGAGTACGTTGCCGTTATAATTACATTAATGGAGTTATTTACTGAGTGACTTAGACTCCTACCCATTAGACTTTGATAGACTCCTTCGACTAGCGACTAATAGTAGTAATGGTAGTGGTAGCAGTACTAGTAGTGATTTTTTTTTACCATGTTCTCTTTTTATAGTTTACTTGGAGATGCCCTCTCTTCCGTCATAGCTAATTCCTTTCCCATTGGTTCTATTTTGAAAATTTCCCCGGTTTGTTTGAATATACCCATTCAGACATCATAATTCTTTCGCGCTATATAGTGACGCTACGGCTTATTGGTTAATGTGTTCGGGCACGAAGTTTTACCGCGTGGCCGTTTAAATTGCTAAAAACGACGCTACTTCCTAACTTTCGTACTTTATGTTGGGGTGAATCCCATTGTGTTCTGAAGGACATCGCCTCGCTTTTCTAACGGGACTTACGCATTTTTTGCTGTTTCGATCATACAAAGCACTTTTATGTTTTTATGACATGCAAAGTACAGGCTCTATTATATTTCTATTTGGCTGGCGACAGACTGTCGGCGCACTTGGCCTCACCCTGTCTCTTCTTATACTACATATTTTCTTTTTACATACATAACAATTTCTTACTTACTATTACTGTTCAGAATTCAATCATACATTATTAATAATTGTATATCATATTTGCTTAATTGAGAACTTGTAAAGTTATGTTACAAATCTATATATATAAAACTCAAAGTCTGAGGATTTGTTTCTTTATATTGAATACAAATCCACACCGTTACGTCGATTGCCAAGTTTTGTGCAGGTAACCTTTGACACAAGGCGAAAGACACTATCTAATTTGGAATTTGATTGCCCCGTTCGCACGATTTGGTCCCTTTTAATTATGCCTTTTTGTTGACGCGTATAAAGACGTCAACAAAAGCATGGAGACCAGAATTAATTACCATAGTAACAAGTAAATAAACATATGCTATTTAGCGGCGTCGGAACTGTACCTTTATTTGTTCCTACAGTACATTTTCATTTCAGTACAGTTCCTATAGGTGATGTTTTTAATTATGCGATTGTATCGGTATATTACGATGTGGAAAAGAAGAAGTGTATTAATTGTAAATTTCATAATGCAAAGCAAAAATTTGTGTTGTTTTCATTTGTGGAGTTACTGTCAATGGTTTTTGGTTTTTAGTTTATTGCTGAAATAAATAAAAGCCATGGTTGAGGAAAACGTAACGTTTAATGTGTATATACAATGCTTATAACACAGTAACACTTAAAATAAAGAACCTAACGTTTTTGAGTTAACGGGTACTTGTGAAATAATAAAAAAATGTTTTAATAAAGTTATAAAACTATGTTTTCTGCTTACGGGCACAGTGAACAGTAGGTAACTTTTATCTTCAAAAAATTCAACCAATTTTTTTCGAACAATTTTTTTAACAAACAGAATTTATTAAAAGCGCTAATCGGAATCATTTTTCTATAATGGTGTGCAACAGTGATAATTCTGTTTGTGATTATAACCACTAACACAACTTTCTTAATTAAATTTTTTCAACGTTCGTAAATAAATTTCTAAAAAGGGGTCGAAGTGAATTTTTCAGATTAAAATCCATCATTCATATGTAGCCTACATACATATCGTGTCTCTATAGCCACAAATTAGAAAAAATTGAAGAATATACTCATTGAGGCTATTATTTAAATAAATTAAAATAAAATGCACATTTAAAGTACCGTGCATAGTAAAATACATGTGTGCCCCACTTAAAAATTTTTCGTTTATAACTTCAGCCACATTAGCCAGCAATCACGACGAATCTTTCTGTCCTAATCTTAGATTCGCTTAACAAGTTCTTTTTGTAAATAATGAACTCGCTAATATTTGTTTAGTAACAATAGCACTTTTTTATACCACCAAAGTAGCTTATGAGTACCTAGCAGAATTGGCTGCTAGGTAGATATAAGGGTACAGAAAGTGGCCAGCATTATCCTTCAGCCGCTCACCGTTACCGCAAGATATTATACCAAGTACTCTTTGCATATAAAACGTATTTTAATTTATAGTGGGTTTCTCAGGAATCGAAACTATGACCTCTAGATTAGTAGCCAGGCGCTGCTGCTCTATTAAGCTTACAAAATGTTTTGCAAATTTTGTGGTATAATAACAAAATGTTCGAGGCTTGACACGTTTCTATAGATGTCTAATTTGAGTGTTCAAATTAAGTAACCAAACGCAAACGGATTGTGGAGTAAAATTGCAAGGAGAGAGAATTAACGTATTAAGATTTGCAGACGGCATTGCAATTATGGGTGAAAGTGAACAGGAGTTAAGCGAACAATTACATAATATGTAACATATTACATATTATATGTAACATACATAGCAATTACATAATATGTATAGTAGATGAGGCTATGAGCAAAAAAAGTGTAATTTAAGAATAAATGTTAATAAAACTAATGTGATGGTCTGTGGTAAACCCGGACAGTCCAGATTGCTGATGGGAAATAGATAGAGGACACTAGAGAGTTCACCTACTTAGGAAGTAAAATCACAGAAGACGGAATAAGTAAAACAGAAATTTTGTGTAGGATCGGACAGATTAAAGTTGCATTTAACGGCAAATGTAAATTGCTGACTTCTAAAGAAATAGCTTTGGAAACAAAAAAGAGTTTCCTGAAGAGTTACGTATGGAGCGTAGCTCTATGCGGATGTGAGACGTGGACAGTTGGAACAGACGAAAGGAGAAGACTTGAAGCACCGCAAATGTAGTTTTATAGGAAGTTAGTGAAAGTAAGATGGATCGTCAAGTTTAGTAATGATGAGATTCTGACTAGAGTTTGAGAAACAAGACGTTTTGACAAAATATTGTGATGCGAAATGTTGAAATTATTGTTCATATTATGCGTCACGAGAATTTGATAAAAGCAATAATCGAAGATTACATTGAAGGGAAAAGATGAAGAGAAAGACCAAGACTCCAATAAATGAAACAGATTATTGGTGATGTAAGTTGTAATAACTAAGAGGAGATGAAACGTAAGCACAGAGAAGATCGGTGTGGAGAACTGGTACAAACCAATCTGCGGATTGCTAATTAAGAAAGGAAGGAATTTGAGTATTAAAAATATTGTCCGAATCTTTTAAGAATCTTTTAAGAATCCGGACCATCGCATTTCGCTTGGGGAAGCGGTCAACGTATATAGAAGGGATTGCAATACAGAGTACTGTACGTACAATATTCCTATGTTCGCGTCCCGTGCATAGAGCGTCAGACACGCGGCGCGGCGGGAGTCCGTCATCAACATTAATGATAGGACGCCACTCTGTCATTATGAACGGCGAAAACATAACCGTGGCAGTAAAGCGAGACATTTAAAGGTTGTCACTTAATTGTACACCTGCAGAGATAAACGTTCGCTGGAAAAGTTCACTGGGGCATCGAACTCATTGCACTGGTTTTGTAAACGGCGGTTACTGACTAATTATTTAGTTAACACTTGCAGGGCGATATCCGTCAATGTCTTTAATCCAGCTGAGTTGTGATTTCTCAAACTGCCCCCTGTTTCAGCGGTGATGTTCTACAGTTCTGGCGAGAAACAGAATAAACATTTACTTTTAGAGTTTTTTACAAGTGACTTTACATATCGGAAAGTTGAATTTCACGAAAGTGTGGAATGTCAATAAGTTAGTATGTTTGCGTGATTACTGACTGTATCCGCACACTATCGTCTGTTACACGATTTCTGATTTACAATAAGCAACTGTGTATAACTATTTTTCTGACAATCTACTGAGCTTTTAATATAATATGATTTTATATAATTATAAAAGAATAATTAATGTGTCTCTGTTGATCTTTGTAACAAACTAAAATTTATTTTCTGTACAATGAAATAAATTACTATTTAATAAAGTCTTTACTGATATCATAGAATATTTCTTTTAAAAATTTTTTATAATTCTACATAAATAATACAAGTTCACATCCCTTTAATGTCGACTGCAGATCCTTTAGACGACGGGTTGATCCTATCTGAAAGAATACGTGGGTTGATTTACTGTGTGCGGCTTTAGGGTCGCTTTCCGGCGTGTAGATATTTCTCACCGGCATGGTTACGTACACTACGCTGCTACCGATACTATTACACCTACTGGTGTATTATGCTTACACCGTTCCAGTAAACTTGAAACGTCTATATCCCTAATTGGAATATCTTGAGCTTTCGCGGATTGGCACAATTATAATAATTCTCGCAGTAACTCTAGGAATTTTCTAGCTTGCGTTCGTTGCGGCAGGTAGACCAAACGTCTGTACCAGCATAGCGTTCACACTTTATCGATTTCGATGAGAAACTGATCTATCCGTTGAAAGTAATTTTCATCGACTGAATTCTCGTAATCTGATTGGTTCTTCGGTAACAAATGGTCACCTTCTATGATTTTCTTACACATAATAACTATTCTTGTCCAAGAACGCTTCCGAACAGAACAGCTCTTGTTCATAAAAGCCTGAAACGTTATAAGATCGAATTTATTGGACTGTAAAACCTTATTACTTAGAAAACGCATACACTTAGTTGCTTATTTTTAAAATAACTATCGTCATCAGTTAGGCCTTTTTATTACGAACATTCTGATGTAAGTCCCATATCAAAAATTCCCATACCTCGAAAGTTATTTAAATTAACGTGTTTGTTATGAATATCCCGTAAAATATTACGTTTCCTCGCACACGTGCTCTACACACGCAGCTAAGCATCCTTACGCACCATCTCACAGAGCTTAAAGTTGTTTTACAAGCCTAGAAATACTTAAAGCTAACATTTTTCACAATATTCCACATCCAATAATGTATAATGTTCAACCCTGCAATCTCTGTTTATTCATACAGTGTCTTTAAATGCTGTCATATTGTTACGACGGTCTCACTGATCGTCGTATGGTACAGTGGAAACAAGATACATAAAGAAATTAAGTCACTAATTACCAGCTTTAATTAATCACAAATAACAGTTTGTAATCAACAAGGTACTGTCATACAATAATTGAAGTCAAATTTGTGCACACGCAATAATAATGTCAAGTAATAGGGCTCCGCACTAATTCTAACACAACAGATTTCTTCAACAACGACTCGATCCGCACTAATGAAATCGCTCAACGAAACTGAAAGCAAAGCCAGATGCTGTTGCTTATATAGGTAGCGTAGGTGTTCGAGAACAACTTTCCATCCTTACTGCAGCGTGCCAGCATAATGCGCATTTCAAGTGCTCTCCGGAACAATCTAGAACGTACTTGAGTGCGACCTTGACTGAGGCTACACCTGCTCGACTAGCGGAGAAACGTGTAGGAGGACGCTCTCGCCTTTTCGAGAGGGTTCCATCGTTACACTATGCTTTACTACTGCTACATTCCACATGCAATTAGAACGCCCATTGCAATGTGTTTGTGTGTGTCTGCGCGCGCGCGCAAGACATATATGTACGTCTCTCATAAGTAGGCATACATACGCCTACAAGAGCCTGAAATATATGAAATCACAGTCTGCACCAACATCAGTGATCCATCCTTTAGGCGGCAGTATGAATACGGATGATACGAGGCTGTCATTCTCTGCACGACCGATTTGATCTCTTCTCCCTCCGACGTCGAGAGTGTATAAACCGTAAGACTGTACTGTTTGTGTTGTAAGTGTATACATATGCAAATCCCGACAGTGATCGTAATCCCCGTGAAGTTCGCGTTTGTGCGTTCGTGTTAGTGAGTGAGAGGTCTCTTCGTTGCATTCGTATACCGGGTCGCTGATTTAAAGTGCACGAAAATGTTTGTACTCTCAATAGCCTGAACGCTTAACGGGCGTGAAATTTGACTGCTACTAGATTAGATTTAGAGTAGAAACTAAAAAATGTTTGCATACTACGAGAAAACGGTTTTGTACAGAATCGCATGGTAGTCAAAACTAAAACACCGCATGTAATTTTATATGGATGACGATTTTATGATTGAAGCTTAAATCGACTCCAAAGGCAGTAAAAGACCGACTCCAAATATGAAAAACCGAGAAGAGACCATACTCTTAGAAAGTAGGAACTCGCTACTGCCGCAGGAGGAACACTCTCATGAAGCAACAGAATATTTGTTTGACACTGTTATCATTTCTTCTTCTTCTTCTTCTTCTTCTTCTTCTTCTTCTTCTTCTTCTTCTTCTTCTTCTTCTTCTTCTTCTTCTTCTTCTCCTCCTCCTCCTCCTTCTCCTTCTTCTTCTTCTTCTTCTTCTTCTTCTTCTTCTTCTTGTTCTTGTTCTTGTTCTTCTTCTTCTTCTTCTTCTTCATCTACTGCCGTTACAACCAACATGGGTTTTAGCTTCTTCAACTGTATTTCTCTATTCAGCCTTCTCATTACATAGTCTTATCCATCTTCTTAACCCCATATTCCTCAGATCCTCCTGAACAACCTCGATCCATCTCTTCCTTGGCCTCTTTCTTGATCTCCATCTCGATCTTGGTCTCTTTTCTAGAATTTGTTTGAAAATTCTGTGTTGTTCCATCCTCATTGTGTGTCCCATCTAGGCTATCCTTGTAATTTTTACAAACCTTACTATGCAAGCCCTGTGTATTAGACTAGTTATTTAACGATTCCTTCGTATTATCCACAAGCTGTCGTTATTTTACACCGGTCCAAAAATGTTTCTCAGTGCCTTTCGTTCAAATATTCTTAGATACTATTCGTCGTTTTGTGTTAATACCCAGGTTTCACAATCATTTGTTACATCTGGTACAATTATGCTTTTGTATGTTTTAAATTCTAATCATTTGTTCAGAGCTTTCGACTCCATTAATTATGTGTAAGCGTAGTAACATCGGTTACCAATAAATATTCTCGCCTGGATATCATTGCTTGTAGTGTCTGTGTAGTTTATTTGTGAGCCTAGGTAGGAAAATTCACTTGCGTGTTCAAATTCATGGTTGTCGCATTGTATAGATTGTCAGTTACACGATGTTCTTGTTATTTTCATGTATTTGATTTTATTATCATTTACTTTCAGTCCTCTCTCCATTGTCTCGCTGTCTATATTAATTACAGCTTCTTTCAAAGAATTTTTGTTTCTACTTATAACGGCTACATCATCGGCATAAGCAAGAATTTGTGTAGTTATTATTCATGTCCCCTGATTTCCATCTTGTTGATTACTGCTTCTAAAGCTAAGTCAAAAAGTAAGAGGATAGTGCATCTCGTTGTCTGATCCCTGCGGTATTGGGAAATGTGAAACACTATTGTGATCTGAGTAACTTAAATCAATGAATACTGTAAAGTCAATTAAGATTTCAACATTGTGTCATCTAGCCCCCGCCGTCTTTATTTTCTGATAAGCCTGTATCGTTAGCCAGAGTAAGTCGCATTATATAATCATATCGAATGGCATTTATTAATCAAAATCTGTTCACCAGTCATGGAGTTGGCGCGAACTAACATAACACGTAAACACTTAACCTTCTTTCTTACATAGTGATATTACATAGTGATTGGTTAGGTCGAACGAATCGATTCAATAAATATTTCTTCCTCCTCCTGTGGCGCTACGACACGAAATCGGACCTCGGCCTCCTCCATCTTGATATCACCACCTCACTCTACTCGTACCGGAAGACAAAGCCTCGCGCTTACAGCATCTTTGTCGTATCCATGGCGGCAACATAATCCAAGCTTTTCCTTGGACGGCCTTTTGGTCCTTTGCCCTCCGTATTTTCCTCCATGTCACACATGAGAGTAAGAGGTCTTTTTGGTATTCGCCTATTATTCATTCTCACAACATAGCCAGCCCGTTTCATCTCCTCAGTTTCATTAAACTTCAACAGTTGGCTCATTGAAATAATTATAAACATCTTGGTTGTCTCGTCTCTTTAACTCTCCGTTTGTACATATGTACATCCGGCTCAGGGTCTCCTCTCAAACTACCAAAGGGTCGAATAAAGATGACGAATTTTTTAATCTTTTAATTTTTAGGCTCTTCGATTATTTTTTCATCAGTGTGAGCTAATATAGTAGTAATTATTTTTTAAATATACAAACAGCTTTATTACATGACATTAGTGTAGAGCATACGTTTGAAATATGAAATTTAGGAAATGAATTATGTCAGTGAATTATGTTTATGAATTCAGTCAATAAGTAGAATCTATTCAATAACAATGTTTCAATGAAGCATATTTTTATTGTGTTATTACCGTTTACTTTAATGGGACTAATTTCGGCTACTTTAAAGATATTAACGTTGATCAGTCTTAACTTGTTTTTTCTTTTGTATGAAGTCGACCTGACACCGGACCCCTCCCCCCCCCACAAGGAGAAATTCTAGACAAACCACTGATAGAAACTCAGTAAATAGCGTATGTCTGTCGTACACGGATTTTTACATTTATTTAATCGCTAAACCAAAAAATCTTGAAAAAATATGTGCATTACTGAAAGTACGCCTACAACTAAATGAGTAAAATTAGTACTATCTTTCTCTGCAATAACAACTTATAGCTTAAACTTTGTTTTATTTCAAACCTTTCTCCATTTGAATTAATTATACAGTTTAGGCCGCTTAATAAATTACAGAGTTTACAATAAGTCGCTTTATATATTTTACAAAGTAAGTATACAATATCTTTATTATTATACTGAGATAGTAAAGATTGTACCGTTAAAGATATATAGTAAGATATGTTAAATGAATAAATTACCTTGTTTTACTTATTTACAATCAAGTACTGTTTTTTTACTTCCATGGCCCGTAAGGAAATGGAAGTATGGTGATCGCGAAAAAATCGTGTTCGAAATAAGGGCTGATTCTGATTGTACTGCCCTCAAAACATGAAGAAAAGTGGTTTTCCAAAAAGTGTCTATGTGTCTATATGTAGAATTTTTTCTGTGATGAACGATAAGTGTCGAAAATTCAAATACATTTTTTGCGTATGTCCCCGAGTTTTAGAGGAATCAAGTCCTATTGATCTTGGTGAAGGGGTAGTTTACCTCAGCATTTTACGTTTTGACAAGATTAAAGTACTTAATTTTAATAAATAAAATATCTTGAAAAGAAGGTCATAATAATCCACTGTAGAAAGGTAGATGAAATATGTATAAATGAAAGGAGTAGTTGAAGGAGGGGGTAATTTTCTATAAATGAAAATAGTAGTGTGTAGGGGAGGGGGTAACTTTTTGAAAATTAGCTTTCTGGTGTCGAATAAACTACTTCGTTTTGAAGGATAAGATGGCTTAGTAGTTACATATAATAAAACTATTACTCAATAAAAGTGTAAATATTACAAACGGGGTTGTTCGGTTAATGGGAGGGGTAGTTTACTTGCATTGTTTTTGTCTTTTAACAAGAGTAAAGTACTTAATTCCGACAAATACTCGTAAATGCCTCGAAAATAAAGTAATATGGTAACTGAAAAATGGTAAATGAAATATTTATAAATGGACAGGGTAGTTAATGGGGCACGGGGTGATTTTTTTTTAAACTGCAGATTTCAAGTAAAATACGCGTATTTAATTTTGAAGGATAAGATACTTTAGAAATTACATGTGATAAAACTATTACTCTGTGTCAGTGTATATATAATTAATTGTGGGGATCGGTTGAGGAAGTGAGGTGATTATCTGTTTAGTTGAGCTTCTTTATAAGAATAAAGTACCTAATTTTTATAGATAAAGTGACTCGAAAATAACATTATATTAAACGAATACCCTATAATAACAAAAATATCTATAAATAGTGAAATTAGTTTGAGGGTGGTGAATATTTTTTTTAGAAATTATCGAACCGAATTCAAGTAAGTGATTTTAAATATAAATCTTAGAACATGGAAGTCATGTACGGTTCTCCAAACCAGTTTTTGTTTTTACATTATTTGTCGTAAATTGATTGCTTATGATGCGCCCCGCCAGTAAGTTCCTGAGCTTTATTTGTAGCCATCAGGCACTTGTAAGTTAGACACCGCCGCTCTAAACAAGATAAGTTGTATGTGATTTAGGTGATGCTGATATTTATACTCTACGAGTTTATTAGGATGTAAACGTCTTTCTCGTGACTTTATAACGTAAAAATTCGAGTTTCCCATCAGATTATGAAATACTACCGTCACGTCATACCGTGTGTGAGGTAAATGTCGTCTGAAGTGCGTCCTCCTTAAGCCAATAAACCATAAGTGTTTTGCTGTGCTGTGTGCCCTCCCCTCCGTCTATTTATAAACGCTTTCAACTGGATAAATACACCGTTGTTGACACTCGCAGTCAAGTTTTATTGTAAGTCTTAAATGATAAGCCGTGCCTTATCACTGAGTGCACGGCTTATCAACCTTGTCAGGTCACCTGGTGACGTTCTCGCTCGTAAAAAAAAAAAAAATATATAATACCACCTTCAATGCGACATTAAGTAATAATAATAACCCGTGAACACATGCACACGAACACAACGAGAAGTTAATCTGTCACATTTCATTGGCAACCGTGGTGCCGTGTATTCTTATTGAACAAGACTTTTATTTTACTGCTTCTACGTTTTTGCTTTCTACAACAAAACCAAAGTAAAATTTCACGTTCTCTACCGTCGTCATGTGTATTCACTGACAGTTCATGACGCTAAAATTACGCCCCCCATCGCCGCGAAATTCACAAAATTACCCTTCAATCATACGTACCTTCAGACTTGTCGAAAAATGAAAAACTAAAGGAAAAACTAATATTTCACTAGTGTGTGATCATTTTAATAGTGCCGAGATTTTTACGCCCGTAATCCGATTGACATTCAGTCGCCTATCTGCTACTATCTGCAGCCACTTTTGCGTACATCGAGCCTAATCGAAACGATCAATCCGTTTTTGATATTAACATCAAGTTTAGAGTTACCTATTCGCTAACATAACAATGAAATTAAAAAGGTAGATAAGTCATAGTTTAAAAAATATAAAATGTAAATTTAAAAAACCCTTTTTTAAGTCAACTGTTAAAAATTATCCTCTACCAAAATCACCTCATACAATTCTTCTTCTTCTTCTTCTTCTTCTTCTTCTTCTTCTTCTTCTTCTTCTTCTTCTTCTTATTCTTCTTCTTCTTCTATCATGGGCTAGAAGAATTTCCTGTTCCTGACCCAAAGGAATATGTCCACTTCGCCAGCGCGTCCTGGGTCCTCCTATACTTTGTTGTCCAACAGGCTTGTAACGCCAAACTTCCTTAGGCAACCTGCTATCCGGCATCCCATTCACATAATCAATCCATCTCTCTTTGTTTTCTGCAATACGATTGCATATTAAAATTTTTTAACTCTTTACAAATGTCTTGATTGTAGAGTCTGCCCCTTCGCGTGTAGCCTTTAACAGATCGCAAGAATCTTATCTCCGAAGCATGTATCCAACACAGACGTTTTTCGCCTGAACCCAAGTTTCAACCCAATAACACTGCCATAGCCATTACATTATAACACATTAGTTGAGTCTCTTTCCTCGGTTTCCTCGATAACACTCGACGAATTGTGCCACATATTAACTTAGACTTAGCCAACCTGTGATCAGCATCATAATCCACATCACAAGTGATATCACAGCCAATACAGCCGAAATGTGACACCTACTGTATTACTCTTATTATGAGATACAGTCTTAGTTCGCAAGGGGTACTTACCCACAAATGCAATAGTTTTTGTCTTCTGCACAGACATTTTCATGTTTTATTTTGGACAGACTTACTGTAATTCAAAATCGATCTCTAGATCTCGCATTCATTGTTTTCGATGATTACTTGATTATCCGTAAACAACATTATATTCATGTAAGTTCTATTATTTTTCTATTCCCGGATCCACTCGTAATTTCCACTCTCTAACTGTGTCATCAATATAGATATTAAACAGTGTTGGAGGCATGCTATAGTCTTGGCGCACTCCGTAATTAATGTAAATCTCTTCTGTCAAATCCTCTTATGATTATACTCTAAAATGTTAAACGGACAAAACATTTTTAGAAACTTGAGCAATTATCCGGTGGCTGAACATTTCAAACATTTGGTAATGACATACATATTGTAAAAGTAAAATTTATATTTTATGTTTTTGATGTATAAAGCAGTAACAGTTTCAAGAGGATCAGGCTGCCTGAGAAGCGCAATCAGGTTGAACCAATTTATAAGAACTGAAGTCAAGGTCCACAGATTTACAATGGTGAGCCCAATATGGATATAGGCCGGCCCTATACTGGGAAGACATTATGTTTCGCGACAGAACCGTTTTGACGCATCGTGTTGCAAAGCGTCGCTTCGGTTTGTCAAGACAGGCTTGAGACATCGGCTCACGACAAAACAATCAACCGTTTCTGAGCTGTAAAAGTGTATGGTTCGTGGGTTAGTGACAGGCATTATTTTGCATCTATTTCAGTTTCAACTATAGTTTCACTTGTTTCATTTTATACTCAATAGCAGTTAATAATAATAATAATAATAATAATAATAATAATAATAATAATAATAATAATAATAATAAATACAAAACAAAATGCCAGAATTAGAACGAAAAGATACTGCACGCAATTTCCACGTAGGATTAAGTAAATGTAGTATAAACTCCCCGCCTTGTGTGGTTATAGAATCTAGCGCATGCACACTTCAAAATGTCACAAGCTGTTTTCTTACGAGACATAAATAATTGAACGAACTTCGTCTTTGGTCGCGAAGGGCCTCGCTACGCCTCTAGACAACGTCGCAGCCAGTGTCTGGCGCTTTATAGATCCTGATGGCAGTAGAGTCGTCTGCGACGCTTTGCGACACAATGCGCCTAAACGGTTCTGTCGCGAAACAAAATGTCGCTCCACTGTGCTGCCGGCCATACGCTGCTGAAACGCGAACTGACTGAGATAACAATACAAATATTGGAAGCAGCCGAGATTAAGACTTTAAGAAGGATACTAAATCTGACACTACTCGACAGGGAGAGAAGTAAGCCAATATAAGTGAAAGATGTGACAATATAACCTAAAGTAAGTGCTTGGGCTCACCGACTCGCCAAAATAGTTATGAACAATATCCCCCCCCCCCCCCCCCGGGAAAGAGGAGTAGAGGTCGTTCTAAAATAAGATGGTGTTAATATAGAAGAAGTGTATTGGTGGAGATAGAGTCTAATCTACATAAAGTAGAAGAAGAAAAAGAAGAAGTTCATGGGCTAAATCGATACGTGTGGGTACAAAAACTGTTCCTTGAAGTGAACAATAGGTCTGTTAAAAAAACTGATCCTTAAAAAGGTCTTAGTGTACAGTTTTACAGCGTCTACTGTTGTCTCCAAACTAACAATTTTTGGAACAGAAGATCGTTTCCATTATACGCTGAGCCAATAATTTGTCAATGTAAGTACTGTTGAGATTACATATAGGCCTACGCACACCCAGATTGCCATTAACACGTGCAAAAATGCACAAAGCTACACACACACACACACACAATGTCCTTTCTCTCTCTCTCTCTCTCTCTCTCTCTCTCTCTCTCTCTCTCTCTCTCTCTCTCTCTCTCTCTCTCTCTCTCTCTCTCTCTCTACCTGTACCCTTCTTCCACTACCCTCCTACCAGCAAGCTAATGTAGTTGGTACGCGAAAACTTCTATTTCAATTGTGGCTCATTTGTGTCATTTGCTTATTTACCGGTTGTGATACACTTTATAATTATGTTTTCGTACGATGCTTTGCTTATTCATAATCTACGATGGAATTTAGATAGACTGTTCTGCCTGTTTGTCTGGTGTACGTGTACTATATAGTTTTTTTATTGACATAATACAGATTTGTACATGACAGATGACTTTAATATTAAGTTATATATTTAATCCTTAAATATTTCCTACAAAATCCTTAATTCTAATCAATTAAAACAGTAACTGTAATAAAAATACTGAAATGAAGAAATTAAAGTGAATAACACAAATTACGCGTAAGAGTAAGAGGTTAATTGTGTGTGTGTGTGTGTGTGTGTGTGTGTGTGTGTGCGCGCGCGCGCATAATTGACCGTGAATTATGACAATTAACTAATGTAGGCTAATGGCTCAATCTGGAAAAGATCACAGTGGGGGCAGATGTGTCAGGTATAAAGAAGGTTGTAACATACCCTTCTTCGGTTTACTTTTATTGCACCGTAATTTCTCACCCTATAAATTCTTCCTGTCCCCTCCCACGTATTACGTTTAACCAGTTTATGATATAACATAGTAAATTCTACGTCTTAAGTATCGATATGACACAATTAGGAAACGCAAATTATAAAAAAATGTTTTTTTACCTGTTGTTAACTCACAATCCAGTAAAGATCCTCAGAAAGAATGAAATCTAAGGTAGCTCACGAAAAATGAGCTTTTCTGAAATCGAAAGGATACCCACGTCATTACTCATTACGCTCTTACAGCCTTTTTGCCGAGAATCACTCTGCATCGCTCTGAATCAGAGTAAACAAAGAAACAAGGAAAGATTAGAAGCTTCTTATACGTTTTGCTGGGAAAGACAGGGGAAACGGGGTGAACTATGATGGTGTGTTTATGAGGATACATGAGATAAGAGATAGTAGAAAACTAAACCTTCATTTAATAGTGATCATGAATTAATAAGTAACGAAAGGGTTTTCATTGTTGAGTTTCGGTCAATAAGTAGACACAATTTTTAAACCATTTGTGTCGACTTTCCTACAATTTTTTGTCATTATCAGGACAATTGTCGATGAGTTGATATCACACCAAACACCGGATAGTTGTGTGTTTGGTGTCGTAGCAACTCGTCCATATTTGTCCTGATGATGAGAACAAAAATTGCCGAAACGTCGACACAAAGTTTTAAGAATTGTCTCCACTTATTGACCGAACCTTGCAAAATCTTTCATCATTTACGCAATAGTAATCATGTTATTAAAAGGTTGACTTGACTTCGAAACTTTAATATAAACTTTCATTAAATAAGTGCATCTTATGCTAGCGGCATCCACCGAGAATTTCCCTGCAGAGGAAACCAGACGTTTGAGGAACTGAACTGGTCTGCGAGACGTCAACAGCTGCGTGAAATACTGTACTTGCACCGACGGCGGTTGCACGGTCCATATAAAACAAACACAAATAATTTTTAATATCCCCAAGGTAAACATTACTGCCACTTAATGCGGTAATTTCAATTTACGATTGTACACGGTAAATATAAATGTCTATGTCGCATAAATTCCATAATACATAAAATATCTGTGTTCAGTACTGCGCTGCTTCTCGTGGAGCGTCGTAATACTACGTCAGGGTTTCTGTTTTACAGACAGTCGGCGCGGAAAAACGTGAAGCAAGGTGGTCTCTAACTGCCCATCTCCTGCCTGCTAACGGTTTGCCCATCTGGTTCTAATTTCCAAGCAGCAGACCTTAACGTCGTGTCAGGAGTATCTCTTGATTTTACGTATCGCAAATGTTTTAAAAACGGTGCCTTCGGTATCGTATTCTCTATAAATACTTCAAACTATAACAAGCACCGTGAGCTGCAGAACTCGGTTGTTACGTTGAACGAAATATATTCAGTGCTAGATAAATTTCAGTGATATTTTTAGATAATATTATAGTTTTTATTATAATATTAGATAATTTTTCAGTTATCAGAAAACTGACGAAAACCCCGATTAGGCTACTCTACTATTATTATTTTTTTTTTTTTTTAATACAAAAGTCGGTATGGAGAACCATACATGACTTCCATCCTCTAATTAATTGTACAATTATGTTTAATATGTACACTTAGAGAACGAAACCAAATATATCAGCATGCCTTTAGTAAAAACGCTGAAGATAATCAAAATACGAATTGTACCTAGATGTTAATATTTTTAAAATAAAGAATTAATTTGATTACATTATCTTTTATTTAAACAACGCGAAAGAAAGCAAATACCGCCCAGCGTTTGTTATCTGTGAATTGCTGAAAACGGAAAATGTTTTCGTGTCCGTGGTTACATAGCATGGAACGATATAAATTGTTAATACGAGGATTGTCAATAGAAACACGTTTAGAGGCTGTGAAGTATTTTTTATTCAACGATTTTAAAAGAAGTCTCCATTACAAGTCGGGACTGTAAGCTGGATGGTGTAAGACTTCACACTTGACCGACCAAGTAGATCTTGAATCATCTGAGCTACATGGGGTCGAGCATTATCATGCAGAAGAATGACACCATTTGTGAGCTTCTCGGGACCTTTATTCTTGATGCTGACCCGTAAGCGTTTTAAGCTGTCTGCAAGTCGCTCAGCGTTGATGCTGACACCAGGTTCTTTAAAACCTAAGGGCCAGCACACCCTGATAATCAAAAAATACGTTCACCAATTACTTTTCCTGCCGAAGGTTGGGACCGACATTTTTCCCCTTCGGAGATTGTGCATGCTTCCACTGCATACTCTGACGACTGGATTCTGGTTCGTAGTGATAACACCAAGACTCATCACCGGCAACAATTTGATGTAGAAAGACATTACCTTGTTGACAGCGCATCAAATGCTGTAATGATAAGGCCGAATCCAAATTTGTCTGCTCATCAGTAAGCAGTCGTGGAATCCACTGAACAGCAACTTTGTGATAGCCAAGACTATGAATGTGGAATGAACAGTCCCCACGCTGATGCTCAACATTTGAGAAAGTTCTCTAACTTTGATACGCCTATTTGCGCGTAAAGCAGTTTCCAGCTGTCTCAAATTTTCATCTGATGCTACAACACGTGCAGGTCCGGAACGGGGCAAATCTTTAGTGGATTCTCTTCCTTGTCGAAATGTATTGCACCATTCAACCACTCCCGTATGAAAATAACTATAGCCACCATATACAGCTTTCATTCTCGTATAAATGTCCATTGGCTGACGCCCCTCAGCGGCCAAAAACTGAATAACGGCACGCAGGTTACCTTTGGACGGATTTTCTATCATAGATGCCATTTTTCAACCCAGTCACAACGCTTAGAAAAGAGCAAACTGCAAGTATTTTTTACAGACGCGTCACTAGCACTTAAACAGACAATATAAACAAATGAATTCCGCTGCCATGGCGACGAAGTCACGGCTGCGCAGATCAAACGTGTTTCTATTGAACAATCCTCGTACTTTATTGAAATTTTTAAGTTTTCGGTCTAATAAATTTATAGCATCAAACAAAAAAAAAACCCCTCCCATTCAACTACCCTTTTCATTAACAGATATTTCATCTACCTTTTATCAGTGGATTATTATGACCTTCTTTTCAGGATACTTTATGTATCAGAATTAAGTACTTTACTCTTTGATGAATATTAATTGCTATACTTTTATATGTTCCTCGAGGAGGCGAACATCACGCTGAAACGTCGTACGAGGAAAATAATCAAAGTAAGTTTCACATGTGAAAGTGTAGCAATTAATATTCATTAAGTGCTGTGAATTAAGAGGATGAACATTCAAAATAACATTACTTTACTCTTGTTAAAACGTAAAACGTTGCAGGTAAACTACCCTTTGCAGTTAACCGATCTTCAACAAAATCTGAACTCGATGAGCGAATCGAGTTAGACGTTATGTTCACGAAATAAGTTTGTATATATTTTGAAGAAGTATTGGCAGATATTATTTATATAGATTGTTAGAGTAGAACCAATTTGAAATAAATTAGGTTCTATTGTTTTGGTAGTTGTAATTAAAGACTTTGTATGTTTATTATTAAATCAGAGTATCTTGAACTTCCTAGTTCTTTATTTTAGCAACGTACCTCTACGTAGATGGCTTTCTTAACCAATCAAGAATAGTAATTGAGTTATACTGCGGTGTAACGTTTATAACCATAGTGTCTAAATGCAAAGAATTTGGTAATAGCGCTTAAGTTTATGTATGTTTCCTCAGATACCTATAGCCCTGTATCTAACACGTTTCACAAATGTATATAACTGATAACAATAAGTAACTTTTTTGTTGCAAACACAGCTTAGAAACGTTTTGAAGGCAGGCAAAAATTGGAAGGTGTATTCAGAAACATTAATTTTGTCAAATTATTGAAGACAACGAGTTTAAATTTGAATAAAATTCCTCGCAACTTTGTGGTCTGTTACAATTTTCTTAACATTATAACTACCATTTTTGGCTATCATGCCCCCAAAGTTAAAAAAACCTTCAGAGTAAACACTAAATTAGGAATTGGGTTTTAAGATTCCCTGTAATCTGGACCCCAAAACATTTTGACTCTTTCTTGGGCGCTGGTGTCTAAAATTTTGAAATGTTAAAACCTCCTATTTAAAATTTAGTTAAAATGTGCTGCGATTTGATAGCCTGCATGTATTTTTGCAATTTTTTCAAAATTTTTCCTCTCGCATTTTTGTCTCTCTACCTCTTATTTTTTGGGATTCTATCTCGAAAACAATAAGGGTTTGTAAAGTAAAAGTGCAGATACGCATAGGTCTACCAAGTTTTAAGAAAATCGGTTGACGCATTGGAAAGTTATCGTTAGACATGTCCCAAATACTAACGTAAGGCGTTGATTCGTAACTAGTTGTAATTATTGCTTAAGAATTATTACAGCCGGTTGTACGTGTACACAATAAGACTGTGGCTCGAATCGTAAAGTGAGGCGTCATTTTGTATCGCATGAATACAAAACCTGGCTGCATGACCCACACGGGGGCTTGGTGTGCGAAATCTCCTCACTTCCAAAAGGGTAACAGAGGGTAAAGATTCGGTTCGACACAGAGGGTGGTACAACACACACCACATGTACATAAACGTCCGCTCCTCATTATCATTATTGATGAAAACAAACATTTTGATTGAACAATTCATGAAATCTCCTGTCAATATAGTTGACGGAAAATGCACTTTACTTTTACAATAAACAGTTTGTAAAATAATTTTTCTTAAGATACTTTATTGTTTAAATAAATCGATGACGATAGTTTTTCAAAAGGATAAAGCCGTCAACATTCGACAATAATACGATACGGGCTAAGTAGACCTACATAAATGTGTAATAGGCCTACTAATAATAATATTATTTATTATAAAAATTATAATTACTTCTGCAAGTAGTTGAATCTTATTTTTTTTATCGGTTTGATTGACCTGACGCACGTTTTACTGACCGTATCAGTATCTTCAGAGGTTTCTAAATGAATTAAGAAATAATCGAATTGGTTCGATTTCAATGTAAAAACTGGGGAGTAATCCAATTTGTTTCGATTTTAATATAAAATATTAAATAATTGATTTAATTCGATTTGTGTAATAATATTTTATATTTAGAACAAGAATATATATATTTTTTTATTTATATTACAGTGCTTTGACAGTTTATTGTACATTTCTGACATATTTAGAAATAGAATTTAATTTTTAATCGAGCCCTGTACATTCTGTTTCTGAAGATGACAGCAGTGTACAATAAACTGTCGAAACACTGTAATAAAAATTAAAAATCAATGATGTATTCTTGTTCAAAATATAAAATATTGATATTTATTAATATTAAATAACAAGAATAGTGTGAGCAATTATGAATACAATTGTAATAAGAAAACCCTTACGTGGTGTTATTTTTCAGTAGACCTTCACTAAATGTACCCTTTAATTTTTTAAACAGACATTACACTGTTCCACACCAGTATAGAAAAAGTTCTCTATAAGCGCTTTTAATCTTCGCAGCTTATCATCAGGTCAGAAATACCTGATGATGATATTACCGGTATTTCCGATCTGATGATGAGCTGTGAAGCTTGATTCCTTATCGGTAATTTTTTCTGTAGTGGGGCGCAACAGTGTAATTTCTGTTTGTGATCATAACTACTAACACAGAGGTATTTTGTATAAAAATAATTCTTTAAATTTTTGATTTTATAACTTAATTTTTTTACCTAGTAAAAAAAATTAATAAAATTACAAAACGGTTTAAAAGACAGATATCTTGAAAATCAGAAAACACACGAGACAGGAAGCAGTTGAAGAATGCTGACCACCGAGGAACCGAAAGCATGGTACACTGCTGGTGGCAATAAAACCAGACTTTAATTTTATAGAAAAAGAATTTTTATTGTTTTGTTTGTATTGTTTTACTCAAATCTCTATCCACGTTTGTTTACATTGTTAGTGGAAAGCCACCGGATCATAAGTACACTTCTGGATAGTAATATGGTGCGGTGGGATGATAAAACTGATTATTTATCAACTTCGACCATCGTCGGTATCTGCAGTCACGCTGTGGGTATTGGCAACAAACGGTTATTTTCAACAAGCATAATTCATTCTGCTATCAGAATTACAGATAATTTTGCGATACTGCAAGTTTTGCAAATGCAATTAAGTTCAATTCATTTAGTAAATAGGCAAACGTTAATTGATTCAAGTATTTACTTTAAGCATAGGCCTATATATAACGTTATCACCACTTTCCACTATGATAACCCGTTTACAAGTGAATTACTTATTCCAAAAGCTACATAGTTGTAGTTAGTTATGTCTTACGTCACCTCTAACGTCATTGTTTTCCAGACAATTTTATAGCACTTTTATTCCTCGTAACGGTTCGTTCTGAACAAAACTAGTGAAATACTGATTAAATAATGTCAGAACTGCTAACGGGGACTGGAAAAGTCTTGTAGTGTATGAAGACGTTGTAACCGTCCCTCGGTCGGTTCCGTGTTCGAAACAGCCGTAGGTAACAACACGTTAACCACAAACGGATGTCCCTCTACCTTTATATATTGTACAAATTTAATCATCGTTATCTTTCAGCTTGTTCAAACTCGCACTGAAAGCGGTAGTAAATCGAAGCGAAAGGTAATTCGTTTTGAAATGCCTAATCGCGTAGCAGCCACGTATAGAACTTGCTGTTTCGAAAATCCAAAAATAGCAAGTCATCATCAGTGTCTTGGTTATTCCAGCATGTTCCCTTCAAAACTTTTGAAGGATATCTTGAAAACCCTACTCTTCTTCTTCTCCCATTTCATTGAGTATATGCTTCATATTTAAGGTGTTCAGTTGTTCTCCATTCTGCACAGATATCTTCTACACCTTTCCCTCTGTTCATTTATGATCATGATCTTCCGCAAAGATCAAACCAAAAATGATTTGTTTCGGTTCCAAGCAGATAGACTAGAACTGGTCACGCCAACGCTTCTTCAGACGTCCCACACCTCTCCGTATATTTGAACAGTTTTGGGGGATGCGGCAACCCTCCATTCGGTTCAGATGTTCTAACCATTTTAGCCGACATTGGGCAATCATATCGAGTGTACTCATAATATGCAGTTCCTGCCGTACATCGACATTTCTTTTGCAGTCTTGAAGAGCATATGCTGTCACGTGTCCGAGAAATCTCACTTCGGCCGCTTGAACAAGACTTGTCTGAGATTTCGTTGAAGTTCGATTCCCAAACCGATAGAGAAGTGTGGGGAGGACCATCATCTAGTAGCACGACAGGCGTGTCCTTTACTCGTTGACTCTTAGAGTTCACCGAGATTATTTGTAATCTAAGGCACATTGTAGCCCAGATAATTAAATTACTGGGCTGCTCCAGAACAGTACCATCTACAACAATTACTGGGCTGCTCCAGAACAGTACCATCTACAACAATTACTGGGCTGCTCCAGAACAGTACCATCTACAACAATTACTGGGCTGCTCCAGAACAGTACCATCTACAACAATTACTGGGCTTCTCCAGAACAGTACCATCCACAACAATTACTGGGCTGCTCCAGAACAGTACCATCTACAACAATTACTGGGCTGCTCCAGAACAGTACCATCTACAACAATTACTGGGCTGCTCCAGAACAGTACCATCTACAACAATTACTGGGCTACTCCAGAACAGTACCATCTACAACAATTACTGGGCTGCTCCAGAACAGTACCATCTACAACAATTACTGGGCTGCTCCAGAACAGTACCATCTACAACAATTACTGGGCTGCTCCAGAACAGTACCATCTACAACAATTACTGGGCTGCTCCAGAACAGTACCATCTACAACAATTTTTGTTCGCATGGATAAGCGCCATGAAAAGCCATCACCTTTGTGTTCAGTGTGAAAACCTGTAATACGAAATCCTTGCAGATTCGTCTCAATGAATGTGCAGCCATCTGCAAGCCGCTTTTCGAGTTCGGCGGATAGGCTGGTCGTCAGCATACACCCTTGCACACCCTGGTCGCAACTAGGCTTTCACGGACGGCATCAACATTGTTGGGTCGTTAGGCCATGGTCTACTGTTTGTGTTCAAGACAGACTACATACTCTGTACTACAGTACTGGGGTGAATTGGCGGACACCGTGCCAAAATCTTAATCGTTTCTGACAATGAAGATGGCCTCCGATGGTGAGGTCGGAACGGCTGTCTTGAACACAAGCGGTAGACCACGGCCTAACCGCCCGGCAAATAATAATCCCAGATCACACATTCTGTCCTTTGTGGATCAGTCTACGGAAAAGAACGAACACTTCCATAAACACTGCTAATAAAAAATATTAATTTTTTTCAATAAATTACTAACAGATATTAGTCAAATAGAGAGGGTTAGAAAATGTAAGTATATAGGGGAAATAATTCAAGAGAATGATTTAGAAAAAGAATTCATAAAATGAAAAATGGAAAGAGCATATGGTATAACTAAAGATATTTACAATAAAAAGTGCATATCCAAAAATGCGAAAATAAGGCATTACAGTACAGTAGTGAAGCCAGAATGCCTGTATGCAAGTGAATGTCTAGCACTGAATTATATAATAAATAATTTCTGAAATATACCAAAGTATAGAAAATATAACAGAAACAATGAGAAAAAGAAGACTATTATTTTTGGACACTGTTATTTTTATATAGAATTTACGACAATAGGTTAACAAAGCAGATCTTCAAATATCTGTGGGGGAAGAAGTCAACATCAAGTTGGATTAAAGAAGTCCAAAAGGACTTAGAAAAAATAATACAAACCCAGAAGGAGCCATTGAAACAGAAGTTTTTCGAGCAAAAGTGTTAAAAATGGAAAGAGTCCAGGGTAGCAGAGAGAAAAACGCAGGTTCAAAGCGGACTGAAGACAGGAAGAAGAGACACAGTGAAAAATGAAAGAATACTAGAAAAAAGAAAAGAATTGAAATTGGCATGTGGTCCTTAGATGGCCGATACAAAAAAATATCATAATTACAGATTTACGATCTAGAGGTGAAAAATGCAACATACGTAACAGTTTCTATAAATTAAATTTGGTTTACTTTCAGACTAACCTGTTTGTTAAACTCGATTTTTCTAACTCGCACGTTTTGATTTTAACATTCTTTAGGAAGTCCCTTGTGGTTTTTGAAATTACAATTCTAGCAACCGAACTCTACTCGATTTTTCTACTCTTTTCCATTGTGCTTGGCGTTATTAAAACGAATATGGAGATTATGTTTTCTACTCATATAATTTTAGTGAAACTGCCAGGCCTATTCCTGGTGTTAAATTAAATCGGACAGCTTTCAGATTACAGTTGTTGTTCGTCCTCACAGTTATTTAGTGACCTCTGTACGAACACCAGCAGTTTTCAAATATGACCTGTGTGAGTGTGAGTGTGAGTATGTAAATAAGTACGCGCACACGCTGGAGAACAACATAGACGTTATGACCGTAAAGTCAAGACGGAAGCTGTGTTGTTCACAGCATGACATCTTCAACATGATATACGCCAACAATGTCGTAAGGGAGAGTTTAACTCACAATCGTTCCATAGATCATACAATCTACTGGCTACGATCTTTACTTGTGGGCGCGAGTATGTTCTGTATGCACGAATGCACGTCATACAGAATTATGTGTTTCCTCTACCGGTTGTCCGCTACAGAGCTGTCCTTCCAGCCCGTTACGACCACTTTGCTGCAAGGACGATAGATTTGGGATCAAATTTCGAATGTAAGTTTAATTAAAAATTCTGAAAACCCTCTTGGCAATGTGCCTGCAACTCTGAAAAAGAAGTGCGTTATTACGGGGGGAATCCGGGACCGAATCCCCCACCCCGAGGGTTGAAAAAAGTTGACGATTTTGTTAATCTCTTAATTGTTAGGCTATTTTATTCTTTTTTTTCATCCGTGTATGCTAATATAATAGTAACTCTTTTTTAAATGTACAAACTGGTTCAATACAAAGCATTTCCGTATCCGTTTTAGAATATGAAAATAGGAAAATCACAATGTTTCAATAACGCGTATTTTTATTGTGTTATTACCGTGTATTTTAATGGGATTGATTTCAGGATGTTATCACACATTTTTCAACCATTTTACAGATTGTATTGTTGATTAGTCGTAACTTGCTTTTTCTCTTGTCAAGCCGACTTCACTACCCCCCCCCCCCCCCAGGCAAATTCTAGATTCAAGACCATTGCTGAAGAATTGTTCTCGATGACGAGGAAACCCCAAACTAAAAACCGTAGTGACGAAATACACTTTTTGATAACGTAGGAGGAAACAATCTTACCCATCGTTTTAAGGTTTAGGGCTGTTTCACCAATGAAGATTTAGGATGAGAATTCTAGCTTTGAACGCCAAAAGTTGGAATACCAAAAAGTTGGCAATCGGGTAGTATCATTCTTTAAAACATAGTGTCGTATAGTATCGATTAGTATCACATTTTTGTCGAAACATAAACAGCAAATTAAAAAAAAAAAAAAAACAATGTTTCTTGGCCTGTCACTCGTTATGAGCTTCTTCAGAGGCGGCGAAGCTTTCCATGTCGATGTATGTGTAATCTGGAAAAATTAAATAATTTGTATGTGTACGTTGAGCTAAAAATTAAATAATAAATGTCCCTAACAAGACTCTTGGCACGCGGCAACACAAGAAGCTCTTCCAAACGAGGCAAAATTACTTAAGACTCTAGGTCGTTCGAGATAACCATTGCACACGTTACTAGACAATTCCACCACCAGCATCGAGGTCGCTATATCACTACAGTGCAAAGCGGGCGACGTCTAAGTAGTGGATTTTGAAGCGGCCAGTTCAGTTACAATTGGCGATATTTCAAATGCGGAGCGAAGTGATTGTTGCTGTGATTATTTTGTTAATTAGTGCGAACTTTATAATGTGACATTCATTGTTGCTGACAAACGTAACTAGAATTATTGTGTAAGAGTGCCTTGTTGATTTATAACGGCTGTTTATGTCTGATCAAAACTGTACTTAGCGACTTCATTGGTCTCAGTTATTCTGTTTCCACTATACAACACGGCGATCCGTGGAACCGTCGTAACAGTAAACACAAAGAATCGAAAAGTAGAGACACTTGAACAACTAGAAATATACAAACACGCAAAAATCTATGGAAACAACATTCTAAATGAACAGACACAATTTGTGACACAACCACGATCTGTCAACCAACCCAATAATTTTTTGTAATATTTGTCTAAAATATTAGTATTCCGTATCTGTGTACAAATCATAATTGATACTCGGACACGTCATGGTCAACAAAATCCAAGAATAAGCTGCAAAAACTCCCCCAGCGAATCTTAGTTTTGCTACGTATCCGCATCATCGGTGTGTTTTGTTATATTTCGATCGCATTCTTTTCTACATAACGAGAAACGGGTGGATGGAGGGGGGGAAACAACTTTTCTGTGTGCCTACTTGGCAACAATTCTTATGGACCTATCTATATTATGTTCCAAACTAATAGCCATCGAATCACTCCACCTTCGGTTAGAATGGAATGGAAAACAACTTTTTACGCAAAATACAATTTTACCTTAGATATTTTATAATAAATCAGAAACAAACTAGAAGCTCAAGACGCGGAAACTACGGGCATTAAATAACTCTTGCCTGTAAGTAGTCATATAGAATAATTAGTTTAATTACACCTTATGTTGCGACATACAATTGAGCTGTGGTTACACCTTAAATACGCGACTGAGGAGGAGTAATTAAGTAGCGAGATATAATCGAGATATGTAATTGTAACCCTTTTCTTAAAGCAAGGTACTAGTAGAGTTCCTAAGGTATTGACGCCCGGCGTTCACGTAGTCGGAAACGCTATTGGCCCGGCTGTTAGGCCGTGGTCTAGATTTTATGCTGACAGAAGTTTCGGCCTCACCATCGGGGGCCATCATCAGTGTCTGTAACAATTGGCACGGAGTCCGCCAGTTCATCCCACTGATGAGGTAGAGACTATGAATTTTGTCTAAGAAGGCGCACTTATGTAGACTTTCTGTGACTTATAACAGCTGAAGTCTGTGAGACAGCCGGAGAAGTCTGCGGTGGCCGAGCATACATTTTCCAACGCTGACCATCGCGTTCTCTTCGAGAATACCAAGACCTTATCGTCGGGTAGTGCCTACTACCCTCGGCTGCACATGGAATCCGTGGAGTTCTTTAAACAAGGTTCCGTCGTGATGAACAGAAGAGGAGAAAGCAGCGGCGGCCCATAGCCCTTTATTAAGGTGGAGCAAGAATCCCGATCCTTGGTGCAAACTCCGAGCTTGCAATACATAATAAAATTATGCTGCATAAGCAGGTGCTCAAACCAGTTTGGACCTATGGAATCCAGCTGTGGGGGTGTGCCAGTGCGAGTAACGTCGAAATCATACAACGATTTCAAAATAAAGTACTGAGAAATATTGTTAATGCCCCTTGGTACATAAGGAATAGTGACCTGCACAGAGACCTGGGTGTGGAAATGGTTGCCGACGAGATTAGGAAATTTGCACAGAAGCATGAAGACCGGCTTCATAACCGCGTTAACGTAGAGGCAATTCACCTCCTTGACCAACATGGGATATTGAGAAGGCTCAAGAGGACCAAACCTTTTGATAGACTACAGTGTGAAGTGTTGTGTATGTGTATGTTTTCACCATTAGAGTAATCTGAGGGATACCAGTGGGTAAACCCAGTAAATAGACATTTAGTTTTAAGATATTGATAGAGTCAAAATTGCTCGTTAATCTATCTAAGATTAGTTGTAAAAAAAAAAATCCCGAGCGCCCCTTGGTCGACACCTTTCTAATCAATTATAATTCAGTTTCTGTTGCCAATAATACTCATAACATAATTATTTTTCGTTATAGGACGTAGGTAGCTAAGAGTGAAATGCGGCAAAAGGCGCCAACAAAATTTTATTTTTTTCACAATCGGATTTTGGCGCCGCTCATCGCCCGGCGCCTAGAGCGGTCGCTCCTCTCGCTCTACCCCAGGGCCGGCCCTGGGAGAAAGCCTCCTATTAAGTAGGATTTGGCAAGCTAAGCTATGCTTCCAAGCCAATCAGATAGAACTTGATGCTGTTTTCCAGCTTAGACCGTGGTAGTATGAAAATCTATATAAGTGGGCCTTCGTGTACAAAATACATATTCTCTACCTCATCACTGGGATGAACTGGAGGACAGCGTACCAGTTGTTACCGACACTGATGAAGCTCTGTGATGGTGAGCCCGAAACGTCTGTCAGCATAAAATCTACACCACGGTCTAACAGTCCGGCTAAAATGTTTCCAACTACAAGGCACTAGTGTTTTCGTTTTTTGACTAAATTACAAATATGAGTCAAATTTCAGAAAGACGGACGATGTAAAGAAAGTGAGGACGAATGTGATCATGGCGAACAGTCGCACGGACATATTGAGAAAACCATCGATCGGAAATAAATTTAGCTGAAAGAAATCAAATTAATAGTGTCAAACAAACCGACCTTTACAGAATCGACGTGAGACCTATTCTCTTTGGCACATACATAGCACGTACGTATTGTATGAAATGTATTGTACTGCGTTGTGGGGGACCGTTATATACGGAAGGACGATAATATCTTCTGCTCGGCACACGCTCAAGAAACATGCCTCAAGATTTTCGCAACAACTGCTTTCAGTACTCACAGCGTCCTGGGGCGCTCAAACTCGACCACCTCTCGCTCGCTTACTATCTGGAATGTTGAATCTTGTTCATATGTTAGTGTGTGCATGTGTGTGCGCGCGCGCGAGCGTTATCTCATTATCTACGCGCACAATCTGCCGCAATGAAATGTGTTACTTTCATCGAGACAGATTTACAATGTATTATTTATAACGTGTTATTTGCACTAAATTATTTATAATTGCAGTGTTTGTTTGCAGTACCGGAGGAGAAATGATTTTGCCAAAACCACCAGTCGTGCTTTTGATATTTGATTAACTCTGTATTGCAAATAAAATGTAATGAAGAGTTAGGGCTTATCAGTTTTGTGTAAAATGGGTGCTCGTTATTAACAGAATTCTTTCGTCAATAAGAATATGTTTTGACTGAAATCCTAATTAATTTGAAGAACGCTGAAATATTGTTTATAAAAAAACCCTTCCGTATCATTGCATGACAACAAATTTTATAAATCTTTAAAACGAGAAGGGAGCATTAAACAATTGTTATATACTCCAAGCTGGAAGTGCTAAATGCTTTGATACGCATCTGGACAGAAGACTGAAGTAGAAAAAACAATAACATCTAAGAGAACAGAGCATAACCTCAGAATCACAAAGATCTAGTTGTCTATTGGTAGAAATTCTCAGTTAACTCTTATCAGTAAAATTCTAATAAACAAGCAATTCTGAAACCTGTATGGACTTGTGGAGTTCAACTATGGATTACTGCTAGACCAACATTGAGATTCTATAGCGCTTTGAATCCAAAACCTTAAAATCAATCGTGGTTTGTCTCCAGCAAGACTATACACCGTGACCTATTTTTCTCTGCCCCCCAAATTCCCGTTTCACTGGCTTTTAAGATTTGTTTTTTACTCTCGGTTTAATTTCGTAGACTTCACTTCTTGTTCTTCTTCTTCACTTCAAGGACTAGGGTATATAACCTGTTCCGGCACCTATCTCATTCTAGGACGACCCAGGTGTCTTCTACCAATGGCTTCATACTTCAGCGCCGCTTTTGGCAATCGATCCTTCGTCATCCTTTGCAAATGATCACACCATTGCTCTTGTATAAATTGAAAAGATTGTATTTCTGTCTTTCGCTTTTAATTCTCCTCTTATATCCTCATTCCTTCTTCTGTCTTACCATGTGTAGTTTTAAATTTCTCGAAGAAAGTCCATTTGAATACTCTGAATCTTGCCGCACTCCTGCTTCGTCATGACCCACATCTCACTTACATATTTCAACGTTGGTATTGCTGTGATCTTATAAAATTTAATTTTTGTCTGTGTCTTCTTTTATTTCTATGAATCGTTCCCCAAACATTCCAAAATGTATTTATCCTGTCTTTTATACCAGTTCAGACTTATAGCTAACTACACATCCCAGATATTTGAGACGGTTCACTTGTTCTTAAGTAGACCTACTGTTGTTTACAGCTACCTTAGTCCTCACTAGACATTTTCCTTTAAAAGCCATGGTTTTAGTGTTTTTCTCTTAAATTGACAGTGAGTACTCTCTTTCTGCTTCTTGCATCTGAAACATAAATCCTTATAAATCACATAAGACTTTCAGACTTTGCCAAAGTGGAAATGGGAGAAACTAGAGAAACTATAAGGGTAGTTGACAGTTATACTTGCAATCCTCGTTGACATCATGCTGCCACAATTACTAGCCTGACGATTCGTCAGTTTTCATTCGTAAGCACGGCTGATGGTCGTTATATTAGTGATTTAGTAGTCTGTAAAGTTTATAGCATTATTTTAGTAGATAAGTTACAGTTCATAAGCTAGTAGGCCTAATTGTGGCAGCGTTGCGACAACGTCGACTGGACATGCAGCTGTCAACTATTCTAACGAGGCAAACCGATTGGCTTACAAGGAGTGTTCTAAGAACAGATTGCCACTTTGCCACTTTGCCACCGTGCAGCATGACTGTTAAAACTTGATGTTATTGATTTTGTAATACTGTAATACCAAATGATTTTCTACTCACTGGTCGTAGTTTTCGCTATCAACTAAAATATAATTTGCAATTTCCTACAGACGCCTTAAAACATTAATCTCTTAGTAACCTTAAGAGATTATTAAGGTTAAAGCTAAAACACAGCCAATACTAATTTATCTCCCAGCTGTAGTGTAATGTTTTTGCCACATCGGTTAGTTGAAGAGAGGGGGCGGGACTTCTAGGGCTGCAAAACACCTAAGATCGGCGGCTGTTACAATTCTAATTATATCTTTCTAAGTATTTCAACTTTGTATTCTGATTATTCTGGTATCTGTACTGATTCTGAGACGATTTAACGCAGGACTCACTCTTGTGCGAAATTATGTCTACACAATCTTTTATCTCTACATCTGAATAACGATAAGGCAGCTAACAGAATTAACATTGTTTAACACCACTATAGAAAAATTATTCCGATTAGTGCTTTCAGCTTCACAGCTCATCATCAGATCGGAAGCTTCGATGATGATGAGCTGTGAAGCTTGTAAAAGCTAATCGGGATCATTTTTCTATAGTGGTGTGCAACAGTGTTAATTCTGTTTGTGATTATAACCACTAACACAACTTTATTAATTAAATATTCTGATAAGACAACTGGCAGATATCATAGGAAAACACGTAATGTATGTCAAGGAGGCAAACAATTTGTCCCTAACCTCTTATTCCCAATCCCCTCTACGTATCAATCTCTCCTCAGTGAACTCCTTCCGTAAGCATGACTCTAGCACGCTGCTTGGCATTTAGATACCTTCGCTGGCGGCATGGAGGACCGACGCCTCAAGGCGTCTGCCTGCTGTGTTCGAAACGGGCGGCACCTGCTGTCCGAAGCAGCACCAGATGCAGTGCTACAAAAATAAGTTGAATTCTGGCGCCATCTAGAGTATAACTGCGTTGGCGTGTTCCGTCCAGTTTCAGTTACGCTTTCAGAACGACAACCACTGTTTTCATCTGGCTGTCATCGGAGTTGACCCGGAAGCTGCAGTCAGGCCCCGGGAGCAAATACGTCCCGGTAACACAACGCAACCTAACCTCTTTTAAATAACGTTCCCAAATTAAATTAATACATTTTATTAAACTTTTTTTTACATCTGTATAAATTAGAAACTTCGTATGAAATGCCATGCAGAAAATCACAGAACAATATATACGTAACGGTTTGCGCAACGTCGAATGCTTGGAATTGCTGCAGTGAAAACATAAAACTCGTATACACGCACGCACACGCGTCTGCGGTGTAATAATTTGTCTGTTTTATTCGTATTAATTAGCTGTCCGTAGCTCTTTCATTTTTGTGCGTATTTCGCTGCTCACATTTAACACGGTTTTGTTAGATATTTGTCTGGTCCCACACTTCATAAATTAATTAACAGACACGTAGCGTTGATAACAGACATAATAGTAGTAACAACAGCAATAATACCAACATTAGTGTGGTGGCACAACAACAATAATATTATAGCAATCTCGCATGAACCGTTTGCGTTAACTATTAAAGCAACTATTTATCAGTCGTAATTAATTTTATTATCTTCAAGCACATAGTCGCCTTGTTGGCACGTTCCTGTACAATGACAGAAAAATTACAACCCGACGGGCTGGCTTCATTGAAGGTGATTAGCTGCAGTCGCTGAATGCTCATTTTGGCAACGCCAAGTCCACGTGTCATTCTACTAACAGGACAATCCGATTGCCGTACACGGTTAGTATCACTGTTCAGAGAACATATTATCACATAAAATCGATCCGCGTGTAAACGTTCCGAGCTCGCGAGCTACAACAATAATAATGTTCTCGAATTTCTAAATGCTAGTGCATTGGCCTGAATTTACATTTTATCAAGAGTAAATTACTTAATTTTGATAAACAAAGTATCCTGAAAAGAAGGTCTTAATAATCCACTGTAGGAAGGTAGATGAAGTATCTATAAATGAAAAGTGTAGTTGAAGAGTGAGGGGGTAATTTTTGTATTGATGTTATAAATTTATTTGACCGAAAACGTAAAAATTTCAATAAAATATTAACAATTGATTATAAAGATTTTTAAGACTAGCTCAATGTATTGGTGCGCTAAATATAACTACTCGTGAAGCGCACGTAATTTTCAAATGTTGACTAAATAATTTATTCGAAACAGTGTTGCATATACTCGGTAATTACATTGATTTATTGTGTTACAAATTATATTTAGCTATGTTTATTATTGAATACTTTCACTCGTTTTTGTATTATTGATTATTTGCTTGGGCGCCAGAGTAGAGTATCTCAGGATTGTTATGAAATAATAACACTTCGTTCAGATACTAAGATTTATATTGTTATCTTCTTATTACTTAATACATCTGAGACTTAATCATTAATATCATCTTTATAATTAATAACAAACAAACAAAAATTATTATTATCTCTAATTTACGGATTCTTCAAAATCATATTAATCAAGTACTATTCAAATGAGTACTTAGTAGATTCAAATTTACTCCAGTAACAAATTTTAATCTTCAATATTAACCAAAACATATATATGTATCATAAATTCTTAACTGCTATGAACTTCTATAATCTTCAGTAGATTCAATTATTCAACTCCGTTACCATTTCTATAATTATTATAACTTGTTTCCTTACTTTACTATACCATAACTCACCAAAACATGTCATATAGCATAAATTGTAATATTTAGTATCTGAACTCGTGGGTCTTTTGAGAATGAGATGAGTTAATTTTGAGATGCTAAAATTATGTTAATTTATTGTATTGTGAATCATAAATGATATACTGTTACTTGTTGCTGGATTCCAAATAGAAGAATGACGAACTGGAATCATGCGTTAAACATCGCACTACACTTTGCACTTATCACGCTTGATTAAACTTTCTTTAATTACTTCACTCGCTCGCGTTAGTACTAGACGTCGCGCACGTATAAATAAGTATACTTCTTGCTACAATCTACGCGCACAAGTTAAACATCTTCTGGTCCGTACGTACTATCGCGCACACATATAAAATAAACTTCTTGATGACTGTAATTCTTTCTCAACTATTGAACCGAGATAATCTATTGATTTGAACTTAGAGTAACGGTATTAAAATTGCTCACATCGAGTGACGCAGGTTTCCCGTGCTTTGCGTGAAAATTAAACTTAGACTACCTTTCTTGTTTGCTTCACTTCTTTTTTTATAGTTTTCCGATTCCTTCCCTCGCTACAACTCTGGTTGATCATACTCCCATTGGCTTGACTTTGAAATATTTGCCGGTAAATTCGAACGTAGCCATTCCGGTGCTGTATCTTTTTCGCGCTCACTACCGACGCTATCCGTGATTGGTTGCCAGAGAGCGGGCGACAAACTTACGCGGACGTTCGTTAGACTCCCTAAAAAGTGACGCTACTTTCTAAAATAATCATACTTATTGGCGTGGCATCTATTGTCTGTTGAAGGACACAGTACCGTTAACCTAACGGTATATGGGCGTTTTTTGCTGGTTTTACACTACAAAACATTTTATGACATGTAAGGGTGTGTTAGGTCTATTGTAACATATTTTGTCGGCGCCTGACTGTCGCATCGTCGAGCCTCTTTTGATTCAAATTTCACTATGCAACATGATTTTCTATGTTTCTGTAGTCTTAGGTGTTCCTAAAGCATTTTTTTGCGATGATTCCAGATCTGCATCCGTTTCTTTCTATCACGTACAGTTTTTTTGCAAATCAAATGAACTCATCTTTTATTTACACGTAAGTTTCACAAGGGGAAATTTTATTGTGGGGGAGGGATTAGTTGGCCACACTTGTTACACCCAGCTGGCTGTTAGGCGGGAAACAGTAGTTCATTGTTTACATGCTATAGTGCTGTGAGGTTATGTTTGTGCTGTGTTAGTTTGTGAACTTTCTGTAGAAATGAGTTCCCGGAAGTGTTTGAATAACCCAAACGTGTTCTGTTATATTTGTGGTAGCTACGTAATTGGTAAGCAAAGACAGGACATTAATAGTTTTGTAAGAAACGTGTATTACGCGTACTTCAGCATAAGGCTTGGTGATGAAGACAAAAGCTGGGCACCACTCAAGGTATGTCGTACATGTGTTGAGGGACTGAGACTGTGGAAAAATGGTGCAAAAAAATCAATGCCTTTTGCAATCCCAATGGTTTGGAGGGAGCCATAAATCATGTTAACGATTGCTATTTTTTTATGGTTAAAATTCAAGGTCATAACGCAAAAAGTAAGAAGGATATACAATGTCCGAACATTCCTTCGGCCTTACGACCAGTTACGCATTGTAATTCTCTCCCTATCCCAGTTCCACCTCCCGTTCTTGAAGATGTGCCACTGGCGAGCAGCTCAGAAAATGAAAACGTTAATGCTGATGATTACAACCCGGAAGAAGATTCTGCACCAAAATTATTCAGTCAAAATGAACTTAATGATATTACTCGTGACTTGAACCTGACAAAAGATGCCGCCCAATTGCTTGGGTCAAGATTGAATGCAAAAAATCTTCTACTACCCGGAGTTACGTTCTCTTGGTATAGGTCCCGAGAGAAGGAATTAATGAAATTCCTTAAAGAAGAAGTCTCTCTGGTTTATTATTGTGATATTGAGGGTTTATTGAATTTCTTTAACGTCACTTACAATCCAAGTGAGTGGAGGTTCTTTATAGACTCGTCCAAAACTAGCCTCAAAGGTGTACTTTTACACAATGGAAATTTGTTTGGTTCAGTACCCATTGCACATTCAGTTCATCTCAAGGAGACGTATGTAAATCTCAAAGCTCTGCTAAAATACGTGAATTATGAAAAACATTCTTGGACAATTTGTGGGGATTTAAAAGTAGTAGGTATGTTACTTGGTCAACAATCTATAGTGATCGAAATTTTAAAAATTTTAATTTCTCGATCAAGTGGCACGTTCACACACTAGAGTTGACGGACACAAGCCCGGGTCGTAAATAATGACGAATTAGGGACACGTCAGACCCGACGCCAGTGCGAAGACAAGGAGAAAACGTCTGTGTACACGACACAATAAGAATTTAAGGAACGTCGTTGACAGCTCAAAGTTTGTTACAATTTACAACACCTAGCGAACGAAACAAAGACTTAGTCCAGCTGCCTGGTTACGCAGAAATGAAATGGAACACATGCTGTGGGGGTGAGTTGTAACGAGCACAAATAAGAAAGGCTACACCCAGCAACAAAGGGGTACAGAGAAATCTCGACAAACATATAAACAATAGAACGTAAACTTAGTGATACTGAAAGTACGCCCTGCCCAGCATGAAAACAAACCATGACAGCTAACTAAAATTTACAACTAGAAAGCGTGGGATTCGACTAGGGACGTCTCCAGCGAAGAGTTGATAATCGGCGGAACGAGCGAAGAGTAAATTGAACAATTGACCAGGACACTGCAGACTGTTAACAAAAGCTAAGTCAGAGAACCTCGACAACGTCGAAACAAAGGTTGACAGACAGGCGAGGGAATTGCTCTAGTTTCTGAGAATCTGTACAACGTTCGTCGCTGGAATATTCCGGGGATGTCTGCGACCAACCAGCGTTGGGCATCTTCCTAAAGAACTGGTGGAGAGTGTAAGAAGGGTTCGAACGACGATAGGGAAACCGATGACAAGATCTACAGAGTAGTAGGAATTTAAGGGAACCTATCACCAATCCGAAAGGGCGTGGAAATATAGAATTTGGCCTTCTGGGTAGTATGTTTGATAAAAACTGTTTGCGAGGACGCGGAGCGGCAGTCTGTAAGTAAGTCAGTAAGTTAATACGACAGTAAGACAGTTGGTTATAGTAGTAGTTGGAGCGGTAATACAGTTAGTAATTGAAATAGTTTGCGCGACTTACCGAACTTTTAACTCGGTGAACTCGTAACCATGTCGCGGTCATAAGTGAACTTAGACATTCAATACAATCTCAATTACACAAAAGTCTGTTCGACAGTTGTATGAGTTCCGATAAGCCACAGTGCGTACAAACATGACTATCATTAAATATCAGTGCGTACGTGACTTTAAACTACGACCGACACGCAACATAATAATACAAGTGATTAACATTCTGAGAGTATAACAGTGGGTGACAATTCAAACACTATTACATCATAATGATTCGCTATGTTGAACATTTGAACTGAATGAACTATACCGAACACAATTACGCACATAGAATACACTACGTCCAAGATAGATGAAATAGTTAATTATGAACACGCACACAGCAAACTCTAAGAGTAATTCATCTTAATGACGATATTGACATCTTAACATGTGAACTCAAAACACTCGACACCAGCGGGGAGTACAACAACACACTACACATAACGAGAGTGGAAATTAGTGAAGTGAAGTGAAGTGTTCTCCAATTAACAGTGATTAGGATGTACGACGAGTCCACCAGCGGATGTCATCTTACGCCGATGGAATTTTGGATAAACCCTTTTGCAAGATAAGCCTTTATGTTTATTAAATCTTAGTGATACATATACTACTGCACTGTTTCATCTTTTCAAAGAGTTACTCCCGAGAGATTTTGTAAAGTTATATAAATCATAAATCTTATAAAGTTAATATTAAAGTAATTCATCTGAGCATAATGAACGTATTTAGCTAGGGATAAAATATATTTGATTGTTTATTGTTTGTATATGTATATTATTGCGTTGTATTTGAATGTACCATATGTTTGTGTTTTCAGGAAACAACGAACGAATATTATTGCATTTTGTTATTATGTGTTTTAATTATGTATTTGTAGGACATAGTAACTTACTTAACTAACAGTATAATAAATAAGTAATTATTTTTTTATATACTTAAATCTTGCGTTCATAATTGCAAATTAACCTTGACAATTAATTTATCACATTCTAAGCATTTTCATAACGAGTCTCAGAGTTATGCTAATTATCAATGGACACAACCAAATCGACCATTGAATTGTCCGATTAACAGGCTCGTACAGTCATATTGATTTGACAACTATGTTGAGTCTAATCCGACAAATATAAGTTACTTTCATATGTGTATTAACATTAATGTCAATTACAACTCTGTTTGAATACGTACAATTAGTACACGAAGTTAATTAGACCCAATTTACCAATTTATAATTGGATAATTCAATAATAATCATAATTAGCATAATTACACTAAATATAAATGGCACGGCAAACATAATTACTCAATTAATTGCCAATTCCGTTTATATACGTTAAATATAAATGGCTCCCAAAGAACGTGGGGCATAACAAGGTTAATTAGAGTCAAATTCATCAAAAATCCGGCTACACAAAAATGCCTTGTTTCATTTGTGAATGGGATAGTCGAGCCAGAGACAAACGTTGGAAGAAGACAGACTGGCCCAAAAGAAAAACCCTCCAACCCGGTTCACAGAACATAATAAATGTACCACTTGTTCAACGAAGCAAGATACTATTACCTCCTCTGCACATCAAACTCGGATTAATGAAACAGTTCACTAAAGCTCTTCCAAAAGATGGTGACTGTTTCCAGTACTTGGTAACAAGATTTCCGAAAGTATCTTATGAGAAACTTAAAGAAGGGATCTTCGTGGGACCGCAGATAAGAAAGTTAATGAAAGACAATTTGTTTGAAAGTACATCCAGTGGAAAAAAGGGCCTGGGTTTCGTTTAAAGAAGTTGTTGTCAACTTTTTGGGCAACCACAAACATCCAGAGTACAAAACCATGGTTAAAAGAATGTTGCAGAGTTTCATGAAATTAGGATGTAACATGAGTGTAAAGCTTCACTTCCTACACTCACATGTTGACCCCTGCGAACCTCGGCGATGTCAGTGAAGAACAAGGCGAACGTTTCCACCAGGATATGAAGGACATGGAAAAGAGATACCAGGGAAGGTGGAATGCCAACATGATGGCCGACTACTGTTTTATGCTAAAAAGAGACGGCACTGGTGAAGGGAGACAATCACGGAAGAGAAGTTTCAACCCACGTCAGAAAGATCTTGAAGCAATGAATTCAGCGAAGAAGAGGAATTAAATTGTCATATATGTGTTGTGTTTTCGTAATAATTATAACATTTTTAAGTGAGTGTATACCATTGTCTACTGCACCGCCATGTGTTGTGATTTTATGCAGGATTAAAACATAAACAATTTTGAAATCACAATCAAATAATAATAATTTTCCCTGTTCACAAAATTCGATTTTTTAAAACTTCGAAATTGAATTGTATAAAAACCTTACGTGATACAGAAAAACTAAAACCAGATTTGAAATCAGCATGAAAAATACTTTTAAAATCACCTTACAGTCTTAAAACATCGTACCAAAAGTTTTAAAATGTTGCATAGTGTTTTCATTTATATTTTACTTACATCTATGTACATTTCAATACTTTATATTATTATATATTGTTATAGTTACCATTAATATTTGATTGATTATTTTATGTGTTTATATACATATTAAATTAATACACATGTTCATAGTAACGTTTCATGATATCGTTCCATGCAATATCACCACGGATACGTAAACAAAATAATTTGACGTTTTCAGAAATTCACAGATTACAAACGCTGGTCGGTATTCGCTTTCTTTCGCGCGTTGTTATAATAAAAGATAATGTAATAAAATTAATTATTTATTATTAAAATATTAACAACTAGGTACAATTCGTATTTTGATCATCTTTCTAAGCGTTTTTGCCAAAAGCATGCTGATATATTTGGTTTCGTTCTGAGTGTAGGCCTACATATTAAAAATTATTTTATAATTAATTAGAACATGGAAATCATGTATGGTTCTCCATACCGATTTTTTATTGTCTTAATAGGGCCGTCTAATCTCCATATCCTGGAAATAAAAAGTGGGCATAAAGGAAGGTAGGCATTAGTTGTAACAGAGAATAAGAACGAAATCGGAGAAAGTATTAGGATAGATAACTGAGAAATCGAACAGGCAAAACAGTTCTGTCAGCTATGATAACGGAAGATAATAGATATTCAGCAGAACTCAAGAGAAGGATAACCCTCGAAAACAGCCATTTGCAGGAAGAAAAATTAGTATAGGCCTACATTAGCATATTGAACGTAGACGTGTTTTTTAGAAACAAGAATGCTTTTCAGAAATCATTGGTGTCAAGCACGCTGTTTTACGAAGTGAGGTTTGGACACTGAAACATCAGCAGATCTGTATCTAAGGTTCATACATGCTTTGCAGAAAAACATACACGGCAGAAAATGGCAATAATCAGTTGAGCTCAAATTAAAAAAATTCTTGGAAGCATTAAGACAATTGAAGTAGATAAGAAACTTCTTCTTCTTCTTCTTCTTCTTCTTCTTCTTCTTCTTCTTCTTCTTCTTCTTCTTCTTCTTCTTCTTCTACTTCTTCTTCTCCCTTCAAGCATTAGACCTGGGGTTTGTTGTGGCTGCTGGCTTGACAACTCACGTTCCACCCCCGCCAAGCTCGACAATGAAGAGGCAGTTGTGTGTGTGTGTGTGTGTGTGTGTGTGTGTGTGTGTGTGTGTGTGTTACTTGTTTCTACTACTATTACGATAAAATGTACTTTACTACTACTACTACTGCTATTAATTTAGTAGTAGTAGTAGTAGTAGTAGTAGTCAGGTCCACGGGGGGGGGGGGGGATTTCTCCAATGGTCGCATCACACGAACTTTTTTTTAATCGTTTTGTGATTGTAAATATGATGCAAAATTCAAATCACGTTATGCAGGTTCATGGTTTTACTGTAAAACTACTTTAAATTCTAACTGTACCTTACCACCATGTAAACTTTGTTTGACACAACTTAAATGAGTAGTGTGTATTTTTAAATGTAAGTGAATATTATTAAAAGAACGATGAACTGACAAACACAGATATGATATTATATTTGTACGTTAAACGTACTGTGTTGATAATAACCCTGTATTTTTATGTTCATTCATTCCTATCATTTATAGTTTAGACCAGTGGTTCCCAACCTTTCCGGACCCGCGTACCACTTTGGTCTTCCGCGTTCATTTCGAGTACCTCCGGACCTTAGAGAACGGTTATTGGGGTTTTCTCAATAAAAACCTTGATACAACATGAATAGCAGGCCTATTATCTTAGTTATTCAAATCTAATTATTTATAAATTATTAATTAGTTATTATAATTATTTAAATCTAATACACAGAGTTCACAACTGAACTGATTCTTAAATTTAATTTCATGTTGGTTCTATGCTAAAATAAAGTATAAAGTTTTTCCAAAAGACAGTTGATTACTTTTATTACAGATTTTCTTGTTAGTACTGGAAAAATAACATATTATTACTTCCATGTTCCATAAAGAAATGGAAGTATGGTCATGGCGAAAAAAATCGTGTTCGAGATAACGGCAGATTCTGATTGTACTACCATCAAAAACATTTTTCGAAAAGTGTCTGTGTGTCTATGTGTAGAAATTTTTCTATGGCAAACTATAACAGCCGCAGATTCAAAGAGAATCAAATAATTTTTTGCATACAGCTCTGAATTGTAGAGGACTCTAGGCCTATTGTTTTTGGTGAAGATCGGTTACGGGAAAGGGGTAGTTTACCTGCAACGTTTTACGTTTTAACAAGAGTAAAGTGCTTAATTTTGATAAATAAAGTATCCTGAAATGAAGGTCATAATAATCCACTGGCACTGTAGAAAGGTAGATGAAATATCTATAAATGAAAAGGGTAATTGAAGGGGGAGGGGGTAATTTTTTTATAAATTAAAATGGTAGTTGATGATGGAGGAGGTAAATTTTTAAATGTGTATTACGTTACTGACAACAAAGAAGTAGTTTCTATGGAAACATTTCATTTCACTTTAACAAAATTCTATATTTTTCATTTTAATTTAAATCACGTATGAGTGAAAATATATCGTTCCTGGGAGGCAAGCATATCTCAATTATATAATGTTTACTTTTCCAAAGTTTTATTATTGTGATTACCGCATTAAAAAGGCAGGCAACACACACACAATTCGCGTTATCTCTGGCCTCACTCATGTTTATTTTCTTATGTTTGCACGCTTTTTAAATGGAAAGTGCTGAAACCCACACCAACACAACGCGTGCAAGCCGAAAAGGCGGACATCGATTTGCTGCCTGTGGATCGCTGGGCAGTGTTGTTGTATTAAAGCAATTAATACAATCTGTGTACTTATTTCTATTATGATATGAGAATTATAAACTAATATGTGCATGTGTGTATGTATGAAAAAAATATAAATATTTTTCTCCTTTCGAAAATTGTTTGCCCCTCCTTGAATATATTTTGACCTCCCTGATGGCTAGTTATTTACTAGCCTGTGAGGAATATAGCGTTATGACATGGATCAGAATGGTGGGTGTTAAACAGGAGACACAAACGCATTAAGAAATGTTTTGCTGAGAAATTTATAATTATACGGGTGAACAGAGTAGTCGTTCAGGAAATCAGAAGACAAATGGAAAGAAAGAAATCAAGACTCGATTTTAAAAAAGAAAAATGACTAGTATAGTATTGACAGGAAATACTTTGATAACACTGTACACATCCCTCGGCCCCTCGCAGCGAGAGTCCAATTTCATTACAGGAATCAGATCGCAGCTACCTTTAGCTAGCTCTTCGTTCGACCTACAGACATTTTATCCAAAAGTACAGTCCTTCCTCACGAAGGTTGAGGATAGTCTTAATCCACCTGACATGGTGGTACCATTTTAGCTGATACGTAATTTCTTCAGAACTCAAGCATCCACTTATTTAATTAATATTTAAATGATTTGAAATATAAATTTTATGACATGGAAGTCATGTATGGTTCTCCATACCGATTTTTAGATATCGCATAACAACATACCACAAAGTGTTTAGGTTGTATTTTTATAAGGGTAATCGTTTTAAATAATGTTCAATGAAAATTTATTGTTGTTTTGAATATAAATTTTTACTTATTTATTTTTGTTTAAGTAAATACTTATTACTAGCTAGGTCTTCTTGCGTATCACCTAGGATCCCTCCACGTGATACTGTGTATTTTATGGTGGCCGGCAACCGTGGTGAAAGTGATATGCGCAGAACCCTGTTTTTTGTCAGTGTAACGGCACGTCTCACTGAGTGCGTAAGTGTTGCGTTTTCAAAAACATTTACCGTGAACCGTTTACCGTATAGGCCTGCATTTTATTTAATTATTATTTTCAACACAAAAAACATATCCTACGCTGCGAAAACATCATCAACTTCTTAAGTCTAGTGTAAATTTTCAATGTCGCTTATCATGTTTAAGAAAAGTTATTATAAACTTAGGGTTTAAATGGAAGAAGATAAGAAATAACTTAGCAGAAGTGTATTAAATGAACGTCAAGAGATAAGGGCAAAAAGAATTGAATATCTCAGGAAAATAAAACAATTCAGGACAGAAAAGCGGCCAATACTAGTAATTATTTATTATTTACATTGTGTAACAAATAACATTGTTCTGGTGTTACAAATACATATTTGATACAATGTCGAGTAATACTGAGTAAAATTACAAATAGTAGTTCGTTGAATGAAATGTTAACAATCTGTAAAACCCGAGTTGTAATAATTAAATTGTTACCACTAGTGGTACGCATACCACCGGTTTGGAACCCCTGTTTTAGACCATTAAAGAAGGTCCAACTTTTCATATTTCCCCTCAAAAGTCAACTCTCCCCCCTCCCAAACATTGCTTGCTTGCTGGATTTGCTCCTGGTAGTGGTGGTAGTAGTAGAAGTAGTAGTAGTAGTAGTAGTAGTAGTAGTAGTAGTAGTAGTAGTAGTAGTAGTAGTAGTAGTCATAGGCGTAACTTGGGGCCTAACTTTGGGGGGGCAGAGTAAAGTTCATAAATTCAAGTGTGTAGTGAGACCATCTATATAATAAAATTAATAAAATACATTATATACAAAATTAGAAAGTTTTGTAATAATGTTTAGTTAGTAAACGAGGGACAATTTCACTTTTTAATGGTCAACAAACTTTTCTTCGTAAGTTGTACTTCCAGTTTTGTTTACCTAGAACAAATATACTGTACGCCTATAAACATAAGCAATTTAAGTTCTTCAAATTCTTATAACCAGTTTTCGTAAACGCATCCTCTCCCTTAGGCGCACTGTCACAAAATGCTCGGCAGTAGTAGCAGTAAGCCGAATCAGTCACAACACAAAGGTTTTTTCAAATTGCCAGTCAGGCAATTTTCAAAGAAATTAAGCCGTGTTACTCCTTTGCGTTTCTTATCTCCCATTTCCCAGCACTTATCAACACAAAAAACCAAAACAGTCACAACAATAACGAATTAAGAAATAGAGAAGCGACGTGTACTTTAACGGACTATGTACACGACCGAGTAACCGACCGCACTTGTATTAGTAATCATTAACAAATAACAGTTCCAAACGACCGTCTTTTAAGATTCGTGAACAAAGCCATCGACGTCTTTTGGTGTTCCAAAACAAGTCTTTGTTTGTGTAAAAGGCACGCATTGTATTCTGGTTAATTAGGTCTCTAGCATTTGTTTTTTTTTCGAACAGAAATATTATTTTGACGCATATCATTTAAATCTGTCAAATATTCCCCTTACAAGTTTCTTCGAAAGAAATAAGAATAATAAATTTATGGCAACTAGTCGTCTGATAACAGTATAGACGTTGATAAATAGTGCTTACTGTGCTCGCAAGCATAGAAATTGTCTCCTGTTTGACTATCTGATAGCTTGTATTATAAACAACTGGAAACAAAATGTTATAATACTCGGAACATTGGGGCACCCCCACCCAAGTTACGCCTATGGTAGTAGTAGTAGTAGTAGTAGTAGTAGTAGTAGTAGTAGTAGTAGTGTTATGTACCGGGAGGTATCTCCGCTGTTACTCGGACGCGTCACCGCTGGTTTCAGGGCACAAGACCAACCAAACTTTGGCTAGGCTGAACGCCTCACTTGCTGAGATCCTCTCCCCTACCATACCAACCCAAGGCCTCGATTACCTTTAGCCCTTGAGAGATTTCGATTCTTGTAGTCATCGGAGGAGTCACTCCGGGCGCTGCTACCACGCAGGGGCCTTGACCCCCGTCCCTCCATTAGCTACAAGCTACAAGTAGTAATAGTAGTAGTAGTAGTAGTAGTAGTAGTAGTAGTAGTAGTAGTAGTAGTAATAATGACATTGTTGTTATTATTGTTTTTAAATAAACTTTTATTAGATGGTAACAAGTAGTATTAATGAACGCGGTTTAGAAGGATTCGCATAGGGTGATATAGAATCATTATCACGAAATCGTTTCAATCTTTGCTGCTCCTGATTCCGTAGAGTTGCAGCAGATCTCCAATCGCGTGACGCGATCGCAGACAACGCCGAACGAAATAAAATATTAGTTTTGACTCTGCGAAACGTGCCGAGAGAAAGGTCTCTCTGCTGTACTGATGAAAGCTCTTTTGCATAACAACAACGGTCGATCAAATTTATTGTTCTTGTGACCCCGGCTGATTCATCTGTACGCATATTGTGTGAAATTAACATTTGGAAACAACGTAGTTTTTCAAAATTTATATATATATATAAGATTACATAAAAAGCGAAATTTACGAAACCACCAATAAGTTTCACTTTCCTCGCTGTAAAACAATGAGTTATATAACCCGAACTGAAGTGAACTTAATATCGTCATGAGGGCAAGGCAAACAACTGACATCACATACCGACCTCGTAGTCGTGTTAGCGTTAAGACGTCCGGGACTGAACTTCACGCTTCGCTCTTAATCTTCCATCTTTCACAAAGGTTAAATGTTCCGTGTATTCAATAGGAACAGCAGACAGGCCTGCTTGATATTTACGCATGCTGGTCTACTAATGTAATCCTATTGATGTAACTGTTACCAAAACAATAATATTTAGCTGCTTTTTGTTAATCTGTAAAAAGAAAAACGTTAATTTCAAACATGTCAATGAAAAATTACTGACATCGATTGGGTTAAATTTGATGGAAATGAAAAATCATTATGGTTGCGTAATTATTGTAAATAATCAACCAATCGCTTGATTTTTTTCCACTCAGAATTGTTGTTTTATTCATTCACAGCAAGGTAACAAGAGTTGTAACAATTGATTAATACCTTCCAACGTTAATTGTACTGGAAACCTACATTTATCTACGTAATTCTCCTTCTTCTGGCACTACGGTCCCTGTAGAACCCTGGCCTCACAATTAATTCTTCCCCATTCTTCTCAGTCCAGAGCCTTACTCCTCCAACCTCAACTCGCGTCTCCCTCAAATCCCCTTCCACATCTTCATACTATCTCCTCCTTGGACGTCCTCTCCTCCTTATTCCCTCAGGCTTCCTTTCCAATGCCATTTTTGAACCTCGATCACTTCTCATTCTCACCACGTGCCCCAACCATCTCAATCTTTGCGCGCCTTCACTGCCGCAACTGTGTCCGCTTCTCCATAAAGGTCTCTTAGCTGACGATTCTTTCTTATCCCCTGCATCTCTCCGTCCCACACTGGTTCATAAATTCTTTACAGAATTTTTTTATCGAAAACAACCATTGTTTTTTATATCTTCCAACTTCAGCACCCATGTCTCGCTTGCATATGTTACTACAGGTCTGATTCTTCTTCCTCTGGCTCTACATTCCTCATTGAGATTTGGTCTCCTCAACAATCCTACACCATTCCCTTCTGTTTTCAGCAACCCATGGTTCCCAGGTCCTCCTCAACACACTCCATCCACCTCTTTCTCGGTCTTCCTGTGGGCCCAGACTCCAAGGGTTTCCATTCTGTGATAGCTCTCGTATTTCTGGTCTTCTACGTTCTATAAATATGTCCTAGCCATCTAATTCTCTGTGACTTAATAAACGTTACTATGTTTTCGCTGTTTATTAATGTATCAAGTTCAAGATTCTTGCTTATCCGCCAAGACAGGTCTGATTACCGTGGTGTAGCCTACATTTTCTTTTTGACATTTTTTGATAAATTCCTTGATTGGAGTAGGCTATATTTTTCAATGCGTAGTAGCTTCTGTTTCCTGCTGCTATTCTTGCTTTGATTTTTCGCTTGTTTCATTATTCTCTGTAATTGTACTTCCGAGATACATTTATCTAGGTAGTACAGGGAATACAATTAACTGGTCACAATTCTACCGCTGAAATAAACAGAAGTGTACAGTTAGTTTGGTACTCATGTGGTAATCTACGTCTTCTATTCAAAACTCTTGGATACCTCAGCAATTTCGGAATAATATGTCTGTCATATGTATTTTACCAGTTGTGACATAAAATATGAAAACTTGGTGTCTTCAGAAAGAGGAACAGTAAAGAAGGACATAAGATATGAATACGTGGAATCTTCAGCAAGAGGAACAGTAAGGAAGGACATAGGATATGAATACGTGGATCTTCAGCAAGAGGAACAGTAAGGAAGGACATAAGATATGAAGAAGTGAATCTTCAGCAAGAGGAACAGTAAGGAAGGACATAAGATATGAATACGTGGAATCTTCAGCAAGAGGAACAGTAAAAAAGAACAGACAGGCAACTCTCGGCACATTAATGAAAGACCGCTCCACTATTGCAAGACGAAGAACATCAGTGATGGATAAGCCTATAGCAACGAGGTGACAAGATTCAAATGGAAACCAAGCGGTACCAACGAAAAGAGAACAGATGGTAAATGGAAAAGTGTATAATAAATAAATAGCTCTCATGTCATAGTAATCGATGAAGAAGAAGGTTATAGATGCACTACAGTGATGGATGATGTTACAATTTTCACTGGATCAAAACGCCCAGGAGTCCCCCAGCGCGGAATGATTTCGAGGAGAGTTATATTCAGTATATTGAACCCAGGTGAACTTTAGAGAGTTCGTTACGTTTTCGAACAATTCTTCTTAAAGTCAACGCATTTGGCCACTTATTAAGTAAAATTTTGGAATACTATGTGCGTTAAGAAAAGAGTTAGGTAAAGGTTTTATGATCAACTGCTGTTTTTACATTCTTAAGAAAAACAGAATTAACGGATTTTAATACCTACGTCCGTAGATATCTTGTTACGATGATTACGGTGATGAAACAAAGAGTACCATATCGCTAAGTGCGTACGTGATGCTGGGCACACGGCGCGTGAGACTGTTCCAAACGTTTACAGATCATTCTACGCGGCAGAATTACGTAACGTCTGGAGTGTTCTAATTTACGCGGGAGCCTGATGCCCCTTCCAGACGTTTAGTCGGCTACTCTGCCAGCATCCAGGCTCGTTATCTGACTTCAACGCAAGGCGGTGGAGATACAAATACTGGACTTCGAAGCGGCCCAGTGAGTTTTAGACCTGCGATATTCAAGTGTTGATCGAAGTATTGTGGCGAACTGATCATCATGTTAATTAGTGAGGACCGCTAATAAAGTGACATTTACACTATTATTGTGCGTTAGACTAATTTAACTCGAATTAATCAATAAGAGTGCTTTGTTGATTTATAACCATTGTTTGTGTCTAATTAATATTTGTAATTAGTGATTTCTTTGGTGTTATTTATTCTGTTTCCACTAAACTGCACGGTGTTAGGTGTGACCGTAGCAACAATATTGTAGTAGTACTAGCTGTTGTTGTTGTTTAATGTCCTGCATTGGTACCTATTCCATTCGCAGTCTTGCTCTTCAGTACATCATAATTAATGACTTTGCTCCTCCGACTGGTATGCAAACTTCTAAATGTTGGTCATCCGTGTCATCGCTAGCGTGGTTACACAAGATGCACTTGGCGAGGAAGGAAAGCCAGTTTTATGGAAGTGAGAACATCGTGCCCTCTAGAAAGTCGAAATTTAGCGACTGTTGTTTTGAAAGGAAGGTCTGGAATTGTTTCTGGAATTTTGTAGAGAACTACCTCTTTCTTGCCGATGGCTACTGCTTTTGTTTCCATCCGTATGTAATGTTTGGCTGATGAGTATGTTAGTGATCTCGCTTTTAGTTTTGACTAATAAGAGGTCCTTTATTGTCAAGAATATCTGTAGTTTCATTACAAAAATTCACAGTGGGATAGTATCCAGTGAAGAATAACTGATTTACCGTGGTTAAGTATTGAGGGGATGATTTTGTAACATTCTCTTTCATTTGGGATCTTAGGTAAGAAGACTGCGTCGGTAGCTGAATCAAAGACAATGTCTATATTATTGAAAAGACTTCAATTTTTTTTTTTAATTTTCTACTGCCGTTTTAATTTCATGCCTTGCGCCATAAAAATTTGTAGTCCATAGAAATGAAATGTATGAGTCACGTATTTATGGTTTGCTCTCTACGTGAAATACTGCTAGGCCTATGTGACATTAGTTTTTTTACTTATGGGTTTGAGTAAGATAAGATCGTATAACAATAAGATCGATATTAACATAGTCTACACAAAGAAGTCTCGGGACTGTAAAGACGAAAATTCTGTCATCAGAATTGAAGGTGTTGAGCAAAACAGCAAGTAAGGTGAAAGTAGACCAAATAGTAGGACCAAAATATTAGTAAGTAGTACCAAATTATTAGGAGCTACTTGTGGAGTGGACACTGGACGGAAAGTGTTGAGAATATACTAGAAAACTCTGCATTCAATTTTAAGTAAGTATACCTGTTATTGTAGAGTGAAAGTTTGTATTGTGCGGTGGGAGGTCTAGCTACCTGGGCGGGGCCTCAGCCCACACACATGCTTGTTTACTGTGAGAAGTCTACAAAAGTAATGTTCTGGAAGTTTTAAATAAAAGGAAAAATCTGGAAGCTTTTTTCTATATAAACAGGGATGCGCTCGACCAGTTAGTTCAGTTTTAAATCTGCTTTTGTAATGTGTATTTCGTGTGTCCGTTGTATGTATACTTGCTACTAAACTGTTCTTCAATAAAGCGTGTGTTTGCTCCTGTACTTAAATTATTTTTAACCATACCTCAACAGGTTATGGGCCCAGTGGCATTTTAAAATCGGAGTGCAGTGTGTAATTGGAGTGCAAGTATAAAATATTTGTGCAAAAATGGAACCGAATATAAAAATTGAAAAACTTCGAGACAAAGGTAATTGGCATCAATGGCGCTTCGTAGTACGCACATTGATGGAAGAGGATGATGATGTGCTGGATGTTTGCCAATGGAAGATTAGCCGAGCCAGCTGCAGGTGCAGAAGATCGTGACGCGTTGTTGGAAAAGTTCAAGAAGGCGGACAAAATTGCCAGAAAGTTAATTGTTACAACAGTGGAGAGAAAGCCTCTCGAACTTATAATGGGTTGTTCTACTGCCAAGGAGATGTGGGACAAATTGAATACAGCATATGATCTAAAATCTGATGAAAATCTGTCGATGATTCAAAAACAATTTTTTGAGTTTAAGTGGACAGAGAGTGAAAGTGTTACGTATAATATTTCAAAAATAGAACAGTTGGCTAGAAAAATGAAAAATCTCGGGGGAAAAATTGAAAAGACTATGGTGATGGCTCGTGTTTTAACATCTTTGCCACAAAAGTTTAATCATTTTCACAGTGCTTGGGATTCGGTATCTGACGATAAGAAGAATCTCGAAAATTTGACTGAGCGCTTGATGGCAGAAGAATTTAGATTACAAGAGCAAAAGGAAGTACACGAAGAGACGACAGCGTTGCTAGCTAATCTGAAAATCGGTCATAAAGAACAGAAGAATGACTCTTATAAATATGAGAAGAATAATTTGAAACAAGAGCAGTGTTATAATTGTGGAAGACAAGGTCATTTAAAAAGGGACTGCTTCAGGTGTTATACGTGCAAAAGAAAAGGTCATAAAAGTAACAATTGCTTCATGAATAAGAATAATGGACAGCGAAGATGGTCGAATAATCAAGAAAGAAGTAACTCGTCTTCTGGACAGAAGAAATCAACATCGAGGATAGCACTAATAGGTGACAAAGGCAGCTGTGGCAATCGGGATGATCTCTGGATTGTGGATTCGGGTGCGACGGATCATATGTCGAAGCATCGAGAATGGTTTTCAACGTTCGAAGAATATACAACACCAGTCAGTGTAAGAATGGGCAACGGTATGACAATGTCTGCATATGGTAAAGGTAATATTGACTTTGAAACTTATAAAAATAGTGAACGAGTAGAAGGTACTATCTATAATGTATTATATGTTCCTGATTCAATGTATAATCTGTTTTCTGTTAAATATGCGGGTAAAAGGGGTATAGATTATGAAATAACACATAATGCTACGAGATGTACTTTAAAGCATGGTAATGAAATTCTTGTAACTGGTCCGAATATGAGCCTGGTAGTTTGCTAAAATTAGACATTCAAACTTTAATTCCAAAAGAATGTAACGTGGTAGAACAAAAGAGTAGGTCGAGCATTTCCAACGGTAATGTTTTACAATTATGGCACGAAAGACTTTGCCATCAAAATGTAAAACATGTGAAGAATTTTTTGAAAAATCTAAATATAAAATTTACGGATGAAAATTTCTTTTGTGAAGGTTATGGCAAAAAGGCATTTTTGCGCTTATGGCAAAAATCATAGATTGCCTTTTCACAAAAAGATCGATCGTGCCACTAAACCTCGCGAAATAATTTATACTGACGTTTGTGGTCCTATGGAAGTAGAGTCTCTCGGTAGAAAGTTATATTTTGTTTCTTTTAAAGACGATTTTTCAAGTTATAGAGAAATTCATTTTATTCGAGAAAAATCTGAAGTAATAGAAAAACTAAAATCATTTTGTATCGGGGTTGAGAATCAATTTGCAACAAATATTAAAGAAATTCATTTTGGTGGTGGTAAAGAATACGATAATAAAGCTGTGATCTCTTTTTTAAATAGTAAAGGTATAAAATATTCGATTAATGTTCCATATACGCCCGAACAAAATTCAATTGCAGAGCGCGATAACCGAATCATTGTAGAGGCTGCTCGATCAATGTTATATTCAAATTCAAACTTACCTCTATTCTTATGGGCAGAAGCAATGAATACTGCTGTACATGTAATTAATAGAACAGGCCCAACAAAACAAAATAATAAAACTCCTTATGAGTTATGGAATGGAAAAACAGCTACTGTTGATAGATTTAAAATATTTGGAACCATGTGTTATGTACATATATCAAAAGAAAAGCGTAAGAAACTTGATAAAAAATCGATGAGAGGTTATCTGGTCGGATATCATGAGGATTGTAAAGGTTATCGTGTATATGTTCCGGAAGTGCGAGATGTCATTATAAGTAGAGATGTACTTTTTAAACCTGAAAGAGTATTAGCTGATTCAATTATTTTGAATTCTTTGAACAATAATAATAAAGAAACTGAAGAAAATGAAATTATAACTCCTAAAAATAATGAACTTTTACTTAAAAATGAATCAAATGAGTTTGAAGAAAGAGAACCTTTACAATCTTCAAATAGCGATAACAATCAAACTGGACGACAATTGCGCGATAGAACAAAATTAAAACCTACAGAATATTATGGATGTCCGATCACGTTTATTGCTGAAAAGTTACCATCTAATTATAACGAAGCAATTACAAGTAAAGAAAACGATAGTTGGCAAGCTGCAATGCAGGACGAAATGAACTCTTTGTATGAAAATAAGACATGGGTATTAGTAGAAAAGCCAAAAAATAAAAAGGTGATTAACAATCGTTGGGTTTTTGTGAAGAAGCTCAATCCAGATGGTACAGAACGTTATAAAGCGCGGTTGGTTATTAAAGGTTATTCGCAACAGAAAGATATAGATTATAAAGAAACTTTTAGTCCGGTTGTTCGCTTTCATACAATAAGATTGATACTTAGTATTTCTGCTCGTGAAAATTTACATATCGGTAAATTTGATATAAAAACGGCTTTTTTATACGGTGACTTAAAGGAAGATATATATATGAAACAACCTGAAGGTTTTGATGATGGAAGCTCACGCGTATGTAAATTAATGAAAAATTTTATACGGCTTAAAACAAGCACCAAGATGCTGGACTGAGCACTTCACTAATTTTCTTGTAAATTTAGATTTTTGTCAAAGTACGGGTGACCCATGTTTATACATATATAACAATAATAATAATAAGATCTTGTTAGCAATTTATGTTGATGATAGACTTATTGCAGCTTCAAATGAAAGTTTGATTGATAAATTGTTGAATGATTTGAGTAAAAAAATTTAAAATTACTAGTACTAAAGAAGTTACAAATTATCTTGGAATGGAAATTTGTAGATTGAATGATGGGTCTGTTTTCATTCATCAAAGTACTTATATTAACAAAATCTTAGAAAAGTTTAATATGTCAGAAGCTAATATTGTATCCACGCCAATTGATTGTAATCATGATGAATATTTATCAAAAACTATTGTAAGTAATGTACCTTATCGTGAAGATGTCGGCAATTTGATGTTTTTGCAAATTGCAAGTCGTCCGGACATAAGTTTTGCTGCAAATGTTGTATCTAGAGTTTTAGACAAACCAAGTGTAGCTCATTGGTCAATTGTTAAACGAATTTTACGTTATCTAAAAGGTACGATTGATTTTGGATTACTATGTTGTAAGGATGGCAACTTTAAAGCTTATAGTGATGCTGATTATGCTAGCGATACAGTTACACGTAAATCAACTTCTGGCGTAGCTTGTATGTATGCAAATGCTGCAATTATTTGGCGAAGTAAGAAGCAACAATCTGTATCATTATCAACAACCGAGTCAGAATTTGTAAGTGCAGCATTAGCAACAACTGAAATAATGTGGTTAAAGAAGTTATTTAATGAATGCGATTGTAAGACTGATAAATATGATTTATATATAGATAATATGAGTGCATTAAAACTTATAAGTAATCCTGAATTCCATCAAAGGACAAAACATATTGATGTGAAATATAATTATGTACGTGATTGTTTTCAAAATGGAGAAATTGATGTACATTATGTTAAAAGTGATGAACAAGTTGCTGATATACTTACGAAAGCTTTGTCAAAACCAAAATTTGTTTATTTAAGATCTAAACTTGGACTTAAGAGTAAAAATGAATTTTTTTTTTAAATTAATGTGATTGTGAGAATGTAGAGTTTTAGGGAGGGTGTTGAGAATATACTAGAAAACTCTGCATTCAATTTTAAGTAAGTATACCTGTTATTGTAGAGTGAAAGTTTGTATTGTGCGGTGGGAGGTCTAGCTACCTGGGCGGGGCCTCAGCCCACACACATGCTTGTTTACTGTGAGAAGTCTACAAAAGTAATGTTCTGGAAGTTTTAAATAAAAGGAAAAATCTGGAAGCTTTTTTCTATATAAACAGAGATGCACTCGACCAGTTAGTTCAGTTGTAAATCTGCTGTTGTAATGTGTATTTCGTGTGTCCGTTGTATGTATACTTGCTACTAAACTGTTCTTCAATAAAGCGTGTGTTAGCTCCTGTACTTAAATTATTAATTATTTTTACCCATACCTCAACAGAAAGCAGAACGACAGAAGATGTGTCGAGAAAATAAGCCAAGAAGGTTAAGAAGGAGGGTTGGACAACGACTGGTGAAAGGACGGAAAGATTCTTTTCGCACCTGATAAATGGAACTGATTGTTTGTTGGCTTAAATTGAGACGAAGTAGAAGCTGTGAACATTAGAATAGACAGTAGCAAATAAAGCGCTCTTGTAAAATTTTTCAATTGTTTCTGGCACAGTCACTTCATGGTACGTCCCCTGCGCGAACCAGTGTGACTCATAAGCCTCATTTTAAATTCAGAAATTCAGCGCTCAGTTGCTGTAGAGGAGGGTAGAGAAGGGTGCCCTCACTTTGAATCCAGCTCCACGTTTTAAAACTTCGTAGACATGCAGTAGCTTCAGAAGAGAAGAAAGAAATATTTACGAACCATCGACAGAGGAGAAACGAACCAAGAAATTACGAGCTCATACAGATTAAACAGAGAATAAGGCATTGGATAATACGAATAAAGATGAAACATATATGACAATTATTTTTAAAGAAAAACAGATGGAACTTATAGATCAAACAAATGTCTCCGAGATGAAATTAATTTCCATGCGAAAAAGATGGAACGTGTCTTTCCCCGACACATGGAAAGAAGTATTGTATATGCAACTCGAGATAGACATGAAGGCTGTAATAATAGACTAATATGAAATTCTGGAAAAATATACGAAAACTAGTTTCGAAATTTCGTCAAAAAGGAAATCGTTAACAATCTACCTTATCAATGTAGACCTACGTATGATCTGTTCACAGTTCTAATATTTAATTATATTTCTCTGCAATAAGTCATTGTTAGTTAAATATAATTAATATTAATGACATATAATTAAAACACAATTATTGTTTCGCTTACTATTTTTTTTTTTTTTAATTAGGTGTTACGTTACAAGGTTTAAAGGTGTGTTTCAATAACTTATCTTTGTTATACTCAACATTTGTTTATATTTTTTATTTGCTCTAGTCAAGTCTAAGTAATTTATTTATTGGCCAACGATATTCTACAAGAAAACGGGACAATGAAACACACACACACACACACACACACACACACACACACACACACACACTGCCTGTCACACAATACACGATTTTCAAAAGAACGTACAATTTGAAAGGAATACGTAAATTATTAACATTTAACTTAATCATTAATAAGGTAAACAAAGTGACTAATAAATCCATTCAACACGTATAAGAACTGGTTGCAGCTCTATTCATAGCTAATAAACGCCAAACTATAAATCAAACGAGTTGTCATGTTCTGTGGCGCGCGCGAACTGGACACTATTCGCGCCGTTTCAACACTGGTCACAGATTCATAGACAGGTAAACTCCAACTCCACGCCCCGACCCGACCATTATGTAACCGAGACCTGCTGCAGCGTTTGTTTGTTTTCGAAGGTCGTGATTTAGGCGTGTTCCAAATACGTTTACGCTACATTCTGATGAATTAATTTAGCGGAGAGCGGTGCAGAAAATGCGGGCTGTCAAACAGCGAGCCTTTCGAAACCCGTTCTAAATTTAGTTTTTCAGAGCCGGGAATTCATTTATTAAAAATTTACTTTTTCTGATCTCGAAGTCTTTTCATCTTACTCTTTTTAGGTAATAATTTAAATGACAAGTCTCTTTAGGTAACAATCGTGTTTAATTAGCGTAACCAACGCAAGATGTTTAGCCATTCTACACCGAAATCAGTGGTTGTCCTGTGTGCTTTACGCGTACTACACTCCCTGCTCTTCACCTATTTTTTTCCCTTCTCGATTCTGTCTGATACTAATAATAAGATCCTTATTATCGATATTAATATTTTCAAATCCTTTCTTCGTCTTCTTCTGTAATCAGTGTTATCTGACCTGATGTCGCCTATATCCGCCAATACACACCCGCGTCCATACGTAATTATAGACAAGGGGAGAGAGTTAGAGAGAGAGAGAGAGAGAGAGAGAGAGAGAGAGAGAGAGAGAGTGTGTGTGTGTGTTTAGGGACAATATTTTATGCTGTGAGGGATCCATTTGTGCCCAATAAAATCTACAAACCCACGTTTGAACAACGCCAATACAGCAAACAAAGAAGACCCGCTTACACACGCGCGCACACTCACGCTATGGGCGAGGTTCGTGCGCGTGGTAGTCAGTATAAGATTTGACCTTATCTGTACTGTCTGAGAGATTATGTACGAAACAAGTGGCATAAGAAGGTCATTCGCTAATTCTCGATTTAACTTTTAGGCGCGGTCCCATCGCTTATCAATTTGTCAGAGTAATTAATAACGCACTACAATGCCGACTGTCATTCACTCACTCTTGTACGTCGTCGACTGACGACTGAAACGACCGTTGTTCCGGTTTTCCGTCACCTGTTCCCAAATATTATGCAACATGTCCGCACAATTAAAATTTGTGATTGGGCGTTACATTTCACTAACAGTACCCGTGTACTGGGCATTCACGACTACCCATTCGTTCATTCATTGCTACGGTGACCATACGTCCCGGCTTTTCCGGGACGGTCCCGGATTTCAGATCTAGGCCCCGGTGTCCCGAAAAATGGTTAAAAAGCCTCGGATTTAGACTTTAAAACATTTTATCGTTTTAAAGCAAAAATTTATTTGAAAACTGATACGATTATATGAAATATGTTAAGTTTTGTCAAAGTTAATAAATTCAAAATGCTAACTAGAAATACTGGAACCAAATTATACTTTCTTCGAGAACTGTTTGAAGCGGGTTTCATCTTTTGACCATTTGTTCAGGAAATGAACGTATATACACCCTTAAGTTTTAAAATACCAAATCGGTAGGCAACATATTTTTATACATAATTGTTGTGGTCTCCACGTTGCCTATATAACTATGTCTCAATACAGTGTATATTGAGAACACAAAGAAGTTGCAAAGAAGGAAACCAAGGTAATTCTAATATTTAACATATTTTTATAAACAATTTTAGTTGAAAAATCGTGTTTTCCTTTTTTTTTTCAAAATATCCCCTCTGCTAATAATCGGATGAAAAAAGTTTTAATTAAAAATTGTTCAGGATAACATTTCGTATAAAACTGAACTTATAAAAATTATTTGCGATAAATTGTTTTTATGCTATCGCTTGTAAAGTTAGCAACAGGCGATTTAAAACAAATTAATGTTATTTTGGAAATAATGGATATAAATGAATGATATACAGTACGTTTATAGTACTAATGTAACTGAACTTCCTTACCATATTTCAAATCACTTTTTTAATAATTAACGCCCAATAGAACCTCCACTAAAAGAATATATATTTTCAACATTGTTTCGAGAAATGCCCCCCCCCCCACCTAACTCTCCTCCCCATCCACAACTGGTATCACATGTCCCGGATTGCAACTGAGAAAATATGGTCATCATATTCAGTACACACTTCTTCATTTGGTATCGGTATCGTTCTCTCTTCACTCTTATCGTCATCAGCCGTCTTCCTTATTTATCAGTCCCAGGCTTAACGTATAGCCTATCTGATCGGATGAGCTTCCTAAAAATATAAGACAAGATAAATAAGTGAAAAATAAGTGACAAATTAGGTAAAGTATCTGGTTTGTGTCATTATTGTCTAAATACAACGTTTTGGGAAAAATTAAATGTTAACATAAATAAAGATGAAATTTTAGAAAAAACAATATGTCCGACGCTAAAACAAGGAAGTGAAGCGAGGAGTAGAAATAGAAATGTTCAAAATGAAAACAAGACGAATAAACACACCCAAAACGGCATTTACGAAGGAAATAACAAGAAGTTCGCAGAAAGATTAAATTAGAAATAAAGTTTTCGGAGACAATCAAATATAAAATCGATAATATCAGGTAATATTGGGATGGTTTGTTTACTTAAACAGAATGTCGGAGGGGAGGTTCACCACGAAAGTTCATGATACAAGAGTTGAAAAATTCAGCTGGAAAGGCAAATCAAGAAGAAAGTGTTAACAGGAGTGAAGGAAACGGCACAAGAAAGAACTGTAAATGGGAAGAGATTAACAAGGTTTCTCAAAAGAGGAAGGTTAGTAACTCAGCTTACCATTCGTACACCTCATGGTAGAACACGTTTTGTATTAAGTACGTAAATAAGCTTCCTCTATTTGGACACTATAAGTGGACTGATAATTTTTTACACGAGTGGAAGTTCCCAACAACCTCTGTTTCAGGACCACATTTGTCACTACGCCATAACCGAGAAGGCTTAGCTTTAAAAGCCAGGCAATCGTTTCCGCCCTCTCTCTATTTGAAAACTGGAAAGAGTGCGATTCACGAAAGTTGATGATTTTCTAACGTCAAAATCAGCTTAAACCTAAACAAACTCTAGGTTCACAGGTACGTAATAGGCCCGTGCATTCGTATAGATTGGTCGATGTAAAGAAAGCTAACAACGGATTTGTATTTCGCACGTAACTGTATGATCTTGAGCACGCCACTAACGTTCTACTAATCTACTGTGTCCTCACTGATGACACAGACGTCATTCAAACTCAAAAAATTTTCTTCAAACTGATACTGTTAAGTTAAGGGAGAGTCATTTTGGGGTGACATGTAATAAGGAAATGGTAACGTATAGTTTGTGCATGACCTTGTGTGACTAGCACTACATTATGTACCGGTGCTGTGTTAATGCTTTTAGGATGGAATGTAGCAATTGTTATAGCATTACCTAGCATTTTTGTAGTCGCCGTACTATAATAGCGGTAATAGTTCAAAATATTGTAGAGCTTTCCGCAATTATTGTCATATATTCGAAACTACTTCCGGTTTCAACTCTCGTAGCCTGCGCCGTGTGGACGAATACAAACCCCGGTCACGGCATCAATTCTTACCACGTCACACATTCGCATTTAGCTTTCCATAATATGCCCATGTAGTCAATCCTTAGACCATACTTATGTCAGATCTACGTTTTTGTTCATTGTCTCAAAGTACCATAAAGTCAATGTAGTGTTATGTGCTTCGTTTGTCAATGTTTCATTTGTGTCTGGTGGCAATAAGCGATTATGATTTTATGAGTCAAAGATGTTTTAGTTTTTTAGTGATATCAGTTTCCATTATCCTAGCACAATTAAAAGGGATTGGAAAATAGTACTGATAAAACAATTCTTATCCAATTTGAACTTCTTTTAGATGGATCACCATGTCAGCTCCACCGTGGAGTCAATTAGAGAATCAATCTCTTTTAAGGCGGTTATACCAAAATGTTAATCGTGAGACGTTCGAATTTTTTAACTGAATTCATCCAGGCACAGGCCTACTGCTTTTTTCCACGCCCTCGAGATGACCTCACTGGAGATTGCTTCCAATTAGTAGGTCATTTCTCCATTATCCGCTGAGAACTCTTTTATTTTTCTAGAGACTTCACTTCACTTTTACTTTTGAATCTCATCCACTTGACCCCAATCCTCCCATCAGTAGCCTAACTCTTCTGACACATCCTTTTCTCATCGTGGAAATTCTCATCGCTTCTGATTGTTCTCCCTCTCTAAGGACAATCCGCCCGTACAATTCTCGTTCGATCTGGGGGGGGTCTTTTTGTGGAAAACCAGTACACTCGCATAACTGGAGCATTTCTCTCTCTTTCGAGGGGCATTAAACACTAAAAGTTTCCCCATAATATCGTAGTTACGTAACGATTCGGTGGTACCAACTACCTGTCGTCTTGAAACTCGGTTGTTCCCCGAAGGCACTGACATGATCGTATCTGAAGTGAATCGCTATTGGTGTTAGCGGAAAGTTGATGGTTTTGAACAGTTTTATGGAATCCCTTACTGTTTCATTAAAACTGTAAGACTGATAATGCAGTATGTTACATTACCTAAAGCAACATAAGTGTATTATTAGCACTTCGTTGGGAGAAAACATGATTACATAAATAAACACTTTGCCGATTACGCGTTAATGTGCATTTAATCAATAACAACCGTGAGCAACTTAAGAGCGGTTAACAATTGGCTATCGCATTATTGAACAAGCCTAGCGAGTTCTCAGTCTTAAATCGAGCGTTTGGCATTTGTTTGTCTGTCGATTTGTGGTATGTCTCACTATAACTTCGATAACTTTTGAACAGGCCAACGGATTTCCGTAGAACTTGGCACGCGTTTCGACACTTTTACCGTACAGAATCCTATTGTATTTGAGATTAGTCCTCCCAAAATTGGGGTGGGAGGAAAAATGTGTGTGAATCAAAATTGTGAAAAAATCGCTGAAGTCCATGTTCGATATGAAATTAACCAACCAAAATCTTCCATGTTCCAACCATAACCAACCAACCAACCATTGGGTCCATGTTCAAACCAAAATCTTTTAAAATAGTGTTAATTTTTTTTTAATTCCATAATTTTTGGACGTCAGAACCCAAAACGAGAGTAAACATTTACAACTGCGAAAGAAAGGTTGGCTCCTTCACGAGTGATAAAGAAAACATTGAATTGAAAACTATTTGAAAGAACAGAAGGCAAGAAGTATTAATGAAAAGGCGGATCGATGATGTGTAGGATGACTTGATACCGATCGGGGCAATGAATTGGAAGAGGTTGGAAGTAGACACAGTAAAATGGAGAAAAATTGTAATTTAATCCAAAACTCATATCGGGTTGTAGCGTTAGAATGGAATACATAGACATTATATGTACAAAGGAGTTCGATTAAAGAAAAAAAGAAAGTAAACGTAAACTTTAAAAACATTTGGCATGGTTAGTAGCAATAACAACAAGAATAATAATGTCTTCTTTTTCTTCTTCTTCTTCTTCTTCTTCTTCTTCTTCACTACATGGCTTGGGCAAGATAGAGTGTTCAAATGTTCATGATTATAAGGCGGTCTAGAACACCGCCCTTGACACATCCATTCCTACCTCCAACCATCCACTCATACACCCATCCACATCTATACATCCATTTATACCTCCATACCTACAAGGCATCCATCCCTTTTCTAGCTGTATCGCTTCCGCCGCCTCAGTTCTGGAAAGATACTTTTTTCCGACCCACACACAATACTCGGTACAGCCGAGTCTTTACTGACTCTTATAAGCGTTTGACTGAGAGTTCGACATTCGTACTAAAAACCTATTCTCAGTCGGGTCTGTCGTGTTAGAAGTCGTCATCACTTCAGTTTCGATGTGCTTTGTTACTGAACAGCTAGTTGCTGCATAGTGCTGAACGAGGAATTCCGGCGGTCAGGTTTGTCATGCCAGCAGTCTTCATCACTTCAGTTTCGTCGTGGTTTGTTGCTGAACATCTAGTTGCTGCATAGTGCTGAACGAGGAATTCCGGCGGTCAGGTTTGTCATGCCAGCAGTCTTCATCACTTCAGTTTCGTCGTGGTTTGTTGCTGAACATCTAGTTGCTGCATAGTGCTGAACGAGGAATTCCGGCGGTCAGGTTTGTCATGCCAGCAGTCTTCATCACTTCAGTTTCATCGTGGTTTGTTGCTGAACAGCTAGTTGCTGCATAGTGCTGAACGAGGAATTCCGGCGGTCAGGTTTGTCATGCCAGCAGTCTTCATCACTTCAGTTTCATCGTGGTTTGTTGCTGAACAGCTAGTTGCTGCATAGTGCTGAACGAGGAATTCCGGCGGTCAGGTTTGTCATGCCAGCAGTCTTCATCATTTCAGTTTCATCGTGGTTTGTTGCTGAACAGCTAGTTGCTGCATAGTGCTGAACGAGGAATTCCGGCGGTCAGGTTTGTCATGCCAGCAGTCTTCATCACTTCAGTTTCGATGTGCTTTGTTACTGAACAGCTAGTTGCTGCATAGTCCTGAACGAGGAATTCCGGCGGTCAGGTTTGTCATGCCAGCAGTCTTCATCACTTCAGTTTCATCGTGGTTTGTTGCTGAACAGCTAGTTGCTGCATAGTGCTGAACGAGGAATTCCGGCGGTCAGGTTTGTCATGCCAGCAGGCTTCATCATTTCAGTTTCATCGTGGTTTGTTGCTGAACAGCTAGTTGCTGCGTAGTGCTGAACGAGGAATTCCGGCGGTCAGGTTTGTCATGCCAGCAGTCTTCATCACTTCAGTTTCGTCGTGGTTTGTTGCTGAACATCTAGTTGCTGCATAGTGCTTAACGAGGAATTCCGGCGGTCAGGTTTGTCATGCCAGCAGTCTTCATCACTTCAGTTTCGTCGTGGTTTGTTGCTGAACATCTAGTTGCTGCATAGTGCTTAACGAGGAATTCCGGCGGTCAGGTTTGTCATGCCAGCAGTCTTCATCACTTCAGTTTCGTCGTGGTTTGTTGCTGAACAGCCAATTGCTGCATAGTGCTTAACGAGGAATTCCGGCGGTCAGGTTTGTCATGCCAGCAGTCTTCATCACTTCAGTTTCGTCGTGGTTTGTTGCTGAACAGCCAATTGCTGCATAGTGCTTAACGAGGAATTCCGGCGGTCAGGTTTGTCATGCCAGCAGTCTTCATCACTTCAGTTTCGTCGTGGTTTGTTGCTGAACAGCCAATTGCTGCATAGTGCTTAACGAGGAATTCCGGCGGTCAGGTTTGTCATGCCAGCAGTCTTCATCACTTCAGTTTCGTCGTGGTTTGTTTCTGAACAGCCAACTGCTGCATAGTGCTTAACGAGGAATTCCGGCGGTCAGGTTTGTCATGCCAGCAGTCTTCATCACTTCAGTTTCATCGTGGTTTGTTGCTGAACAGCTAGTTGCTGCATTTAGTGATGTGAATGTAATTTACATTTGTGGTAATTAATTGTGTAAACCATTTACATCTAGTGAATATTAATCTGTGCTAATTATCTGCATAGATTAATTACTCATCAATTATGAATCATTTTAATTAAAGATTTATGTTGTACGTTAAATTTGATATATCTAAAAGTTGTTTCTATTCGTCAGATTAGACTCAACACAGTGACTAATTAAATACGATTTATGAGTCTATTAATCGGACGTCTCAATGGTCGAGTTTGTTGTGTCCATTGATACTTAGTATACGTTGTGAGACTTTTAGTGTAATGCTTAGAATGAGATACATCAATAATAAAGGTTAAATTTCAATAATGAACGCACGAATAATATAAATTAACTACTTATTTATTACACTTGTTAATTAAGTAGGTGACTATTTCCTGCAATTACATACATATTAAAACACATGATATAAAATACAATTTATACGATGCTTCCTGAAACATAAACACATAGTACATTCAAATGCAGTAAATAATGCAAATATACAAAACACATACGAACAATATACAATCAACAAATATACTTATCCCTACCTAAATGCGTTCATTATTCTCAGATGATGCATTACGTTAATGTTATTTTATAGATTTTATGATTCATATGATTTATATACATAATCTCTTGGGGTTTGTTCTTTGAAAAGAGACAACAGAACAGTAGTATATACTACTAAGATTAAATAGACATAAAGCTTATCTTTTGAGAGTGTTTATCCATTATTCCGCCGTTGTGAGAAGACATCTTCTGGATGATTCGTCGAAGATCATAATCACTGTTATGAAGAGCACTAATCACTTCACTTCACTAAATCTCCACTCCCGTCGCGTGTACGGTGTTGTGGTAACCCGCTGATGTCGAGTATCCGGAGTTCAAATAGTGAGGTGTTAATGTTGTCATTAAACTGAATTGTTCTGAAAGTTTGCCGTGTTTGTGTACATGGTTAACTGTTCCGTCTATCTGGCTCTAGCGCGTACTGTGTTTTTTAATTGTTTGATAAAGTTCATTCAATTAATCGTTCAACATAGTGACGCATTGTAATGTGAGAATGTTTGAAGTGTCACTCACTGTTCTACTTTGAAACGTTAATTAGTATGTTATTATGTTCGCGTCAGTTGAAGTTCCAAGTCCCGTGCGCACTTATAGTTTGTGTTTGTCGCACAGAATTGTGTATAAGTGTGACTATATCGATGTCTCTGTTCACTTATGAATTTACTAAATTGTGAATTCGGTCGGTCGCACAAACTGTTTCTATCACGGACCGTATTACTGTTCCGACTATAATCAGCTGTCTGATTATCGTACTAACTTCTGACTATTAACTTTTAACTTTTAACTGCCAACTGTCTACTACATACTCTTGACTGCCGACTGACTGATTGCGTGACTGACTTCCTAACTACCCGCTCCGCGTCCTCGCCAAACAGTTTTATTGAAACATCTTACCCATAAGTCTAAGTTTTGGATTTCTACGCCTTCTCGGATTCTTGATTGGTCGTACAAATTCCTACTCTTCTGCAGATCTCATCCTCTGTTTCACGATTCGTCGTCCGAACCCTTCTTACTCTCTCCACGAGCTCTTTTAGAAGATGCTTGACGCTGGTTGGTCGTCGTCATCCCCGGAGTGTTTCATGTGACGATCGTGGTACGGATTCTAAGAAACTAGGGCAATTTTCATGGCCTTCTGTCATCCTTTGTTTAGACTTTCCCTAAGGTTCTGTCCGAGCTTTTGTTAACCGACTCCAGAGTCCTGGTTAATTGTTTAAGTTACTCGTTATTCGTTCCGCCGATTAGCAACCCTTCGTTGGCGTCATTCTGGTTGAACTCTACTTTCCAGTCGTAAATCTCAGTAAACTGTCAAAGGTTTGTTTTCGTGCTGTGCAGGATGCACTGGCAGTATTCACTGAGTTACGTCTATTGTCTATTTCTTCGTTAAAATTGCTCTGTACTCCTTTTGTAACATAGTAAAGCCTTTCATAATTGTGCTCGTACGCTTCACCTCCACAGCAGGCGTTCCGTCTCGATTCCGTGTAACTCGGCAGCTGTACGAAGTCTTTGTTTCAGATTGTTGGGTGCTGTAAATTGTGACAAACTGCTAGCTGTCAGCGACGCCCTGAAATTCTTATTGTGTGCAGTACTCAGACGTTTTTCTTTGTCTTCGCACTGTCGTCGGGTTTGACGTGCCCCTGATTCGTCATTATTTACGACCTGGGCTTGTGTCCGTCGACTTGAGTGTGGGAACGTGTCACTTGATCGAGGAATTAAAATTTTTTTTAAATTTCGATCATTACATTGTCCCCAAATTGGATTGGATGTTGGACTTCGGGAGACATCTGATCCAATTTCTGCGCTCTGTCCCAGTCGTGGATGTCTGCTTCGGAATGGACATGGTTGACTGACATCTATCTCTCATAGGAAGCAATTAATTGTTATTCCCCATCTTGATGTTTTATATGGTCATATGAATTTATTGCCGCTCATCTGAGTGAAATGAACGCATTTTCTACACTTTATCTGTCCACCTGCGGACTGTACAATACGATTTCAAGTAAATAATTGAATTTAAGACATGGACGTTTGTCCATTTGACAGTTTGTTCAGTTATCGTTTATATACAATGTAATAGATAAGCTGTAGATTAGCTATCCATTAGATTAATCGATCTTATGTCGATGGCCTATATAGCAATAAAATACTTTTAAACTTGTTATTACTGTCTCAAGAATACAGTTGATACTAACAAATATACACATATGATTAATTCGTAACATATTATAAACGATTATATTGATAAATGAAACATACATATTAATTAAACAGTTAAGGAATCAGCATACTTCATGATGCATACTCAAACGCTTACTCTTAAAGTTATAAAACATTCGTCCATTTTGAATTATTAATTACATAAACAAATTATTCGAATCTCTACATTTTAACAAGCTATTATTCATAATTATTAATGTCTTTAGTGTCCTGTGTCATAGTATTACAATGTCCTTCTGACACATGGTACATTTCAACAAATCACTTTATGTATATATTGATGTTTACATGTCTAATTAACATAACGAATGACAAATATGTGATGATCATAAACACAGTTAGCATTGAAATACAGACTAAACACAATATAGTAAAATGCACATCATTATTTGGTTAGCTGGACTGGCCGCGCGAGCAAATTACCTAACCTTTGTCTTCTGCTGGTCGCCGGGAGTCGTCGCTACCACTCGTGTTATCTATACTTCCGTTCGCTGGCTCATGATACGCCTTAATTTGCCGTATGTTAAATTTCCCTCTCATCTTCCCGCTATCGCACTCCACGAGCTCATATGTGGCCTCGCCGATGATGCGGTTGATCTTATATGGTCCTGCGAAAAGTTCGAAGAACTTGTCAATTCTCTTTGACGCAGCGTCGGATTGGTGGTATGCTCTCACCAGTACCTTGTCGCCAATCGTAAATTTTGTGATTTTCTTCTTCTCATTGCAGCGTTTCGCGTGCTTCTCCCGCTTCTCCTTTATCTTCACAAATATATTGTTTTCGCGTTTCCCTTCACTGCTAATGACTCCTTTGTCCAAGCATTGCTCCCATGCTCGCGTAGGTCTCGTGCCGAGGTGTGCTTCATGAGGGGTTATTTCGATTGTCTCGTGGTACACCTCGTTTAGACACGCTTCAATCGTTTTTACGTACTGGGACCATTTAGTGTGTTGGTCACTGATGAAAATGCGAAACAAGTTTCCCAGTTGCCGGTTAATCCGCTCGGCAAGATTGGTACATGGATTACGTATTGCAGTAAACTTTGGTTGTATGTCCAACTCCTTTAGACCGTTGACCCATTTCCTGGAGGTGAACTGTGTTCCGTTGTCCGTCAAAATGGCCCGTGGACGTCCGAATAGTTCGCAATACGTTTTTATTCTCCGCAACGTCGTAGTGGTTGTTGCTCTCCGAAGGGTGAATAATTTGACATATTTCGTGAAATTATCCACTATGACTAATAAATATTTGACTCCACCCGTTCCTGTCGGTAGGGGTCCATAATAATCTGCGCTTACCAGATCTCCTTTGGCTGTAGGTATCACAGCGCGCGTGCCACCAAATAGCTCTCTGTTGTTGGTATCTTTGCACTTCTGGCATAGGTCACAGGTTTTAATATACGTTTTTATTTTCTTTGACATCCGGTCGAATGTGAAATGTTCCTGGAGCATTTTAATACACTTTTTTGTTCCTAAATGTCCGAACATATGATGGATTTCGGCAATTATGTCCCCAGATATGTTGCTAGGAACATACAGCTTCCATTAATTCCGCTGTCGCCTATATAACTTGTCGTTAACATATTTATAGAATTTAGTTAATTTAGGGTCTATATTTCCCTCCTTAAATCTAGTGATGATCGCTTTTAGCTTATCGTCTTCCATCTGGTGCTTTCCAATATTTTGGATTAACTTCCGCACTTCAAGTCTTATTTTCACGGTTATGTGGTTAACTAAATATTCATGTGTGTTGTCGTGAATCTCTTCGAATTTTGCATCGTGTGGGTATCTACTTAAGATGTCGGCTACGATGTTTTCCTTGCCCTTGCAATGAATTATGTCGAACTTATACTCTTGCACTGCAAGAATCCATCGTGTAATTCGTGAATTATTTAGATGGCATTTGTTTAAGAATGTCAACGCCTTGTTGTCAGTGATGATTGTTAATGGTTGCCCGAGAACGTATATTCGGAATTTTTCTAAGCATCGGACAATACTTAAAAGCTCTTTTTCCGTAGTATAGTAGTTCCGCTCAGCACCCTTGAATGTCTTACTAGTGAAGGCGATTACGCCAATCTCCCCGTCTTCATCGAGCTGGTAAAGTTGTCCTCCGAATGCGTAATCACTTGCATCACATTGTATATAATACCTCTGGTCTGGGCGCGGAAATCTCAAAATTACAGCGTCAATAAACAGGTTTTTGACTCTGTCAAAGCAGTCGTTTAATTCATCCGTCCATACAAATTTGTGATCCTTCTTCAATAATTCATGGAGGGGTTGTGTTGTCTCCGCATATTTGCTTGTAAAGCGGTTATAAAAGTTAGTGAGGCCTAGGAAACCCTTTAACTGTTTCTGATTCTTGGGTTTAGGGAACTCTATAATGGCTTTCACTTTCTCTTCCGTAGCTCGGATGCCGCGCGTTGTTAATTGGTATCCAAGATACAATATTTCCTTTCTGAAAACCTGAGACTTATTTAGGTTGACGGTCAAGTTATTTTCATTTAGATTATTTAACAATGCCTCTAAATGTTCTAAGTGTGTTTGAACATCGTCAGAATAACATAGACAATCGTCTACGTATATTAGTGTGTTTTTCTTAACATTTTCATTTAAAACCGTATCCAATCCGCGTGTTAGTGCCGCAGAACTGGTACTAAGGCCGAATGGTGTGACGGTGAATTGGTAGCACCTTCCCTCATACATGAACGCGGTATACTTCCTGCACTCTTCCTTCAAAGGTACTTGCCAAAAGCTGCTGGACAAATCGACAGTAGATAGATATCGCATCTCGCTACATCTTGCCAAGATTTCGTTTATTGGGGAAACGCCTTCATAGTCGGGAATTGTAACGCCGTTTATCTTTCTTGCGTCCAGGCATAGACGGACCCTTCCATCTCTTTTTATGACTGTTACGAGTGGATTTATGAACGGGCTTGTACATCGTTCAATCACACCGTATCGCAGCATTCTATCAATCTCGTCCTTTACTTTCTTCTGATAAGCAAGTGGTACAGGCCAACCCCGTTGAAAGTAGGGCGTACTGTCCGTAACTTGAAACTCATGCTCGTATCCGTCTATTCTCCCCGGGCATTCCCTAAACACTCTCCTATTCTTAACAAGTATTTCCCTCAAATTTCCCAATATTTCCTCGTCTTGACAGTCCATGCTTGATATCTTCTCGTCGATGCTCCTCAAGATTTCTCCTTCTTCTCCATTATCCATTAGTTCCATGTTCATGATGGGTACGGCGTGCACCTCTTCATCAGCCGCATTCACTATTTCTATTTTCTTACTGCCGATGTCGATACGACATCCTACCTCCTGTAAAAAACTTATCCCTAATATACATTGTTTAATAAGGTCAGGTATAATTAGAAAGACACACTCATTTTTGATCCCGTCAATTTCAATGTCGCATAGTATTTGTTTTCTAATTAACTTGGACTTGTTCCCAACAGCACTAATGATTAGAGAGTTCGTCATGGGTAAAATTTCATATGGTTCAATGTCCCTTTTGTTTGCGTTGAACCACTCTTCTGATAACCCATTAATAACTGAGCCGGTGTCGACAAGTGCTAAAACTTTAATGTTATTGTTAAATTGTATGATTATTTCGGGACATTTTAATATCTGTTTAGTGATGTCCTCGTCGTATTCATTCAGTAGGTCATCTCTTAAGTCAGGTACCAGGATATTGACATTATTAGTGGGGTTGTTTTTGTTGTCAAAAACTATGTCGTTCGCTGTGTAGGGGTGTTTTTTTTTTTTGTTGTTCTGGTCATTTTTCAACCTTGGATTGTTGTCGTCGGTGGTATGACTTGTGCTCGGTTTGGCGTTAAAGTATTCGACAGTGTTCACCACTCCGTGTGATTTATTCTCGTAACGGTTACCGCCGTGCGCCCGTCCTTGCCAAACTGGTTTCCTCTCACCCTCGTTTTTGTTGACAAAGTTACTACTTGGTCGATCGACAGTTCCGGTTTCCCTTTCGTTTGCTATCCTATATTGTGCACGTCTATTTCCTGCATTGCTTGATTGAATGCTAGTGTATTCAGTGATCAAGGCTTCGAAATTGGGTATGGTGACGATCCCGCGTGTTATAACGGCGATCTGCAAGTCCCTTCCAAAGTGCCTCGAGATTTTCCTTATCAGTTGGCGGTCGGTCAACGCTGGAGTTAACTGTCGACTCTCTAAAAGAATCCGCTCGACGTACTGTATAGCCGTGACTGGTCCCTGCCATTCAAACCTGCCGTACTCGAGGTTGTCGCGGATAATGTCCTGTCGTTCCAACCCCCAATACTTCAATGTGAATGCCTCCTTGAATTCTTCGAAGGTATTTATCTGGTCCCGGATCACACGCCACCATATACTTGCGTCCTTCTCTAGGTGTTTGCCGATCCACCTGATGTCGCTGCTCGGGTAATATGATTCTTGAAACTCCGACAACTCCTTTAGGAACTCCATCGGGAATCTGTCGGTTCCGTCATACTTCAGCTCCACCTGTACTTGTCCGTTGACTGTTCTGTGAGGCCCAGACTCCCCATCGGTGATCTGTCGCCGCAGTCTCTCTACTTTACACCTGAGTTCCTGAATGTGGGTTGTTTTCTCTTTGACGTTTTCGTCGAGCTTCTGTTCGGTCGTCTTTTGTCGGCCGTCTACTTCATCGATTTTCTGTTGCAATGTGTGGTTGGCTTCACCTATCTCTTGTTGCTGCTGTCGCAGTGTGTGGTATAATTCGGTCTTCAGTTCTTCCTGCTTCTTCTGATTACTATTGATGTGTAGATCTAGCTTGTTATGGACTTTCTTTATACTAGATTGTGTGGTCTGTGCAAGATTTTTAAGTTCTTGGTGGTCCGACTCTCGAGCTTCCCACAATTCTTCAAACTTCTTATTGGTGTCATCTTTTATTTCTCTTGTAGCGTCCTCTTGTTTCTTTAAGACTTCGCTTATCTTATCGTCGCAACTGGTCTTATGGTCACGCATTTCTGATCGTATAAGCGTGAGCTGTTCGGCCATCTGTTGCTTGACGTCTTCTTTGTGATGATCTAATTTTCTTCTAGTGTGTTGAACTTCTCGTTTTGTTGATCGAATCTCTGATTGATTTCTTCCTTCTGTTGATCGAATTTTTCGTTAATTTCTTTTCGGTTTTCTTCTAAATTTTCTTTGATTATTTTGAGACTTTCGCCTTGTGTGCGCATGAAGTCCATCAACAGTGAACGTAGTGATGCCTCTTCATGTGATTGCTGGGACTCCTGTGGTTGTTGTGACTCCTGTCCCCGCGCTCTGACCTCTGCCGTCTCCTCAGTCATATTTGGTTCGACTGAATTCTCTTCGCCGTTGTCGGGTGCGCCCAACTGGTTGTTAACGTCAAAGTCCATGCTATCAGAATTACCGCTAGCCATTTTAGCCTTGCTTCGCGTTATCATTTACCAGTCAAGCTAACCTTACACTTATTTAATATCTTACGTACTATATTATTTTAACTAATCTAAGTACTACTGTCTGCTCTCTTTTGCCATGCGATGGGCGCCATTTACATTTAGTGATGTGAATGTAATTTACATTTGTGGTAATTAATTGTGTAAACCATTTACATCTAGTGAATATTAATCTGTGCTAATTATCTGCATAGATTAATTACTCATCAATTATGAATCATTTTAATTAAAGTTTTATGTTGTACGTTAAATTTGATATATCTAAAAGTTGTTTCTATTCGTCAGATTAGACTCAACACAGTGACTAATTAAATACGATTTATGAGTCTATTAATCGGACGTCTCAATGGTCGAGTTTGTTGTGTCCATTGATACTTAGTATACGTTGTGAGACTTTTAGTGTAATGCTTAGAATGAGATACATCAATAATAAAGGTTAAATTTCAATAATGAACGCACGAATAATATAAATTAACTACTTATTTATTACACTTGTTAATTAAGTAGGTGACTATTTCCTGCAATTACATACATATTAAAACACATGATATAAAATACAATTTGTACGATGCTTCCTGAAACATAAACACATAGTACAGTCAAATGCAGTAAATAATGCAAATATACAAAACACATACGAACAATATACAATCAACAAATATACTTATCCCTACCTAAATGCGTTCATTATTCTCAGATGATGCATTACGTTAATGTTATTTTATAGATTTTATGATTCATATGATTTATATACATAATCTCTTGGGGTTTGTTCTTTGAAAAGAGACAACAGAACAGTAGTATATACTACTAAGATTAAATAGACATAAAGCTTATCTTTTGAGAGTGTTTATCCATTATTCCGCCGTTGTGAGAATACATCTTCTGGATGATTCGTCGAAGATCATAATCACTGTTATGAAGAGCACTAATCACTTCACTTCACTAAATCTCCACTCCCGTCGCGTGTACGGTGTTGTGGTAACCCGCTGATGTCGAGTATCCGGAGTTCAAATAGTGAGGTGTTAATGTTGTCATTAAACTGAATTGTTCTGAAAGTTTGCCGTGTTTGTGTACATGGTTAACTGTTCCGTCTATCTGGCTCTAGCGCGTACTGTGTTTTTTAATTGTTTGATAAAGTTCATTCAATTAATCGTTCAACATAGTGACGCATTGTAATGTGAGAATGTTTGAAGTGTCACTCACTGTTCTACTTTGAAACGTTAATTAGTATGTTATTATGTTCGCGTCAGTTGAAGTTCCAAGTCCCGTGCGCACTTATAGTTTGTGTTTGTCGCACAGAATTGTGTATAAGTGTGACTATATCGATGTCTCTGTTCACTTATGAATTTACTAAATTGTGAATTCGGTCGGTCGCACAAACTGTTTCTATCACGGACCGTATTACTGTTCCGACTATAATCAGCTGTCTGATTATCGTACTAACTTCTGACTATTAACTTTTAACTTTTAACTGCCAACTGTCTACTACATACTCTTGACTGCCGACTGACTGATTGCGTGACTGACTTCCTAACTACCCGCTCCGCGTCCTCGCCAAACAGTTTTATTGAAACATCTTACCCATAAGTCTAAGTTTTGGATTTCTACGCCTTCTCGGATTCTTGATTGGTCGTACAAATTCCTACTCTTCTGCAGATCTCATCCTCTGTTTCACGATTCGTCGTCCGAACCCTTCTTACTCTCTCCACGAGCTCTTTTAGAAGATGCTTGACGCTGGTTGGTCGTCGTCATCCCCGGAGTGTTTCATGTGACGATCGTGGTACGGATTCTAAGAAACTAGGGCAATTTTCATGGCCTTCTGTCATCCTTTGTTTAGACTTTCCCTAAGGTTCTGTCCGAGCTTTTGTTAACCGACTCCAGAGTCCTGGTTAATTGTTTAAGTTACTCGTTATTCGTTCCGCCGATTAGCAACCCTTCGTTGGCGTCATTCTGGTTGAACTCTACTTTCCAGTCGTAAATCTCAGTAAACTGTCAAAGGTTTGTTTTCGTGCTGTGCAGGATGCACTGGCAGTATTCACTGAGTTACGTCTATTGTCTATTTCTTCGTTAAAATTGCTCTGTACTCCTTTTGTAACATAGTAAAGCCTTTCATAATTGTGCTCGTACCCTTCACCTCCACAGCAGGCGTTCCGTCTCGATTCCGTGTAGCTCGGCAGCTGTACGAAGTCTTTGTTTCAGATTGTTGGGTGCTGTAAATTGTGACAAACTGCTAGCTGTCAGCGACGCCCTGAAATTCTTATTGTGTGCAGTACTCAGAGGTTTTTTCTTTGTCTTCGCACTGTCGTCGGGTTTGACGTGCCCCTGATTAGTCATTATTTACGATCTGGGCTTGTGTCCGTCGACTTGAGTGTGGGAACGTGTCACTTGATCGAGGAATTAAAATTTTTTTTAAATTTCGATCATTACATGCATAGTGCTGAACGAGGAATTCCGGCGGTCAGGTTTGTCATGCTAGCAGTCTTCATCATTTCAGTTTCATCGTGGTTTGTTGCTGAACAGCTAGTTGCTGCATAGTGCTGAACGAGGAATTCCGGCGGTCAGGTTTGTCATGCCAGTAGTCTTCATCACTTCAGTTTCGTCGTGGTTTGTTGCTGAACATCTAGTTGCTGCATAGTGCTTAACGAGGAATTCCGGCGGTCAGGTTTGTCATGCCAGCAGTCTTCATCACTTCAGTTTCGTCGTGGTTTGTTGCTGAACAGCCAATTGCTGCATAGTGCTGAACGAGGGATTCCGGCGGTCAGGTTTGTCATGCCAGCAGTCTTCATCACTTCAGTTTCGCCGTGGTTTGTTGCTGAACATCTAGTTGCTGCATACTGCTTAACGAGGAATTCCGGCGGTCAGGTTTGTCATGCCAGCAGTCTTCATCACTTCAGTTTCGTCGTGGTTTGTTGCTGAACAGCTAGTTGCTGCATAGTGCTTAACGAGGAATTCCGGCGGTCAGGTTTGTCATGCCAGCAGTCTTCATCACTTCAGTTTCGTCGTGGTTTGTTGCTGAACAGCCAATTGCTGCATAGTGCTGAACGAGGGATTCCGGCGGTCAGGTTTGTCATGCCAGCAGTCTTCATCACTTCAGTTTCGCCGTGGTTTGTTGCTGAACATCTAGTTGCTGCATACTGCTTAACGAGGAATTCCGGCGGTCAGGTTTGTCATGCCAGCAGTCTTCATCACTTCAGTTTCATCGTGGTTTGTTGCTGAACAGCTAGTTGCTGCATAGTGCTTAACGAGGAATTCCGGCGGTCAGGATTGTCATGCCAGCAGTCTTCATCACTTCAGTTTCATCGTGGTTTGTTGCTGAACAGCTAGTTGCTGCATAGTGCTTAACGAGGAATTCCGGCGGTCAGGTTTGTCATGCCAGCAGTCTTCATCACTTCAGTTTCATCGTGGTTTGTTGCTGAACAGCTAGTTGCTGCATAGTGCTGAACGAGGAATTCCGGCGGTCAGGTTTGTCATGCCAGCAGTCGTCATCACTTCAGTTTCGTCGTGGTTTGTTGCTGAACATCTAGTTGCTGCATAGTGCTTAACGAGGAATTCCGGCGGTCAGGTTTGTCATGCCAGCAGTCTTCATCACTTCAGTTTCGTCGTGGTTTGTTGCTGAACAGCTAGTTGCTGCATAGTGCTTAACGAGGAATTCCGGCGGTCAGGTTTGTCATGCCAGCAGTCGTCATCACTTCGGTTTCGTCATGGTTTTGTTACTGAACAGCTAGTTGCTGCATAGTGCTTAACGAGGAATTCCGGCGGTCAGGTTTGTCATGCCAGCAGTCTTCATCACTTCATTTTCGTCGTGGTTTGTTGCTGAACAGCTAGTTGCTGCATAGTGCTTAACGAGGAATTCCGGCGGTCAGGTTTGTCATGCCAGCAGTCGTCATCACTTCAGTTTCGTCGTGGTTTGTTGCTGAACATCTAGTTGCTGCATAATGCTTAACGAGGAATTCCGGCGGTCAGGTTTGTCATGCCAGCAGTCTTCATCACTTCAGTTTCGTCGTGGTTTGTTGCTGAACATCTAGTTGCTGCATAGTGCTTAACGAGTAATTCCGTCGGTCAGGTTTGTCATGCCAGCAGTCTTCATCACTTCAGTTTCGTCGTGGTTTGTTGCTGAACATCTAGTTGCTGCATAGTGCTTAACGAGGAATTCCGGCGGTCAGGTTTGTCATGCCAGCAGTCTTCATCACTTCAGTTTCGTCGTGGTTTGTTGCTGAACAGCTAGTTGCTGCATAGTGCTTAACGAGGAATTCCGGCGGTCAGGTTTGTCATGCCAGCAGTCTTCATCACTTCAGTTTCGTCGTGGTTTGTTGCTGAACAGCTAGTTGCTGCATAGTGCTTAACGAGGAATTCCGGCGGTCAGGTTTGTCATGCCAGCAGTCGTCATCACTTCAGTTTCGTCGTGGTTTGTTGCTGAACATCTAGTTGCTGCATAGTGCTTAACGAGGAATTCCGGCGGTCAGGTTTGTCATGCGAGCAGTCTTCATCACTTCCGTTTCCTCGTACTTCCTTGCTTAACTGCTAGCTGCTGCGAAGTCTAAACGTGTTGTTTCGGTGTCACTACTATTATCAATCGATGGTCGCTTTGGACTTGATAATGGTGGAGACACCGAAAGGTAAAGCAGTTCAGCAACAGAGTACAACAAATTTGGAGTTAAAAAAATCTATACACGATTTTTAAATACAGTAGGCTATACATTTATGTATTTGGGTTGTTAGTGTTTTGGAATGACCGTGTCGGGTATCCTCTTGTCAACATTTCGATATCTTTTGGCTGATGTTTTCTTCAGGTCTGTGGATCTGCAGCTTCTACTGACTTCCCGACATGAGTTTCCGAAATACCAAACGACGAACGCAAAACATCGAGACCGCCTCACACGTATCAGCACACCGCGCCCACCAAATTAACCAATAACGCCAACTCAGACGCTAGTGGCGAGCGTCAGACAAGTACAGATTTCACGCTGCAAAAATCTGTACATACTGCAATAAATACCCGCTCTCTTGAAGAATTTGAAAATGTACCGACACTTCGATAGGTTAACGACAGTAGCAGACGAACCCAAAAATTAAGAACTGAAGTACATCGGAAACCTGTAAGATTCTCTGCCTGTTTGTCTGTCTACCTCCCTCCCCTCTCTCTCTCGCACGCAAGCGCGCACGCGCACACACACACACACACACACACACACAAGGGAAGACCAGAAATTTACTTTTAAACGTCTACAAAAAATAAATATACAATGGTCATAAAAAAGAGGAGAATTGGATACACACAGGAAATGCATGTTAGCTTTTTAAAAAAGATGCACGCTCGTAAAAGTGATACTGAAAATGATATAGGATGAGTGTGTAGACGCAAACAAGGAAAACGAAGAGGAGGGAGCGAGAAACGAACATGACAGACAGTGAAAGATAGATGAGATGGGAAGACAATTGAAGAAAATAATTTCCACGTGGTCGTTAGCGTCATGCAAAATTAAATTCTGTTAGTGGAAAAATTTATATCCAGCGTTATTAACCGCACCGTGGCCGTTTCTTTAATTTAACAACGTACGGAACATTTCGGCGGTAAGTAATAAATATGTTACAAGGTATTACGAGGCGACCGGACCGCGCGCTATCCGGTTTTCATTATTCCTTACACTCAGTGACAGCTTAATGGAATTAACGTAATCAATCACAATGGGGTCGGACATAATGAGTTACTATGATAGAGCGAAGGTGAAGACGCTATCACACCGTCAGAATGTCCAGGACGGACGTGTTGAGTTTCGGAAAGAAAATTAAACGAAAGGAAGCTAGATAAAGGCTTTATAAAAGATAAGGCAATAGTCGACGATTAATTATTTTCGTCCTTCACGGTTAACTTTCTGTTCCTCTTTCACCCCTTCTCTAAGACACACACACACACTGACACGTTCACGTTCCGTACAAAGGTTGAAGTTCTTTATCGTTACACACACGCAGAGGTGTATATTATTCGAATTTCCTTACTTTTCCAAACGTTTGATGTGCAAATGTAATTTCGAGTAATTTATGCGCATAATTTTACGCTCACGTCTACTCTTGGTTAGAAAGCAAGAAGAGCCGTACGACTACGATTGTCCGAACTAATGTATGCGATTTTTTGTTGTTTCTGTGAAAAGATTATGTCTCGGGCCCAAGAGAGGTCGTTTTGAGAAGCTCAGCGTATAATTACAGTTGGGCGGCTACGAATCACACCATTCTCTTTAACTGAGATGTCTTCATTACTCACGTAACCAAAGTATAACTGTTAAAAAAAAAACGAAAAGAAAACGGGATAACTGACACATAGGTTTACTATGCGATTTTCTCCAGTAAGATGTCGTGTTCATTTCTAAGTACAAAAGTGTTTTCAGGTACAACACGCGTTTATTTTTTAATAACGCCAAATATTTCGTCAGCTCTACAATGGGGTATCGCCAGCGGATAGAATGAGACTCGACCTATTTCTAATCCCAACCCTTTGCCTTCAGCGATGCCCGCTCAAAATTATTAAAACCGATTCTATTAATTTTCAATTTGCCGCAAAAGAAAACACACGCACTTTCAGAGTTTGAGAATTAGACCTACTTGACGAACAAAATTGAGTCGCATGCGGACGTATGCACGTATGGAACTGACCGCAGAAGTTACCTCGAGAGCAGCTGATGTGTGTACATCGAAGTGTAAAATATTTGAGTATGGGATTAAATCGGGCGCAATCGATAGCGCCATCGCCGTATGCTCTTCGTCATGCTGTACGGTCTTCCCTGGAGAGAGGGGCTAAGGGCTCCGCAGGCAGCATACATCATTTTATCCGATCCTGGAAATTTGTGACAATCAGTGCCCAGCTAACTCGGAAGAAAGGAACTCCAACATCCGTCGACCCAGTTCAGTTAAAACGAAGACCGACCGAGCGGCAATAACGGTAATACGTCAACCGTCAGTGTTAGCGTCAGGCAACAAGTGGCGCGCAGACGTACAGGTGTTACGGGCCGCGGCCATTAGTCAACGGTTACCGCCGTGCAGTTATGGACGGTAAATCAGAACGCTCGCAGAGAAACGCTAATTTAATTACCATTAAATAACTCGACTCCGCGTAGGGTCAGCACGTTCTAACTCTGCGCGGAGGGGGTCAACGGTTCATGACTCATGATTTATTTATTAAACGCGAACGCGGTATAGTAGAGTTTGGCGTTAAGTAGATTACGAACCATAATTGCCCGATACACAGTTATCTGCGCACGCAAACAGTGATACGTATACCGGGTACTTGTGAGTGTGTGATGGAAAGGGGGGAGTGAGCGAGAGAGATCGAATATATCGCGTTAAAATATTGTGTTGTTCGGGCAATTAAAAGGTGGCCTGTTTACTTAACAGCGCATTTACATGAGACCTGTATAACGTACGAGCGAACGGCAAACTTTCACACGTCACAACACACGATGACGAGCACCGCCGTGATGCACACGGCTTCCGCATTGATGCCGCGGTATTTATCCGTCATTTCAGACAGGAACAGACGCGGAAGCACTTTACCCTATGTTCTTACTGATGTGCGTTTCAGCGGAGATTTATAAAGTACCGTCTTCGGCCTGCTGATCGTTCTGTAAAATGTCAGTGATATTCGCTGACCCCGGTAGTGCGACTGAAGCACCGTGGCTTCACTTGTAAAGATAATAGTCGCGTGTACGAATATACAACCTGGACAAACAACTACATGATTATCAGGGACTTGTACAACACAAGTACTGGTAGAAACGGGGCGAAGTTCGTCCGAATTAAACCGAAAATTACTGTAAGATGAAGACGGCAAAATGACTGAAAACCCGATCAGATTAACAACATGATTTGTTATGGTTTGGTATACGTCAGTCAGTTTAAAAACAACAAAACAACGAAATAATTGCAATGTAAATACAATGAGTAAGCTTTAACTAAATATAATTTTGGGCGGTATATTTGCAAGTCAAAGAAGAACGACAAATTGAGTGTACGGAACATAATCCAATTAATCAGTTTCACCGTTTAAACAAAGGTTGGTTTATTCCCGTCCCAGGTAAACAAAGTCTAGTTTCTATCGTAGCTTCAACAAGATTAACAACCAAATAAGATTTGCAAACACTGAAGCGTGATTTTGAAATGTTTGTTTCTGAGGAAATGTAGTGGCCATTTTAAGAAAATCTTTGATTAATTTCTGTGACAAAATCGTGGTTGCGCCCCTCCTGTGTTACGTAACAATTTTTCGAAAGTCTAAGAATCAAAATTATACCTACACACGTCATATTTAAAAAATGAATGGTGTACATACGTAAAAAAAAGTAAAATAGTCGCTAAATGGATATAACTACGTACTTTCCCACGTTCTCTACCATAACAAAATTTGTCTCATCTATTTAAAATGTTAGCCTTAGTTATATTTAACATATTGTATACTGTAACTTGACTGTGGTTATCTTTTATGATTTTCCGTAAAATTAATCAAAAATCCAAATAACTAGACGCATCAACCTACCTAACCTGCGTCGTCTTTAGCTCACCTACTTTTCTGTAAATCAATTTTTTTTTTAATTTGAGTCAGTAATTTGTACAACTAACGATGTTAGTCACTGACTGCCACGGTCACGACTCGCTCACTAAGAAGAAATCACTGTTGACTGCAATTTGAATTTGGATTTGGCGGAGGAACTGACAAAGTGTTACATCAGATCTAGATCAGTGTTGGAGCGTTATCTACGTAATCGGTAACACGGAGTCTAAGAGAAATGAAAAAGTGCCTTTAAGGCTTTGAACTGTGTTGCTGGAAAACAATGGAAGAGGAAAGTGGTTAGATAAGATAACAAATGAAGAATTCCTAAGAACAGTGGACGAGAAGAGATCAATCCTGTATACACTTCACCATTGGACAACAAACTGGATCGGATATATTCTTGGAATAAATTGCGAATAACGTCATTGAGAGAATGTTAGGCGGGATTCCAGGGCTTGAAAGAAGAAAAATTCAGCTGTTGGAAGATTTGAAGTAGAGAAAGGAAATGTTAGGAACTGAAGAAGGAAACCAACGATAGAGCAAGATGGAAACGAACTTTTCCAACCAAATCAAATCAGCGGACCTGCCGTCAGGCAGACCACTTAATAATAATAACAACAATAACAACAACAAGAATAATAATAATAATCATAATAATAATAATAATAATATAGTTATCTTGTTGATTCATCCTCTTCGTTCACTTTATAAAATATTATTATATATATAAAATTTCACATATGAACTTACTTTCTTTATCACTTCCCCATACGTTTCGAGGTGATGTGCCTCTTCCTCAGTGAGAGTAAATACTGAATGTCATTTTAAATATAGTCCATAACCGTTATTCTGTAAAATGACATTCAGTATTTACTCCCACTGAGGAAGAGGCACATCACCTCGAAACGTATGGGGAAGTGATAAAGAAAGTAAGTTCATATGTGAAAGTTTATATATATAATAATAATAATAGTTGAAATTAAAATCAGGGCTATTGGGCCGAGGTATACTAAAGTAATTATTCTGAAAGATGTTATTCTCGGCCGAGGTATACTAAAGTTATTATTCTGAAAGATGTTATTCTCAGATGTTTCGGTCTCATCTCTGAAGCCCATCTTTAGTGATAAACGGTTCTCATACAATTGGCACGGTGTTCACACATTTGACACAACAGTAACCACAATACTGTTGCAAAGAATGGCAACCACTGAAGATGGCCTCCAGAGGTAAGGTCTCAGAAAAACATCTTTCAGAATGATAACTTCAGTAGAACACTGCTCAATAGCCCGGATTTTAATTTCAACAATGATGACGCCTTAGAAATAACAATAATTTTTGTAAGAGGGGAAAATTCTTTATGCAGCGTCAAAGAAAACCGACTGTCCCTTGCTGTGTGGGATTCTCACCCGCTAAAAAATCCACCTCTAATTCAGGCATTGATATACGGAACGGCTCAGCGTACTGAGCCTATTGCGCCCTTATCGGGCTCCTTCTAATTGTCCGTTATCTGCTACTGCCCGTTGGGTGCGAGTTTGGCCTGTCTTTTCTTTTTGTTGTAGAACCGACTGGATAAATGTACAAATGCGGTCCCATTCCTCCTTATCACGAAGCATAGTCTCAACTACCCCCTCGGGCATGAACTATCCGAGCTCCATCTCTAGTGCCATTTTCTGTCTCTTGTGAATCTCCTGTAGGGTAATTGAAAAAGATGTGCGAGGCATCTTCGCGGGGAAAGTCACCGTACTGGCATGCTGGGCTTTGCACCTTTCCCAATCCGTGGAGGCAGGCGTTAAAATTCTCGTGCCACTGAGGAACTGTCTCAAATGGTAGTCAACCCCAGTGTAGTAAATCTGCTGCTTTTCTACAGCCAACGGTATGCAGAAAAAACCGAGCATTACACGTCATCAACCCAAAACACCAATTTCCAGATGTAAACATTGTTAAACTCATTAAATCGATAGAAAAGTGTACGAAAATGGACATATTAGAATAACTTTTACGTGTACAAAAGTCATAAAAATAGTAGACTAATATACCTGAACAGACACAAAAAAAACACCAAACACGATATTATATTTTGCGGTTTACATCCGTATTGTTCTCCACCAACAAGCTTACTTCGCGTAGGGAGTTCATCGAGTTGCGACGGAGCCAACTATGTCTGCCCTTCTAAGGTAAAACAACAGAAAAACGATCAAATTGACCTGTGCTTTACACATCTATAAATGAAAACTACATGATACAGGAGGGATTGTATCATTTGGTGTGGTTTCATATCTATATGCAAGGACGAAATATACAGTTTCCGTAAAATCTGCTATGACATGGTGCCTTAAGAAGTATCCAGAATTTTAATAATGCACATTCATCATTTATACTTGTGTAACACACACACACAATAATTAACAATTTATAATTAATTCATGACAGTAATAGGTAGGTACTAAAGGTGGGCCGATATAGGTCTACCTATAACAGGTATTTTGGACAGATATTTTTATGGAACGGATATAACAGTGACTGAAAAGTTAAAATATCTGTTATTCGCGGCCTCCCAGTTCCGAGTCGCAGGACCCCCCTACCCTTCTAAGAGGTCCTTCGCAGGACCTCTACCCTTCTAACGATGTCTATGTCTACTGCGCTCGTGGTCCGTTAAACAGGAAACGGTACTGGGCTGACCGTCAGTTCCCCGACTGCACGCCTGCATGCGAACGCGCACACATTTAGAAACCCGCCGGGTTTATTGATAGATGAACTTCATTATGTGCGTAGAAGCCTTGTGAATAGTCTACAATGCTCAAAACGAATATGCTCGGTAGGGGCCTGTACTAGGGCGCTGGTAGAACTTGGCCACTGCCATAAGTAAGCGGCAGTGCCCTCCTCCGGAAACTAATACAGTATAATGTTAGTTTCCTATATTATAATAATAGGCCTACATTTAAACACTTTTTGCTACAGTCTGTTTCTTGATGCATATATAATTTATTTAATATTTATAAATTCTTTACCTCAAGATGTTTTATTCCCTTATTAGGTAGCTTATACAAACACAAAACAGACTGATTCCTGAACAAATACAAATCAATACAAAACATGACACAATTTTCAAAGCACTCAACTTCGAAAATACTCAAAAATCTAATATATACACTACAATCACACACAATAATACCAGTATAAAATACAAAAAACCAACAGGAAACCATAACAACCAACCAACCAAAACACAAATATCCACAAGATATAAAATCAGGAAGGCTGAAGATATACGGTTCCCGAAACATTAACAAATAAGGGAATAAAACATCTTGAGGTAAAGAATTTATAAATATTAAAGAAATTGTAATAATAATATTATACTATAAGAATAATTTAACAATTTATGAAAAATAAATTAATAGTTTAGTAATAATAAATTCATTTACATACACGCGCACGCGCGCGCGCGTACACGCACACACACACACACACAACAGAAATTAATCAGAAAAGCAAACAGAGCTTACCAAGTACTGAGAAAGGGGGTATACTACCAGTTCCCAGTTCCGTAAAGCGCTTTGCAAAAATAAAAAATAAAAAGTTTCTTGAAATAGTGGTTTAATATCAATATAATGTGCTAATAACTTTATTAAAGCACATCAAACTAACACAGATAGGAATACCCGCACAAGTTTTTTACTCTAATTAGAAAAAAGAAAGTAAAAAGAAAAAAATACATGTTCTTTTTACTTCCATGTTCCGTAAGGAAATGGAAGTATGGTGATCGCAAAAAAAATCGTGTTCGAGGTAAGGGTTGATTCTTATTGTACTACCTTCAAAACATGAAGAAAAGTCATTTTTCGAAATGTGTGTGTGTGTGTGTGTGTGTGTGTGTGTGTGTGTGTGTGTGTGTGTGTGTGTGTGTGTGTGTGTGTGTGTGTGTGTGTGTGTGTGTGTGTGTGTGTGTGTGTGTGTGTGTGTGTGTGTGTGTGTGTGTGTGTGTGTGTGTGTGTGTGTGTGTGTGTGTGTGTGTGTGTGTGTGTGTGAAACTTTTTCTATGCCGAATGATAATTGCCGCAAATTCAAACAGAATCAAATAATTTTTGCATATGTGGCCGAGTTGTAGAGGACTCGTATGATTTTGGTGAAGATCGGTTAAGAGGGAGGGGTAGTTTACCTGCGACGTTTTACGTTTTAACAGGAGTAAAGACTATAACATCTTAACTTGTGTTATAACTTAGGGAACCCGCAATAATTGGTTCTGCCAATTATACAGGCTGCCTTTGTTGTGACGAGCTGAAAATTAATCACAACAACAAAACAATTAATATAAAAGGATTCTGGGAAGGGGAGACTGTTGATTTATGCACTCAGTTTAGTCGGTACTACTGATGACATCTCTTTATTACATATGGTATTAATTGCTCTACTTAAAATTCTCAACATATATGGTTCAACAGCTTACAGTTTACAAGATGATTAAATATTTTATTCTTTCACAAGGGCCCTCAAAATAAGATGTACATCAATTTAATTAATTCCACGGATCCGGGATTGAATATAGTATGTTAATAATGGTCACCTCGCCATATACAATCTTTAAAATTGTGCCATTTGAAGAATGGACTTTATTAATCTTTCTAAAACAATAAAGCTTTCAGTTTAAACTTTACTAGAGTTTACTAGAGTAAACTTAGTTTAAATTTACTCTTTTACTACAAATAAGAATACAATTACTGTCAGTACTTAAAATGTCTTAATGTTGTTAATTTAATTGTCTTTTGTTGGATATAATATTTAGTATTTCATAACCACGGAAGGCATGCCTCCGTGTCACCTTTTGGATATCCTCCAGCTCCTCGTTATTCCAGTCCTCGGTCCTCGGTTGCAGCATGTTTGATGTAAGTCAGCTATCTCTCGTTATCTTCGTATCCGGGGATGGTGTAGTCCTGAAGTCTTTTAGATCATTGCGGGTCCTGGTTCACTGCTCTTGGCTAACGGGTAGTAATAGCTCGTTGATTTGAATGATTAACACAAAAGTTTCATTCACCTGTATCCACTTCACATGATTGTTTATTTGTTGCACTTCACTGTATCGTCTTACCACAGTTTTAATTACATAAGTTTTATATTTTAAGATTTTTGTAGAGATGTCATAGGCGCTAAATTTTCATTATTCATTCTTACTCGTTTACAACATATTTATATGAATCGCGGTTCAACTATATTAACGCAACACATTGTTTAATAGTATAAAGAATGCCTCTGTGTCTTAACTGACGGATTAATCACTTTACGAAACAAACTATTTTTAACGTTCCACATTACTGCTGTGCGCAGCTTACGTGTTGACCACTCCATTGCAAGTGCGTGAAAATAGTTTAGGGGTGAGAGTAGTAATCTCGCGACATTTACCAATCAACATAAAAGTAGTTCCATGTTTCTTCTTTATTTAAAGGATTAAAGTTTGACTATTTAATTAAGCAGAGATATTCTTAGTTACAGACGTTATTAAAATTCATTACAGTGGTCTTATTTAATTATTTAAATAATGTCAAAATTTACAAGTATATTTAGTTTGTTAAGGGGTCGGAAAACACGTTAATTCTGGTTAGTGTCTGTCTATGCAGGATTAATTAACAAGCTTTACCCTTTCTGTACAATCGTATTTCCTTTTATTTTATTATTAGACTTTTTATTAAATATTATTATTATTAATGATAGCAATAAGATTTAGTTTAAATGTGCGATTTTATTAAAATTTAAAATTTCTCAGCCTACACATTACCTATTTATTAATTACCATATTTTTATTAATGAAATCGTCACATACTCCGCCGCTTAAAAACACAGACTCCGGATAATTTGGTCAGCAATGTACCGGGAGTATGCTTGGGGATTTCCCGTGTGAAATTTCTCTCACCCGTTTTTCTCTGTATGTAATTACGAGCTGCATAAGTCACTCTCGACTTGCTTATTCTTACTATCTATATATATACTTCATACTTTACAGACTAATTCTAATACTACATAAAATTCACACATTATCAAACATATTGTAAACATTCTAAATTTTTCTTAACTCTACTACTTATGACTACTACCGGATTTTTCTTTAGTTGTAAGTTATTCTAGTTATAGAATTACTCTTTAAGTAATTTGTTACTTAATTATTCCTCATATTTGATGTCAGCTGACTTCTTACTTTGCTCTACTTTCGATGAATAGGATTCAAGTTTTATCAGGCCTCGTACCTATTTATACGATTAGGTAGCCAAATGTTACTGAAGTACTCTTTTGCAGTTGAGTACAAAACATATACCTTTTTTTTACCTTTATTTAACTTGCACTCTACCATTTCCTTCTTTGTGATAACGTTTTATCTGCGAAATATGTGTTCTTCGTACATATTTTTGAGTAGAGGGTTCGTACAGGGCTACAGTTACTGGAGTTAAGTATTTGTGAATTTGATAAGGACCGCACCATCGGTATGATAGCTTGGAAGTTGTCTTATCGATTGCACTACTCGTAGGGTGTGTTTTATACATTACTAACTCACCGATTTGGTACTTTACTTCATTATTATTATTATTTCGCTCGTGATATTTCCTTGATTTCGCTAAGTTTGCTCGTAAATTAGCGCGCGCTTCATTCCATATTTTTTTTATATTTTTATCCCTAATTTCAAGGGGTAACAACTCATGTATTTTCCACTTAGTGGATAATGGGTGGTTAGGTTTATACTTGAACAATAATTCGAATGGGGTAGACTTATGTCCTTCATGATATGCTGAATTAAAGGCGAATTGTATCCAGGATAGGTTCTGGTCCCAAGAAGTATGATCGTTAGCATGGTAGGCTATTAAAGCAGATTTTAGGTTTCGCAAATACCTTTCAGCTATATTTCCTTGCGGACGATACTCTGTAGTGGTAATGTGGTCTATTCCTAGTTTGAAACACATGTTCCTGAATTCCTTGGACTTAAACTGTGGTCCGTTATCCGACACTAGATGGACTGGAGTACCGAATTCTTTAAATAATCTATGCTGTAAAATACTTACTGTGGTAGAAGCTAAGGCTCGCCGCATGGGGTACATCCAGACGAATTTGCTAAAAGAATCTACGCAAATTAGTAACATTGTATTTCCTGATTTAGAACGAGGGTAGGGTCCTGAAAAGTCTAAATAAATTTTGGAAAACGGAGTAGCAGGAATCTCTGAGATTAATTGACTTATTTGGCTGTTTCTCGCTGGTTTGCTGAGTGCACACAACTTACACCTTTTCACGAAATTAGCGATCTCACTGTTCATATTTTCCCAGTGATATTCTTTACGAATTCGATGTATGGTTTTATTTATTCCCATATGTGCTCCAATGGTGGAAGAGTGATAGTATTCCATCAGCATAGGTTTAATAATATCAGGGGCGATTATTCGTAAATATTTTCCGTTCGCTATTCTACAACATAACACTCTCTTACTTAATATGTATTTCTCTGACTTATTTCCTTTATCGAGTTGTTCAATAATTGGTCTCAAACGTGGGTCTTGTTGTTGATACTGGGCTAAGTCCGTAAATGCAAGAGGAAATTCGGTAATTAAAGTATTAATAATCGGCGTTTCTCTACTCTTGTTTTCGTAAGTATTACTACTCGGCTGGAACATACGTGACAGTGTATCGGCAACTACGTTTTGGGTGCCTCTAATATGTTGTACTTTGAATTTAAAACAATTTAATCTTAATTCTAAATTCTAATTAATTCTAAACAATTTACTCTTTATGTTCTAAAAAGGGTTTGAACTTCTCAAAAGCGAAAACGATAGCTAAACATTCTAATTCGTATGCGGAGTATTTCTTTTCTTGGTCTGTCAGGGTGCGTGAAGCGTAACTAATAGGTAATCTAGAGTTATCTACTTCCTGATATATTACTGCACCTAGGGCTACACTTGAACTGTCTGTCTGCACTACAAACGGTTTTGTAAAATCGGCTAATTGTAGTACGGGGGGTGATATGATGCTTTCTTTGAATTTCTCGAATGCGGTTTGGTGTTGCTCATTCCACTCAAATTTAACTCCCTTCTTTCTTAAAGTATTTAGAGGTGCTGCAATTTCAGCTAGATGTGGGATATACTTGTGGAAATAATTTATCATTCCTAAAAATCGGGCTATTCCTTTCGCATCCCGCGGTGGTAAAAATTCTCTGATAGCACGGGTTCGCTCGGGGTCTATGCTTACCTTTCCGTTGGCTTTTACGATGTGACCTAAAAATGAGAATTGTGTCACAGCAAAATTTACTTTACTGGGGTTTACGGTTAATCCAGCTTTCTCCAATCGGGATAGTACTTCACGTAGATGTTTAAGATGTTGCTCAACTCGCTGTAGATAACAATGTCATCTAAGTAGTGGTACACATATTTAAATTTTATGTCATGAAATAATTTTTCTAATAATCTGCTACATACAGAACTACCTTGGGAAATACCAAAGGGTACCCTCGTAAATTGGTACAGGTTGAAAGGGACGGCAAACGCGGTTAGACGTTTCGATTCTTCCGAAAGGGGTATTTGATGAAATGCCTGATTTAAATCCATAATGGTAAAAATTTTTGCTTTCGTAAAATAATGAAAAGCACTGTGGATGTCGGGAAGCGGTATAGATTCAAATTCTATCCGTTTATTTAGTTGTCTATAGTCCACAACTAATCTATGTTTGTCGTTACTTTTGGGTACTAAAAACGCGGGTGATGAATAAGATGACGTAGAGGGTTCGATGACTCCTTGTTCTAACAATTTATTAATTTGGTTCCTCATTACTTCCATTTTTGGAGGTGATAACTTGTATGGGGCTAAACGTATTACTTTATTGTCGCTCAAATTTATTTTGTACTCTATCAGGTCCGTCAGTCCTAACTTTGGGGTGAGGACATTGGAGAATTGTTTAATTAAAGTCTGTATGTTCCGTCTATCTTTACTTTCCAGATGACCTAATTCAGATTCGTGATGCTTTAGATGTGTAGAAGTAGTGCTAGTACTTTCTCTGTTATTTGCATTATCATCCAAGTTATATTTTCGTGAACGATCGAATCCAAAGTAAAATATCTTATCGTGAATATCTAGAATTATTCCTGTTTTACTGATAAAATCAGCTCCCAATATTAACTCGGGTCCTAACTCGTCGCATACCAACATTGGAAAATACCACGTTAGATTTTTAATTTTTACTTTAAACGTGATGATAAGTTTTATCATTAAGTTTTGTTTATTAGCTGTAGCACATCTAATATTTACTGATTGACTGCGTTTAACTAAATTGTGTTTAAATAATTTATTGGCTAGCTCTTGACTAATTAAACTTCGCGTTGATCCGGAATCAATTAATCCGAGGGTGGTTGTAACACCAAGGTCAACTTGTATATACGGTAATTGACACTTATTGAAATCACATTTATTAATAGCGTTACATTTATCAATAAATTTTCTAACATAGGGGTCTAATTTTCTTTTGTTATTATTATTAATTTGTTTTAATTTGTTGTCTCTCAGGGGTTTACCTGTTTTCACGATGCTGCGGAAGACACAGGGTTTCGGATCTCCCTGCCTTACATGTTTTTTGGATTATGAGTTTTCTGATTGTACTGTTTCCGTTTACAGTTTCTACTGAGGTGTCCAGGTTTTCCGCAGTTATAGCATACATAATCTTTACGTGGGGTCTCACTGGTTTCCTGTCGAGGTTGAGGCTCCTTGGACTTACCATGGCCATGAACATAGGTTGGTCGCCGAAATGGTCGTCTTTCTCGTAGACTTCTTGCATCTGAGACTAGGGCTTGCGTTTCCTTTCTATGTGGTGTAGTGGATACCGGTGCATGTCTGTGCTGATCTGCGTACCACACATTTGACGAGTGAACACTCCATTGTTCAAGGTCAGCGAAAGTGAGGGGTCTACTTATTAGTGCTAAACGGGAGCGTTCTTCAGGAGATAAGCCTACTAGAATAGTATCGACCAATTGTTTTTCACTCCAGTCGACTTGCAGTAGACGTGAAGATTCTCTGATGTCTGCAATATAGTGGGCCAGTCTTTCATGGGCTCCTTGTACTCGAAGTACGGTATTTCTTTTGATCTCCTCGTAAATTCCCGTGGGGATAAAATATTTGATTATAGTAGTATGAAGTTCTTCTACTGGAAGAGTCGAGTTTAATGATTCTAGAACACGATCTCGTAAAGGTGGTTTACATTTGGGTAGGATTACCTGCAGTATTTGCCATCGTTCAATTGTTGTAGATCTTTTATTTGCAGTAGGTATCTGATAAAAGTCAACAGTATCGTGATACTTAAGCCATCGGTGTAAGGAATTTCATTAATTATTTTCTCTACTGGGTGGGAAATCTTTCCGTAGAGGTCTACATTAAAATTTACATTGGGTATACTTTTCGAAGGATTGGTGGTTGCATTAGGATTTGTAATCGCATATCGACTAGTGCGAGTATGGTGACCATTAGGCGGTAGGGGTTCTGATATAGTTAGGGTATTTAATTCTCTACTAGGCAACTGTTCATGAGTCGTTTGTATCTTCGATACGGTGGGTGATTCTTGGTTCGAGCTGGAGGGAGGGTGTTCTAAAGTAGGGGATTGAACTGGGGAAATATATAATTTTTGTAAGTAGTGCTTAATTTCCTCCATTCTAGATGAGTCTGACTTTCGTCGTAAATCGTTGATAATTATGGGTAATTGGCGTAATGCCTCATCCGCAAATTTCTGCACATCGGCGGGGATTACGGTGACGTCGGGCCAGCTTAATAAATTGTTCAACCGGTGGGTTAAATGTTCTATTCGTTGCGTGACGCGCAATATTACAGTAGGTGATTTTTCGTCCTGAAGGTTCTGAGATAATACCGTCAGTTCCCTATATTTCGCATAACAGGTTTCTCGTTCGCTGTCATAATCGAGTTCACGCAATCTATCTAACTGCGAGGGTATATCTGATCTGGTTTCGCGTAATGATTTTCGTAATTCAGACACTGTTACATTCACGTGTTTTAAACCTCGTAAAATTGCTTCGTAGCATAGCTCATCTTTTAATAATAGATCAGGATTAAATTCAGCCATTTTCGTAATGTGAGTGGCTATAAATAATTATTCTACTATTTGCAATAAATTCTATACAACGCTTTCTTTTTTTTTTTACACAAGAAAATAAAAATATAAATCAATCGTATTCTTACCCTTTTTTTTTTACAAATAAACAATTAAAATGTGATGACAACCTTTATCATTTTACATTGGTAGAGAGAGAGAAATCTCACACAGGCTTTAATATACGTTCGACAAAGGGGGAATCTTCGGTTACTAAACACAGGAAAATACACGCTTCTTATAACAATAGAACTAACAAAGAGGGTGGCGTATTGTCTAACTCAACTTGCGGGAGGGTAACTATGACAGTTTCACACAGGCGCGGACAAGAATTCAACCGGTCAGATTTTGTTTACAAACCGACATGTTGATGAATGAAATTTTTGACAAGCACGTACCTGATGTTGTTTCGTATACTTGTGGCGTCTCAAGTTAACATTATGTTCATTCCTATATCTAAATCATAATTAAAATTACTTATTTATTATACTATTATAATAATAATTATCGTTTTATTTTATTTAAGATTTTAGACACATTTTAGAGTAAATGAGTGAATAAATCAACAGGGTGTGTGTGGAATATTGGGACACAATTACTTCTTAAACAACACAAGACACAATTTTTTTTTTTGTTACAAAGGAGTAGCAAAATTTAAACAAATTAGCAATTTATAAATAAATTAGCAGAGTGGCGCAATTTATTACATCTTAACTTGTGTTATAACTTAGGGAACCCGCAATAATTGGTTCTGCCAATTATACAGGCTGCCTTTGTTGTGACGAGCTGAAAATTAATCACAACAACAAAACAATTAATATAAAAGGATTCTGGGAAGGGGAGACTGTTGATTTATGCACTCAGTTTAGTCGGTACTACTGATGACATCTCTTTATTACATATGGTATTAATTGCTCTACTTAAAATTCTCAACATATATGGTTCAACAGCTTACAGTTTACAAGATGATTAAATATTTTATTCTTTCACAAGGGCCCTCAAAATAAGATGTACATCAATTTAATTAATTCCACGGATCCGGGATTGAATATAGTATGTTAATAATGGTCACCTCGCCATATACAATCTTTAAAATTGTGCCATTTGAAGAATGGACTTTATTAATCTTTTTAAAACAATAAAGCTTTCAGTTTAAACTTTACTAGAGTTTACTAGAGTAAACTTAGTTTAAATTTACTCTTTTACTACAAATAAGAATACAATTACTGTCAGTACTTAAAATGTCTTAATGTTGTTAATTTAATTGTCTTTTGTTGGATATAATATTTAGTATTTCATAACCACGGAAGGCATGCCTCCGTGTCACCTTTTGGATATCCTCCAGCTCCTCGTTATTCCAGTCCTCGGTCCTCGGTTGCAGCATGTTTGATGTAGGTCAGCTATCTCTCGTTATCTTCGTATCCGGGGATGGTGTAGTCCTGAAGTCTTTTAGATCATTGCGGGTCCTGGTTCACTGCTCTTGGCTAACGGGTAGTAATAGCTCGTTGATTTGAATGATTAACACAAAAGTTTCATTCACCTGTATCCACTTCACATGATTGTTTATTTGTTGCACTTCACTGTATCGTCTTACCACAGTTTTAATTACATAAGTTTTATATTTTAAGATTTTTGTAGAGATGTCATAGGCGCTAAATTTTCATTATTCATTCTTACTCGTTTACAACATATTTATATGAATCGCGGTTCAACTATATTAACGCAACACATTGTTTAATAGTATAAAGAATGCCTCTGTGTCTTAACTGACGGATTAATCACTTTACGAAACAAACTATTTTTAACGTTCCACATTACTGCTGTGCGCAGCTTACGTGTTGACCACTCCATTGCAAGTGCGTGAAAATAGTTTAGGGGTGAGAGTAGTAATCTCGCGACATTTACCAATCAACATAAAAGTAGTTCCATGTTTCTTCTTTATTTAAAGGATTAAAGTTTGACTATTTAATTAAGCAGAGATATTCTTAGTTACAGACGTTATTAAAATACATTACAGTGGTCTTATTTAATTATTTAAATAATGTCAAAATTTATAAGTATATTTAGTTTGTTAAGGGGTCGGAAAACAAGTTAATTCTGGTTAGTGCCTGTCTATGCAGGATTAATTAACAAGCTTTACCCTTTCTGTACAATCGTATTTCCTTTTATTTTATTATTAGACTTTTTATTAAATATTATTATTATTAATGATAGCAATAAGATTTAGTTTAAATGTGCGATTTTATTAAAATTTAAAATTTCTCAGCCTACACATTACCTATTTATTAATTACCATATTTTTTATAATTAAATCGTCACAAGACTTAATTTTGATAAATAAAATATCCCGAAAAGAAGGTCATAGTAATTCACTGTAGAAATTATCTAAACGAATTCAAGTAAATGATTTTAAATATATATATATATATCTTAGAATATGGAAGTCATGGATGGTTCTCCATACCGATATTTTTCTGTTAGACCTACCGCGTACCACTAAAGAGCGTTAACAGGATTACAAGTTGGCTACCACCGTTCTAAAGCATTCAAATTTTTCAAGTGAAAACACTTGAAATTTGAGAAAGGCAAGCGTTCACACATTGCTACACACATGCGTGTTCGCACGTGCTGTGTGTGTGTGTGTGTGTGTGTGTGTGTGTGTGTGTGTGTGTGTGTGTGTGTGTGTGTGTGTGTGTGTGTGTGTGTGTGTGTGTGTGTGTGTGTGTGTGTGTGTGTGTGTGTGTGTGTGTGTGTGTGTGTGTGTGTGTGTGTGTGTGTGTGTGTGTGTGTGTAACCTCAATGTTAAATAGAATTTCAGTAGTAATTAATTTAAGCCTGCGTACGAGAGAGTGGCGCGGCGGGCTGCAGAATGCAAATAAAACCCACTGGCCTGTGACCAATTAGCTATAAATGTACATAATTAACGATGTGTTCGTTGCTCGTGTGCGGTTACGTATGCGTCGTCGACACACACACACTCGCAGCTGAAGTGATCTAGTGAACTCCTTCGACGCGTTAGTTGTTGCGGCGGTTGCTGTCAATACTAAAAGGAACTTTCAAATAACAAGCTTTCATCGTGAGGCGAAATGTGTGTCTAATAGACGCAGTGAAATGTTTGATGAGAAAGCGTGCGTGAAGCTAAACAAATCGTGACGACTGCGTAAAATGTCACCTCCAACCGAAAAGCTACGCACTTACGTTGCGTCCTTGTCTAAATGAGGAACTGTCATCTATTTTGGCCCTTCATGAGAAAACAGCGTATTACCCAGGCGTAAATACTCTTTGAAACTCAACCCGAAGGAGAGGCGCACAGGCAGATTCAAAAGTTGACAGCACATTGTGATATATAACATTGCGAGAGATAGCCTATTTCGTTCCTCTTTAAAACCTAAACCTTCCCTTCACAAAACATTCTGCGGCCGTTTCATCCGGAAAACTGTTCCTCAAGCTTTCCTCAACAAATATCCTACTTCCCTTTTCCCTGTCGCATCATATATAATGATATACAGAATACATATAAAATGAAAATAAAAAATACTATAAAAATAAACTATATTAAAAGACGAAACGAGACGTGATAGGACACGAAATAGTCACGTGAGACGGCAATCTCAAATAGAGGATGTAGCAAAATTTGTCAGAAGGCGAAAAATAGAACGAATGATAGGGCAAACAACGATAGATTAAAAAAATAATGCGAGATTCTAGACCTGGCCGACCATAGGAGAGATCGATGGGAGACTTCGATCGACCTCTAGCGAATCCCATTAATGAATGAAGAGAAGACTAGTAAAACACGAAAGGCACCCCCAGTAGTAAGAGGCGTACGTCAAGGTGATCCAGTGTCATCGACCTTATTGAAACGGAGACGTTCTCAAGCATCTCAATTTCGGAGACAAAGTTTTCAGTATTAATGGATCCTATCTAAACCAACCTAGACGATGATTTTGATATCCTAAGGTGCCCAGAACCAACGTGACCTCCACACTGTAATAGAGGTATCATCATCACGTTCCCGAAAGTGGGATTCCGCAAATTGAAATGCGAGGGGCATTCCACATGTGTAGGAAAAGAGACCATCTTTTCACAATGGTCATTGGTCAGAATGTAGGATTAAGACGGTTACAACAGTAAACTGAAATGCACAGTGCCAGTGACAAGATGTGGAATTGTAGTGTTGTCCGAATATCGTTAGAAGCTCAAGAGTCTCAAGAGTAATGACATTACTGGCACTCGAAGACACACTATTCAATTATACTGGTCTGCAGAACAACTAAAGTCATTATGGATGACTAATTTATACTTTAATTAATATAATTAAAATCTAAAATAATACTAATCCAAATGATGGATTACAACTGATAACAATTAACGCAGAATTTAAAGCCACGTGTTTTCAAATGTGATCGTCGAAAACGTATTTGATGCGAGTAGGTGACATGTAAAATGCTACGGAAACTGGATTCAAGTTCAGGTTATGCAGCTGTCTGTAAGCCAGTCGTACTGCAGAATGGCAGAAACTGCAGTCCAGAATTAATACAATAAAATCATATGTTTTACTTTAATAGCGTAATTTTAATCTCCAGTATATTCATAAAGAAATCAGTTTAATTTTTAATCAATTAATTTGTGTTAAAAAACTTAGAACTTCGTTATTTTCATCATATTTCAAGATCTATATTTCTTAATCCAATTTCAAACTGATAAACTACTTTAGAATTTAAATTTCGTAAAGAGTGCAATAAAAAATACTAATAATAATTTTAATTACCAATAAACCTTATTCACTCACAAAACCAATATTAATCATTCGCCTAAAGACCTTTTGCAAATTTACGTAACCCGTACACTTTATTGACACCTCATTTATAAACACCTCGTGCGTGCAGGAAAGCAACGACCAACACCGATTACATAATAAATAACGCTCAGACAGATCAAGGACCGTATATATACACATGTTCAGATGCATTTGTGAGATTATTACACAAAACAAAGAAATCAATTCGATGCAATTAACAGACTGTTGTAACTAGTCTGGGTAGACTTTAGCAAGTCAAGTTATACATAACAAAAATAAACATTTCGCAAAAATGGAGAAGTGAAGCGTATGATGGATACGTCCTTACGATAAAGTGTGAAAACCTGGTCGATATAAATTAGGGCAAAACACTAAAGACACAACGATCAATGGAATATGGCATGTGCTACAGATTTTTCTCAGTGACAGTAAACAAAAAAATTGGATCACAAACATAAAAGTATGCAGAATCGAAAAATAATATTTGTTTGAGATCACAATCAAGTGAATCTGATATTAGAAGGCTTGTAAAATCACGTAAGTGGAAGTTTGTGGGCCACTAACAAACAAGAAACAAATGAAGAAAACGATTTTTGAGCGCATTTGAAAGTTGCCTCCAGTGATAGATTACCCATAACACTAAGATATGCTGCAGCACCGAGCACCAGGGGGCAACAGAGTTGTCAGGGGGGCACCATCCAGTCCTAAATCACAAAAACTTTTTGAGTTAATAAATGTGGAAAAAATGTCCTCAATCAAGAATCATAAAAGATGTGTGGGCACTTAAATTGCAAGAAAGAGTTTTCTTTTTCAAATCGCTCGAGTGAAGATAATAGATTCCATGATAATACAGTCTGTCCGCTCAAAGTATTCAACTTGTTTACTTATTGTAAAATGATTGTTTTGTTCCGGAATATATACACTGTTTATCGTCTTGTTTTGTTTCCGAATATATACATTGTTTATCGTCTGCTTTGGCGATTCCAAGAGCTAACTACGAATCTGAAAAATCATTTTCAGTATCAAAACGCATTAAAGATGTGTTGAGTTCAACTATGTGATATGAGAGATTATCTTCGTTAACAAGGTTGAATATTGAAAGCGAGATACTTGAATCGCTCGATTTAGATGAAATTATACAAGACTTCGTTAAGCCAAAATCAAGGAAAAAATGGATCGATTAGTATTTTCTAAGCTTAAGTACTACTATGCTCATTGTAATCACTATTTAGCTAAACATTTGTTGTAATTTGAGAGTTTAAGAAAATAATTTTCAACTTTCGAAATTGTGTATGCCATTTATCATCAGTGTAAACAATGAATAAATGGTTGAATTTTGAATCGGGGGAGGAGGGCACCAGCCTGATGGCAGCATAGGGCACCGCGCGCATCTAATCCGCCCCTGCCCGCCTCCTCTTACTTCTTGTTTCTAAAGAATTACGATTTCTGTTCCGTTTTAAAAAATTTTCTGGCCTATGCTGAAATAGTTTGGAGATCTCTACTATCCAGTAACCGAAGGCGTAATTTTACCATCGACGTTCGATAGCGGAATGAGTAGTGACAAAAATGATGGATAGTTTTCTTCGGTGATAATTTATGAACCAATAAAAAAAACAAGTAAACAGTGGTAAGACTTGTTAAAATTAGACCTGCTGCAGATACACTTACAGTCCGCTCGTGCATGTAACCGGTAAGCAGTAACGTTTGAAAAATTATTTCTATTTGTAACGATCAGAGCGGTACTGGCGCCAACGCCTATGGAATTCCAATTGTGTGTGTTTGCCATTGTTTTACAGTCATGTTTATAAATTGTCTGTTCGAGTGGTAGAAATAATTAATATTCCGACATCTGTCGTCCACCACGCATACGCACGTGACTCCCCTGACTCATTCTGATTCAAATCAGAGCCGGATTTTGGCCTGCGAGCCTAAACATCTTCTTTAGTCTTGTCAGAATTTCTTCTTTAGGTTTACGTTGTTAAGCGCATATTCCATTTTTACGTAGCCTACCAATTGATAACAGTTTTTTAGCGTGTGCAGGAAATTATGTCACAACAAGTTGAATGGGAAGGTTTTCATATTTGAAAATCAACGCTTCCCATTGAAACCCATGCTTGAATGGAGCGAATGCTGTCTATGCACACAGGAGTGGGGGGGGGGATAGTTGACTTTGGGGGAATATAAAAACGATTTTCTAATTTGTCTAAATTATAAATGACAGGAATCAGAGATAATGAAAGTACAGTGTGTTATTATCAACCCAATAAGTTTATTAACGTAGAAGTCAAAAATTATATCTGTGTTTGTCAGTCCATACGTGTTTGTATATGTTTGTTCTTTTAATAATATTCACCTACAGTTTAAAATACACACTACTCATTTAAGTAATGTATCAAACAAAAATTAGCATGGTGGTAAGGTACAGTTACAATTTAAAGTAATGATATATGCTGTGTATGACGATGGTTGGCGTGTGGACCCTTAGCCTACCTGCTGCCTCTTCCCCATTGTAATACTTCCGCCCGGGCTCGACAGCATCTAATTGCCGCGTGAGTCACCAGTGTGGACCAGTGAGTCTGTGCGCCCAGTATGAAACAGTTTTTTTTTGCCTCGCCCAATACTGGTAAAATTTTGTTATATTTGAAATCAGCGAAATAATACGATGAAAATGACACCAAACACGACTAAAAAATATTAAATTTTAAGGTGTTTCCAGGTAAAAGCTCAACAACTACTTTAATACACATCTTCAGTGCATAGTGCTTTATAACGCCCAATTTTTATATTAATAAAATATATTCTTTTTATTTTTGATATTCACCAAAATCAACAGGCTCTACAACTCGGGGACATATGCAAAAAATTATTTGATTCTGTTTGATTTTGCGGCAGTTATCGTTCGCCATAGGAAAAATTCTACACACTGACACTTTTCGGAAAATGACTTTTCTTCATGTTTCGAGGGTAGTACAATCAGAATCTGCCTTTATCTCGAACACGATTCTGTTCGCGATCACCATACTTCCATTTCCTTACGGAACATGGTAGTAAAGTATATCAAGTTACGACTATAAATAATATAACGAAAGCTTCTTAATTAATTACTAAAAATTGATACAAACAGAATACCAAAAGAGGAATGTGTACGTCTTTATCGCGACCAATTTTCTGAATTTTTGAAATACCCAGTCTTATTAAAATTCTGCATCCGCCAGTGGATTTTTTTCAAATCGCCAAATCTCTTTAATAATTGTCGTAGCGACGCGTCTGCCCATTAACACTTCATTACGAGTTGAATTATGACCCGGCGCGCTGGGCCACTGCCAAACACTGCACACAGACATATACTCGTATAGCTGCATAAACTCTCGCACTGACGGACCAAGGGCCAGCAGTAACAAACCGGACGCCAGCCGTTATCTCGGACAGTTCGCCGCTAAGTTTAATTAGCCGAATGTTATGACGGACAGAACTTCATTTGGCACGGAACGGTCCTCTGTCGCTCTTTGATCTAAACCATGTCGCGCGCGCGTTAGTCTTGCGCTCATTTCGTCTGGAAATAGCTTTGTTGTTGTTGTGTTGAGAGTGTGCTCCTAAAACTGATCGGTGTAAGTACGTTACGATGGTTACGCGATGGTAGGTCAGTCTGAGTTGACTTCTCCCTTTTAGCCCTGTCCTCTCTCTCTCTCTCTCTCTCTCTCTCTCTCTCTCTCTACCGCTCTATATTTACGCACGCGCGGCCGCGTGTGTGTATGTAATTAATTTCCCCCCTACTCTCGAACGGTTTTTGCTCCGACCCCAACACGACACGCTTCTCTTCGCCAGACGACAGTCGTTACGTCGACGATCCGTGTGCACCTGTTTTCGAAGCGTGGGCGTCCCCGAACAGCGGTGTTCGCGACCTGACATCGCTTCCGCGTTGCTGCTTTTTTTATGTCAAAACAAACTCACCCTCGATTCGTGTGTTTATATTTGACACACCGGCTGTTGGCTCCTGCGTCAGGCATAAAAACGACATCGGCTGTAGACCTCCCGCTCATCCAGGTCAAATGTCGGCGGTATACAGCCTAACTCGTACGTTGTACATTTTCGTTTGTTCATCTTACTTATTACTTACACTCAATGCCTAGTCACTTCTTTTCAAAAGTCCAACTATTTAATAATCTCTATTGAATTATATTGAATTGAATCAGAGAGCATAATCTTTAAAGCATTAGGAACATCGCACCAGCCAATTTATCTAAGAAAAGACACTCCCTTTGAAACGTGGAGTAAGACGTAGATAGATAGATAGCGAGAAGGAATGGTTTATGAACAACGCGATTTGTGTTTGGTACTCCTTGAATTGCAGAATTCGCTCACTATTCTGAACGAAATACAGTTACTTTTACATTAATTTCAATGTGGATAAATCTTAATTTTTTAGAAAGTTAGAAACCTCCATCATAACTCTTTATTATTATTATTTTTTAGTAAAATAACAATTGTAAAGCAGATAATCATTATGATTTTTTTTTAATTATTAATACAATAAACTCTCAAAATACCAACTACTCGGTTAGTTTTTTTTAAATGCCTCAGTGACATGTAAAATTCAATCTTTCAAGTTTATGTATGTATCCATAGATGTCTAAGCCTATGTCCAATACTTTCCATAAACGTACGGTATAGGCTATAACCGATACGTTTTTTTCTTCAAATATAGTACAAAGTACAAATTATTGGTGGGGATCAAAAATATATAAGACACGTTGACAGATTTTGTCAGTTTATTAAATATACCGAGCTCGTATTTTGAATAAAATTCCTTATATTTGATGCCTTAACACAGTCTATTACATTTTTCCTCAATCAGAATTATTACTGTTGCACACCACTATAGAAAAATTATTCCGATTAGCGCTCTCAAGCTTCACAGCTCATCGTCAGATCGTTGAACATTTTTTCCTCAGTTGTTACTTCCATTTTTTGCCTGTGGTACTCCTAAGATTTAAAAAATTGTAAAAAAGTAAACACTATATCTTAATTTTAATTAAAATTTTCTTTAGTCCCGTACCCGTCATAGATTTTAACAATGTTTTTCAAATTTTTGATTCTTTCCAAAACTGAAAAATATATTTCGGATTTTGTTAAAATCCCCTTTACTTTGATACCTAATGTGAATATGTCCAATTTTTACAAACTTTCATCCTCTTTTTAAGCTCTGGTATCAGAAAATTTTGAAATTTTTAAAACTGAATGCTGTATTCAAATTGATATAGTGGCGCGTTCTTCGAGGGAACACTAGAGGTAACGTATTTTAATAATGTAAAAATTATAAAATTGTAAAATGTATTTTTATGTATTTATAAACTATTCAATTTTTAATAACCAACGAATTTGGAAAGAAAATACTGAAAAACTGTACTTTGGTGATTGGTGTAGTGATGAATAACACCGTCCAATTTTGATTTTAATTCTCTTTAGTTTGTATTTGTGCGATTTTCACAAATTTTTACTTCAAATTAATACCTTCGGCCCCCTATTATTTGTACTCAATGATGGTCGTTGGGCAAGTGTATGGAGGCACACGCACCAAAGTTTTACGGAAATCGGCTCGTACATACATAGAACATTTTTCATGAAACATCCCCTAAATAACAGATGGATAGACAGATAGACAAAATCCAGATGGCTCAGTTGAAACTGAGAACTAGCATCGCTTAAACGGTACTTAAGTGTTTAAATATTGCCTTCAATTTGGACAGGAGTTTTTAAGTGATTATTACAGAACCGCTCCTTGCATCACTTCAATTAACCTTTTAACGGTCGAAGTCACTGGTACCGAGTTACGCTCCCTTCTCAACTCAGACGTTTCGATTTCTACCGCGAAAGTCGACTTGCGTGCCCCAGTCTACCCTCAGCATGTCGAACAGCCTTTCAACAACTGACCCCAATTAACACTTGTTGAAGACGGAATCCTTCTTTGGAGATATTGTTAGAAATCCCGTTGACGAGCCCGTCAACGCAGAAAAATTATCCATCGCAAATCTGTTCTGCTGTGGCTGTCGACGTTTGTAAAATTTCCGTTACACTTATTGACGTGCTGCCCGTCAACTTGTGATGTAAACCGAAATCACGTGTCTTTTGAAGAATTCCTATTCCTAATTTGTTTGCTAATTTTTAACAAACAAACCCTTGTAGACGTACTCGAAAGGTGAAAGGATTGCGTGATACTGCCAATCACTTATTTGTGCTTTATCAAGATTGCTTTCGGACTGAAAACTCTCGGTTTAGTTTGGTTGTTTAGTTGATACTTGATACAAAATATATGATACAAACTATACAAGACCTATATGACGGAGCAAGAATAGCTGTTAAAAATAATTTTAGGGTACCTCAACAAATATCTGTCAATGAAGATGTTAGACAAGGGTGCAGTGTATCACCTACTCTTTTTAACATTTATATTGATCTGGTAAGGAAATGGAAACATCTAGTGACCCCTGGTATTAAGATATTACGAGACAGATGAATGTACTGTTGTTTGCTGACGACTTGCTTGTACTGTACTTCAAAATACAGAATGTGGTTTGCAAAAATCTGTTTTTAAGTTCCATCCGATTTTCAACAATACAGTATGAAAATCTTCACTATAAAAACGAAGGTAATGGCATTTCGAGGCAAGGAACCAGTAAGAACAAAGGTAATGGCATTTCGAGGTAAGGAACCAGTAAGAACAAAGGTAATGGCATTTCGAGGCGAGGAGCCAGTAAGAACAAAGGTAATGGCATTTCGAGGTAAGAAACCAGTAAGAACAAAGGTAATGGCATTTCTAGGCAAGGAACCAGTAAGAACAAAGGTAATGGCATTTCGAGGCGAGGAGCCAATAAGAACAAAAATAATTATTAATGATCGATTTCTAGAACAGGTGAGTCATTTTAACTATTGGAAATGATATTGGCTGTGATAGGAATTAAGATATTTATGTTAAGCTAGGTAAGTTCCAGACGATCTGTCGGACAATCAACCGTATTTTTAGAAATAAGTTACGTCAAGAAATAAAATTAAAGTTCTACAAAGTTATGGCAGTTCCTGTAGTGTCCAATAGGTGTAAATTATGGACAGCAACCAAGAAACGAAACAGTTAAGTACAGGCTTCAGAAACGGCGTTCTTAAGAGGAGTTGAAATGTGTTCTAAACTTGACCGTGTAAAGAATGAGGCCTCAAGAGAAGATTTACAAGTTTTTAACTGGAATGAAAAATTAAAAGATTTCAAACAACGGTTTCTAAGAACGCATAGAAAGAATGTCAGATTCCAGATGGGCCAAACAAGTCTGGAAATACAAACCTATAGGACACAGGTATGTGGGTACACCCAGGATGATCTTTGAAGGCGGAATAGGCAGCTCCTTGCTTATGCCGTCTTGTGAAGATGATGATGAACACGCTGTTTTCTAATTCTAAAAAGACAAAACAAGCCTACAGACATCTAATTTTATGCACACAAGTAAGAATAAAAAATAAAGCTGCCATAATAATGAAATAAAACAACCAAGATGACGTTGTGCAGTGTCATCAGCTCAGTTGCTCTGCGGAGAAAATCATCCCTCAGCTAACGCGTCGGCAGAGAAGACCCAAACCCCCGGCGTAAAGACACTGCGTTAGAAACTTGTATACACGCGACAGTCAGGTAGACGAAAACAAAATTAGAAGACGGTAGTTTGCATTTCGGTTATACTAGTTACATTACTGAACTCAACTTGTTTGAAAAAGCCAAATTAGAATAACCGTTTTACTTCCATGTTCCGTAAGGACATGGAAGTATGGTGATGGCGAAAAAATTGTGTTCGAAATAAGGGCTGATTCTGATTGTGCTACCCTCAAAACATGAAGAAAAGTAATTTTCCGAAAAATGTCTGAGTGTGTGTGTGTGTGTGTGTGTGTGTGTGTGTGTGTGTGTGTGTGTGTGTGTGTGTGTGTGTGTGTGTGTGTGTGTGTGTGTGTGTGTGTGTGTGTGTGTGTGTGTGTGTGTGTGTGTGTGTGTGTGTGTGTGTGTGTGTGTGTGTGTGTGTGTGTGTGTGTGTGTGTGTGTGTGTGTGTGTGTGTGTGTGTGTGTGTGTGTGTGTGTGTGTGTGTGTGTGTGTGTGTGTGTGTGTGTGTGATTTTTTCTATGGCGAACGATAACTGCCGCAAATTCAAATGGAATCAAATAATTTGTTTCATATGTGCCCGAGTTGTAGAGGTCTGAAGGCCTATTGATTTTGGTGAAGATCGGCTTAGGTGAAGGGGTAGTTTACCTGCAAAATTTTACGTTTTAACAAGAGTAAAGTACTTAATTTTGATAAATAAAGTATCCTGAACAGAAGGTCATATTAATCCACTGTAGAAAGGTAGATAAAATATCTATAAATTAAAAGGGTAGTTAAAGGGGGAAGGGGTAATTTTTTGTATTGATGTTATAAATGATTCGACCGAAAACTTAAACAATCGGTATGGAGAACCATACTTGACTTCCATGTTGTAAGATTTATGTTTAAAATAATTTACTTGAATTCGGTTCGGTAATTTCTAAAAAAAAATATCGCCCACCCTCAAACTAATTTCACTATTTATAGATATTTTTGCAATTATGGGGTAGTCGTTTAATATAATGTTATTTTCAGTCACTGTATCCATAAAAATTAGGTAGGCTTACTTTATTCTTATAAAGAAACCGAACTACGCAGATAATCATCCCTCCCCCGAAGCGCTCCGAAGTCACTCATGGACCCTGAGCATCTTGCAGAGGGTTCATTCCCTAAAAACGAAAAGGCTGTCTATGAACCGTTCCTCTGTAAACACGTGCAGTTACACTGCCCAGCGATCCACAGGAAGCACAAATCGCTATCCACGCTGGACACTTTCTCGGCTTGCACGCGTTGTGTTGGTGTGGGTTTCGGCACTTTCCATTTAAAAAGCTTGCAAATGTAAGTTAATAAACATGAGTGAGGCCGGAAATAACGCGAATTGTGTGTGTGTGTGTGTGTGTGTGTGTGTGTGTGTGTGTGTGTGTGTGTGTGTGTGTGTGTGTGTGTGTGTGTGTGTTGCCTACCTTTTTATTGCGGTAATCATAATAATGAAATAAAACGTAAACATTACATAATTGAGATATGCGTGCCTGTCACGAACGATATATTTCTCTCATACATGATTTAAATTAAAATGAAAAAATATAGAATTTTTTTAAAGTGAAATGAAATGTTTCCATAGAAACTACTTCTTTGTTGTCAATAACGTATTACACATATAAAACTTATAAAATTTACTTCCTCCATCAACTACCATTTTAATTTATAAAAAAATTACCCCCTTCAACTACCCTTTTCATTTATAGATATTTCATCTACCTTTCTACAGTGGATTATTATGACCTTCTTTTCAGGATACTTTATTTATCAAAATTAAGCACTTTACTCTTGTTAAAACGTAAAATGTTGCAGGTAATCTACCCCTTTCCCTTAACCGATCTTCACCAAAATCAATAGTTAGGTCTTGAGTCCTCTACAATTCAGAGCTGTATGCAAAATATTATTTGATTCTGTTTGCATTTGCGGCTGTTATTGTTTGCCATAGAAAACATTCTACACACAGACACACACACACACACACACACACACACACTTTTCGAAAAATGACTTTTTTCATGTTTTGATGAAGTACAATCAGAATCTGCCGTTATCTCGAACACGATTTTTTTCGCCATGACCATACCTCCATTTCCTTATGGAACATGGAAGTAAAATTTCAATAAAACATTAACAATTGATATCTTTCCATGCTATGTTACCAAAGACACGTAAACAAAACAATTTTTCGTTTTCAGAAATTCACAGAAAAGAAACGCTGGGCGGTATTCGCTTTCTTTCGCGTTGTTTAAATAAAAGATAAGTTAATCAAATTAATTCTTTATTATTAAAATGTTAACAACTAGGTACATTTCGTATTTTGATTATCTTTCTCAGCGTTTCTACCAAAAGGATGCTGATCTATTTGATTTTGTTCTGAGTGTATATATTAAAAACAATTTTATAATTAATTTGAACATGGAAGTCAAGTATGGTTCTCCATGCCGATATTTTACTTCTGTTTTTTACTGATAACTGTAACGAAATTAAAAATCGGTATGGAGAACCATACATGAGTTCCATGTTCTCAGATTATATATAAAATCATTTGGTACTGCCTTTATGCATACCCGCAGTTATTTAGATAATGCGATTTTTGGGTTTCGATATGTAGTGAACATCGCACATAATTTTATGTAGTGAAAGAATTATACAAATTTTAATTTTGTATGTTGCAAAATTGTTGGGTGGTGATTGCAATTGATTTCGTTTGTCATTTTTTAATGGTAAATGACTGTAGTACTAATTTATCACCGGGTCGTGGCTGTGACACCAAAAATTGATTATGTTAGGTTAATATGAAAACTGAAATTATACATGGAAACCAATACGTGTGTAATGTAAAACTTTTTTTTTCTAAAACCACGAAAAACCCAACTCGAAGTAAGGCGGGAGTGGCCCAAGGGTCAACCCCTTCCCTATTATTATAGGCCTACATGTCACTTTTTTGTAGCAGAACTCGTTTTTTGGTAAAATTCGTTTTCCGACAAGTACGCGTTTTGTGAATAACAAAAAACAAAAATCCGTTATGTACAATTTGTAGAGCATATGTTCTCATTACTTAATACAGTGTTTTTTGTTTTTTCATTAACCATAAATATTTGTAATTTTCATTTTGTATTTGCTGTTGTTTTTTCCAATTTGTCAACTTAAAAACGTTAGGTTCTTTATTTTAAGTGTTACTCTGTTATAAGCATTGTATTACACGTTTAATGTTATGTTTTCTAAACCACAGTTTTTATTTATTTTAGCAGTAAACTAAAAACCCAAAACCATTATTACCTAACTGCCAAATGAAAACAACACGTATTTTTGCTTTACATTAAGAAATAGGGCAATTTACAATTAGTACACTTCTTCTTTTCCACACCGTAATATATCCATACAATCGCATATTAAAACTTCGAAATGTATTGCGGGTACTCATACAGTTCCAATCATTTACTTGAATTCAGTTCGATAATTTCTAAACAAATATAGAATTTTGTCAAAGTGAAATAAAATGTTTCCATAGAAACTACTTCTTTGTTGTCAATAACGTAGTACACATATAAAACTTATAAAAAATTATCTCCTCCCTCATCAACTACTATTTTAATTTATAGAAGATTACCCCTTCCCCTTCAACTACCCTTTTCATTTATAGCTATTTCATCTACCTTTCTACAGTGGATTATTATAACCTTCTTTTAAGGATACTTTATTTATCAAAATCAAGCACTTTACTCTTGTTAAAACGTAAAAGGTTGCAGGTAAACTACCTCTTTTCCTTAACCGATCTTCACCAAAATCAATAGACCTCGAGTCCTCTACAATGCAGAACTGTATGCAAAATATTATTTGATTTTGTTTGAATTTGCACCAGTTATCGTTTGCCATAGAAAAAATTCTACATAGACAGACCCACACACAGACACTTTTCGAAAAATGACTTTTTTTCATGTTTTACGGGTAGTACAATCAGAATCTACCATTATCTCGAACAAGATTTTTTTCGCCATGACCATACTTCCATTTCCTTATGGAACACGGAAGTAAAGATGACATATTCCGTTCTCAGTAAAAACACACTGTCATAGATCTATATATGCCAAACAATCTCGTGTAATCTCGTGAACACCCTGATAACTCATTTAACTCGTCTTTCGACGAAATCAGCATTTCCGCATCGCACTGAGGTATCTGGGGTATCTTGGAAATTGTTTTTCGAAAACTGTATTTCTAATTAAATTTTTAAAATATTAAGTCTTAAGTGGGTACGTCACTTTATCAAATTTTCTGCGAAACTCTCCAAGAAAGCAATCTGAAGACATGATGTGATGATGTCACCCTTGACATAATAAATTTTAATATCGAGTTTGTAGGGCATCTTAAACCAATTCAACGTACTTATCAACTGCAACAATAGGCCTGTGATTATGATAAGTATTCAATGGCAAATCGCATTACGAGACATACATATCGCAGGCCTCTCAACAATCTACTGAATACGGACTCTGGAGCCTTTCAGCTGTACCCATTAATTACAAGATTCGTAGCTCTTAAATTATTTAAACTGTACTTCTTCTAAGGCGTCACAGTTCGGAGTCGAAACTTAGTCTGCACAATCATCGAGGCATCGTGATTGATTCCTGAACATACTGGTTTTACGGGGAGGGATTGTTGGCCCTTCGTCCAACCCCCAACCTGGAGGGCCGAGTATTTCTGTTCAAAGTTTCCGTCCCCTAGACCAGCTGCTTTCACCACAGCTTAGAGCCTGGTCTACCCTAATTTTCTGTCGGGGTTTACTCCCTTAGCCTTTGAAGATCCCTCTGCATCGCAAAGCAGCGATTCTCTCTGTTTACTCCAGGGAGAGTGGGATACCTCTTCAGTAGGTTTCCTACTCTGCCGCATCCGCCGTTGACCCGGTCTTCACCGCAAGGGCCCTTATAGGGTGCTACCATCCGGAACCAGATGGCTACAGGTTTTTTACGAGCTGTTACTCCTCCCTCTCCTCCTTCCCCGTCACCATTTGGACCGTACAGTTTTTTGTATTTAGTTAATTAAATAATGTTGTGAAACACTGCTTATATTATTCTTTAACATATTCTGGTATAATTCTTACTTGAATTGAATAAATATACTTGGTATATTTCTACAGGTAATAGAATACAGAATGTGTTCCGTTTAAAAAATTTAATTTTTCAAAATAAACGAGTCAATTTTTCTCAAAATGCTGCCAGTCATTAATCGTATCCATCCACAAGTAGGCATACTCTGGTCAGGGCTCAAGTGACTTTTGGCCTCGGCAAACAGCTGTTCTGTTCACAATATCAGTTAAAAGTCACGATATCCTTTCGGCCGTTTGTCCGGCACAATACGAAACGAAATAATTTACAGTTGACATATCTCAACGCTTGCGACACCGGCAAGTTTTTTCACACGCTATAAGACAATGTATATATATTATCTCGATATCCAAACGAAAAAAAAAACTGTCACTTTAAATTCGCCACAAACATAGTTAAATCACGTTGTCTGTCGGAGTCAGGGTTAGGTCACACAATTTGTCAGCTGTTCTAGCCTACCGGTGACCGTGAGCCGACGCCTCGGCTTAGCGAAACGCAGAGTTATAATGGGAAATCTTACGCGCGCGCGCGCCAACACACGCTCCGTCGCCTTTCTGTTCTGCGTTCTCACGTGTTTCAAGAAAACGAAATTGAGATAAAGGAAACGAGAGGAATAAGAACGAGAGAGACGAGGTGACTAAGACGGAGAGACGGGGTGACTAATTAACATACTGTGAGCACGTTACGATTAGCTGACGAAAATTGTGAAGTTTTTTCTTGTGTGGGCGCGTGTGTGTTTGAGCGTACGCGCGCCCGTGCGCCGCTGGTATATTAATAACTCCGGCTGACATATTGGGAACGTTGTCATGACAACTGAGAAGTCAGTCTGCCGGCCTCTCACTCTTGGTACACGCGTGTGTGTTGGAAATATTGTTAAAATTAAATCTAAACAATACAAGGCAGTTCGTGAACTTGCCATGTCAACGGCGAAATATTACTGACACAGCCGTTGCTGCTGTAGACAATTGAAGGTTACCGTTTTAGCGGCCGTAACAATGCCGAGGGTTAATTCGGTAACTTACGCGTGTATTTTGATACGTGGCCAAGACGACGACAGTACTCTAGGGGATACCAGGGTTGGGAGGACGTTAATGCGCAGTTAGTACGGTCGACCGGATCCGTTACTGTCAGTCAGTCAGCTCGTACCACATGACAAGTCCGTTAATGGTCACTACGCTTTGTATTAATTAGAAGAGGTTAATACGCAGCCGAGCCAAGGAAAACAGAATTCTTTTGTTCCTTACGTAGAATAACCCAACACACCTGTTGCGAGATCCTGCTTGGAAGTCATCGTCGTCCGGTTCCTCACACCGTTCACCCGACGACGGATGACGAAAACTTGTAGCGTTGTTACCAAAAAGTATTCTTTAAGTCCGATCCCTCGTAACATACAGCTCAGATTGAGACAACTTTCGAAACGATTCACGATCAAATATGGAATTCTGAATTTTGCCTTTGCATGGACTAAATGTCTTTATTGAACAGAGGGTAATTCATTTGATGCTGTTAATAAGTATAGATGCCTGGGTAACATGACAGATAATGAATGACGGCTGCATAAATACGACAATATGTGGCAGGATACAAATAGGAAGTAGGGCTTAGGTCTCTTTCACACTATCCGGTTTTTTTTGCCGCCCGGCAGCGAGACAAATGGAGGGGCGTGAGCACGTTCACATTACGAATATCCGGCAGTTTTGCCGTCCGGCGACCTCATGACTCGCCGGACTGCCACTACAATCTTCCGGTCGCCGGACAGAGAAAAAGCCGGTAGTTCGCTCAGTAGCTTACTGCGCACCATTGACGCTTTCACATTATCCGGCAGTCTACCGGACAGTTCGTCAGGCGATCTAGACAGTGTAGGTGACATCATTTATAATCAAAACAGACATTCTACCGCCCTTATCAAACCGTGGGAGGAATTTAAGCTCCAGAGAGTACAAAATAAATCTATATTTTTTGTGTCTATGCTGAGATATATAGTCATTAGTAGCTAGTTTGTTTTCTTAGATATAGTACGTAGTATTGGTATTTCAACCAGAGCCTCGCAAAAGCTGTGTTTGTTGTTTTTACTGTCCTGTAAAAAAAATCTGTTATCTGTTACTGTTCAGATAAAAATTTACATTGAAAGTTGAATGTTTGAAAAACATACTGTTCCATGATGTTATCGGAAATAGTTAAACACTGATTTTTTATGTAAGCTCTAATATACGACACTGAGGTGTTTCTCTCTCTCTCCCTCTCGGTCTCTCTCTCTTTCTCTCTCCCTCTCTCTCCCATTTAACAAAGAGAAAAGATGGACGGTGAGGATAGGGTGAAACAGTTTCTTTCTAGGCATTCCGATTTACGTACGCGGAAACCTGAGGCAACATCTGGGGCCCGAGCAATGGGATTTAATCGACCAAGTGTTGACAAACAATTTGGTTTGCTTAGCGAAATTGTTGACAAGCATAAATTTACACCTGATCGTATTTTTAACTGCGACGAAACCGGTATCTCTGTCAATCCTAAAGGACACACAAAATAATTGCACCAAGAGGAAAACGTCAAGTGGTTGTTTTAACTTTGTATGTTTGGTGTATCATTTTTGGTAAAACAATAAATTGAAGATTGTGTATACAAATTTTCACCAATTTCTTGCCTTAAATTAATTTTTTACAACCACTTATGTACTAGGGTGTCCGTTCTACCCCGGGTTCCCCTAATTAGGTTATTTTATGAATATTATATTCACTTACCGGAGTGATAAAACTAGCATTTCTATGGGCTGGATACAGTCCCTCAGTTTTGTGTTTTGTCGCTGCAAATGAACCTTGAGAAGACCATGAAGTTCATCGAATGTTGTCGTCGACATACGAAAATAATTAAAAAACTTATCTTCGTCTTACCTGAGTTCTTGAAAGAGAAGTGTAAAGGCTCTTACTTCATCCCTTCTCATCAACAGAGGATGCACCCATAACTGCCTATTTCGCCTGTGCATTAAACTTAGCACAACACATATTTTCTGACTTCTGTCCATGGCGGCAGAACGTAAACTGAGCCAACGTCCGGCGAAATAGCCGGATGAATGTCGTGTAGTGTGAAGAGCACACACAAGTTACCTCCGTCCGGCAATACTGCCGTCAGCTTTCCGGACGGCAAAAAAAAACGGGTAGTGTGAAAGAGCCCTTACTATGCTAATAGTAGGCTACTGAGAAGCAAACTCTTTAGTCGCAGCACAAAAATGAAAATATAGGCCTTTAAGGCATTTATCAGACCGGTTGTTGAGATGTGGACAATACCAAAAAAGGAAAAAGGAACACTAAGAAGGTTCGAGAGAAACATTATACTACGTGTTTATGACCCGGTTAAGGAAGATGATAAATGGAGAAAAAGCAATAACCAGAAGATAGACGAGTTATTGAAGCATGAGGACATTGTAAGATTCGTAAAAGTACAACGAATACATTGGCTAGGACACCTAGAGCGGATGGATGATCAGCGTACGTCAAAGATAATCCTGAGGTGCAGGTGTATAAAAGCGGAACGAGGTGTCGACCTAGGATAAGTTGGTTGGATGATGGAAGATTGGCTGGAAGATTTAGAAGAATGGACGCGAGGAGTTACGCTGAGGTGGCAACGGATAGGAGACATTGGAGAAGATTGGTGTTGGAAGCCATGGCTCACGTTGAGCTGTAGTGCTAAAGAGGGAGAAGAAGAGCGGACTAATGTTCCGAAAGAAACAATGCCTCGAAGTTGTACTAAAATTTGGTATTATAATGATCATAAGAAATTAACGAAGTCGAAGACAGTATCTGAAACATGTTATAAATAATTTAAAGATAATTCATACTTTTCCATTATAGGCTATAAATTATTAGTTCAATGCGGATTCCTCGAGATGACGAAGAAGACATTTCTTATTTTCAAAGTATTTAACGAAGAAATATTATCGAAGTTTATGGAATGTTAGAACATCAGAACAAGGCAGAAATGCGGTGGGGTAATTACGCACAACAGTTGTACGTCATTTTATGTATAGTCTCCAGACCGCTGTTAGAATCAAATTTAAATAATTTACCTTATATTTTTTAATCCGCTAATGTTAACGCACATAAGCACATCACATATTGTGCTTATGTGCGTTAACATTTTCGACGACCCCTATGCATTAGGGTGAATAAACATTTTACCTGAGGATGGGGATTCATCCCCGAAACATGTTGTACATATAAATAACAGAGATCGCCTAGCGGATTAAAAAATATAAGGTAAATTATTTAAATTTGAGTTGTACGTCATTTAACTGCTCCGCCGAACGAATGGAAATATTAGTTAAATAAGGATTATGCAATTTTGTTTAAGAAATAAAACCAGAACAAGAAAATAATGTTACGTAAAGAAGTAGCAATTACTTGCATGGAAATTCAAATTCAAATAGTATACAGTACTATGGTATACAGTACTATGGTATACAGTACTATGGTATACAGTACTATGGTATACAGTACTATGGTATACAGTACTATGGTATGTAAAATCCGGCGTCTTTTTATTTATTAAGGTCTAAGTTTGTATTCGTTTGTACCTGTAATTTATCACTTTTCCTTATTATTATCACGTTCTTATTCTTCCCACCAAGTTCTAAGAACTAATTATCAAGTTAAAACTGTGTATTAATTATAAAACATTTTGCCATAAAAAGAACAAAAAATTTTAAGATCCACACATTCTTAAAAAAGTAAGGCTCCATAACACCACAAGGCCATACCCTACAAATGCCAGGCTTTTTTCAAGTCATAAAGGCCAGTTATGTTAATTTTCTATCATTATGTTACCACTTTTATCACTTTCTACCATCTTTTACCAATATGTTAATATTTTCTTTTAACTTCTGATGAGCTATCTCATCGTTGATTCCAGCAATTGCACACAATTTCTCAGTTTAAGTACACGTGCATTACACGTACATTTTTATACAGTTATCATTATAGACGTCTTTTGCAAACGCATGGAATTTATTAAGTTAACCTGATAAAGAACAGTTCCAGTAACTTTCAGTAGCCTTAACCCCCCAGATTTTCAGTGACTTTAACCGATTTTCATCTCAATGGAACCTTGGGAAATTTGTGATATACTATGATCATTCAGTAATTGAAGACACAATAAACTGTAGAGAATGGACAGCTTATTTAATCCGTATAACAATGTTTTTACTTTTCAACATAATCCCCATTAGTATTAATACACTTGTCCCAACTCTGAATCAGCTTTGTATGCCTTCTGCGCAGAAATCTTTATATAGATGTCGGAATCGTTGTAGGACGTTTTCTTAGAGCTCGTCGTTGTCATAAAACTTCGTAATATTTAAGGCATCCCTGAGTGGACCGAACAAGTGGAAATCAGATGGACCCAAGTCTGGACTTAGAGAGGATGAGATAGAGTCTCCGAAGCCAATGTATTGATCATTTCACTGTTAACTGAGCTGTGTATGGACGGACGTTATCATGAAAGAGAATAACGCCTTTGCTAATACAGGACGTTTCCGCATCACTACCGACTTTACTTTATTGGTAAAGCATGTCAGAGTGCTATGTACTGCTTATTGTTCTCTGATCTTCTAAAGAACCACAAAAAAACGGACCTTTAGCATCCCAAAAGATCGTCAACATGATCCGCTGGTTTCTGAACTTTTTCTTGACACGTGAACTCGTCCGCATTAACATAAAAAATAAGAGATATTATGAAGATTGTTGCTTTGGGAGAAATTTCGATTGGCTTTGAAGATGATCGATTAAATAATAACTATTAAAGATTATTTCCGTCTTATTTAGTTCCTGATCGATCGTAGGTGGCAAATCTGGACGTTTCACAATCGTTCTGTCTACGCCATAAACCATTTTAAAGCCAAAGTCTTTTAAATTGCCTCCCCGACGAAAGTTTTGTCACGGTGTGTTTACCTGTACTGAGAATAAAGCAGCTTTGTACCTACAGGTTATTGTCCTGACCGGCGTGAAATTCCACACTAGTGCTTGACCTAGAAGCAATAAATATGCCGTACTTTGTCGGAACTAATGTCACCACCCCGTCCTTGTTTGCTTCAGAGTTGTAAATATGTTTCAAAATATTAAGACTTTACAACGTGTGAAAGTGCAGTCCCTTTCTTTCAGCGGAACAGAGGCAATAAAACTAGAAAGCTTTTACAGAAGTATTGTCCCAATGGTGCACCCGTAACGTCAGGGGTGTCCAACCATCACAACAAGTGAAGTCGTTACAATCGCGCATGCGTGAGAAAGTTACTGCTGAATGTTTTCTTGACTGATTCACATGTTCACTGGTTTCAAAAACTGTTTCGTGAATTTCAAGGATAGTGTTATCTTGTCTTTTCTGTTTGTCAAACAAAGATGAAAAATATATTGTCATAGCCTTTTAAAAATAGTAAGCGTTTATTACAAAATATGTCCATTATCCCCTACATTATTCAAGATATCCGTACAGATGTGTTTAGAAGGATGGTCTACTGAATGTGAGAAAATGGGGTTAGCAATGTCTTTAGACAGATATTTATACCATTTGCTGTTTGCTGACGACCAGATTTTTATTGCGAAAGACGGGGAGGATGCTAATTATGTGGGCAACAAATTAGTGGAGAATACAAAAATGGGGTTTGAATGTCAATTATATTAAAACCGAGTACATGACGACTGACCCAGAAAATTTATATAGGCCTATTGATTTAAATTTTATTGAAAAGGTGGAAACCTTTCGTAATAATAATGGAATTGGACGGATCGTCTAATATGGATATAAGAAAAAGACATGGGTAGCTCGAAGAACAAGAGGAATGTTACATTAAGTTTTAGGGCGCTGACGCTACTGTTGACCATGAGACCAGCTGGCCGCATGCGGTCAATTTTGTATGGAACATGAACGCACCAAGGCGCAAGAAGCCCGTGCGGCCAGCTAACCGCAAATGGCTAAGTTTGGCTGGCACGACCAAGCGACATTTTGCCGCAAAATTTTGTACGTACTTCATTTGGACAGCGCGCACGGAATGCGGCCAGTATGCGACTAGCTTTCAACTGAGCAGAAAGCGATACTAAAATATCATATTTTTAATCAATAAAACTTACCTTTATGTTACTAGAAGTTTCTCTTTATTTCGTGTGCACATCAGCTCCTCATACCGTCTCCAATGCTGCTTAATAACTCATCAAAACTTGTAACCGACGACATTCTTGTACAATTAAAAACTTTTCCTTCGTGTTGACGAAGTTCACAAAAAAAGTACAAAACAGACGAGGTTTTAAAGTAAGATGTACCCAGAATTTCCTTTCCTTCCGTTTCACTGATCGATTATACAAATACACAGTAGCAGCTTTCTCATCGACACCCATCTTGTGACTGATGTCGGCCAGTACCCGACTGTCTGCACCGGACAGCCGCACTTCCGGTCGTGATAGTATCGGCCACTACGATGTATTATGTAATAGAAAAATAATACATAGAAACAAAGCAATGATCTACAAGACAGTTATGAGTATAATGCTATACGGAGCAGAATCGTGGACGATGAACATACCTATAGCATTGGAAGAGGTTGCTTTTAACAGGGCTGGATTCGTGGCGAAGAGCGGCTAGGAGATCCAGAATGGAAAAAGTGAGGAATGAAACAGTCAGGCAAACGAAAGAAGTGTAAAACATGACAGAACAAAAATATTGATGTGGTACGGACATCTCAGAAGGTAGAATCCCCGAAACGGTGGCAGAATTGGAGCCAAACGGAGAAGAAGGAGGGGGAAGCCCTCGAAAAAATGGATTGACAGTGTACAGGAGGATAAGAACGCCTTGCATGAACTCGGCAAATTTTACCTGCTCTGGTAAAATCAAACACACGAATTCGGCAACTGTCCCAAAACCGTCACCTGAGCAAACGCACGAACTCGGCAACTGCGGGAGGAGAGGTGAGTAAAGACCTACTTGCATGAAAAATCACTAGCGCAAGGGATATTAGAAAAATACTAGGAATAAATTTGTCTCGTCCTTATAAAGCTTAAATTAAAAGAATATTTTGTAAAATAGTTTTTAATTCTGTTTTAGCCATCAAAAGTTAAAATACGTTTTTATTTAAATTTACTGGACTGGATGCCTCATCGCAGTACCAACTTTAAAAAATCACAGCGGCACGAAGTTCACAGCCAAATACAGTGCAATGCAACCTCTTCTCTTACCTAGCCCAGTTCATTGCACGTGCCAATACAGTGTCTTTATAGTTTTCTTTGAATTTGTACCACCTGTATTGATATGTACATGTGTTAAAAATGGATATCCTGCAATACCCAAGATGTTATCTCAAGTGCGCTTCGTGGTCTAAAGAGTTTGCGCACTCACATAAAAAATCTAACTATAACACGTGTAACAAAAAGTTGCAGTTATTTTAAGTCATTCATTGGTTTGTAAAGAAAAACAAAAATGTTGTGTACTAAAACATGTTTAAAGAAGATCAATCATAATTTTACTGTATTATCAATTTACTACAAATGCTGCTTATTTACTAGCACATATGAAAATATCACGAAAAAGTTTGAGTAATAAAAATATACAAACGTAAGCACATAACAATGAAAGATTCTACAATCACTATTAAAACTTAGTAGTGTAGTGCACTATTAAATTAAGTTAAGCAGAAAGAATCGATCCAAAGTAAAAATTATTTTACAGAAAAAAATAATAAAAACAATAATAAATAATGCTACCAGTCACAAAGGGTGCAGTAGAATTAGTAAATGGATAATAATACTTACTATTACGTATTAAAATATCACACAATATGTTTAAAAACAAATATTCTAAAGCATAAACAGGGGTCCTATTTTTTTGTCGCAGCTACTACGTACGAAACACATTTTACAAACTGTAGTTTAGTGATATCACCACCTTTGAGCTGATCTAATTTATTTTGAATGTATTCTTCCCTTTTTTTAGTATCCGAGGCTGTTTTTATTATATGGCCTCTTTTTGCGCTGTTTATTCAGATGTACGTGTCGATCTGTTCATCCTTCAGACTTTTGACGAACCTATAGATGTTGGGATGAGGAGATTCACGTGCAGCATTGAACCTTGAGTGAAAACTTTCACAGGCGTTCGTTGTCCTCGACAATGAAGCTGAATCTTCTGCCCAAATGTTTGGTGGAAATATTGCAGGTCCTTCTTCATCAATGTAGTTTTCGGTTAAATAATCAGCAAATTTGGTGAGTTTTTCATCTTGTGGTTGAATGCTGATCAAGTCACTGAAGACTTCAGGGACGTCTTTGGGATTCAAATAAGTTAACCCAAACATGTAGCGCAGCCACTGACCCTTTTCGTCATCATTCCTTTTGTACACAATTTTTAGAAACTTCAAAATATTGAAATATGTGTCTTTCTTTTTGTCTTTTAGCAGGCTGAATACAAGTGGAATGTAAGAACCCCCCGCATAACTGTGAATAGTAAATATCTGCTGAAAATGGTTTGGCGCATACTCAAAAATGCCATCCATCAAAAAAGTTTCCTGTTCACATAAATATTTTAGATTCGAATCTGTTGAGAAAACTACAAAACTACTTCTATGTCATTTTTTAGAAGAAAATTTTCTTCTAAGCCGGCCGTGAAAGCCTCACACAGAATTTGAGTGTTATTTCTGTTTCTATTAATAAAATCAAGCAAATTAAAGTCTTCAATAGCAAGATTTGTATATTAATAAAAACAAAAAATGTACGTTTTAAACGCTAGAAAAAATTAGATATTAGAAGTGAAAATAGTAAATAATAGGTATCAAATACCGGTATCATTAAAGGTAATAAATAAAAAAGTAGACTGGATGAAGCTTCTAGATTAAAGTAGCATTCATATTGTAAACAGGTAACTCACAATCCCAAATTGTGTTACATAAGAATAATTTAAAAATTTCCTCCTTTCGAACAAAATTACATTTAATTGTATCTAATACAATTACAACTTCAGACTTATAGGCCTACAGCTGATGCGCATAAAACCAGAGTACGTGGGCATAATTCTATGTAAGGAAACACTGAGACTATACCTTTGATTTGCTTGTTGATTGTTTCAGACTCTATTTGCATAGTTATTACTCTGTCTGTTTGTCTGTTTGTCTGTTTGTCTGTCTGTCTGTCTGTCTGTCTGTCTCTCTCTCTCTCTCTCTCTCTCTCTCTCTCTCTCTCTCTCTCTCTCTCTCTCTCTCTCTCTCTCTCTCTCTCTCTCTCTCTCTCTCTCTCTCTCTCACCTCCCCATTTTACGTTCATGTGTGAGTTAATATCTTAGATAAATACCCAGTGCCATTTAGGCCTATTCCATTTGCGCAAGTTTTTTAAAATGATGATTAATTATAATTGACGATTTAATACGCTTTCATAAGTTGATTTTAATGAAATTAATTTGGCTAAACGAAGACAAATTACAGCAAAGGTTGAGACAAAATACCAAATTTCGTTAAGGTCGCAAAAATATAAAACTGGAAAACAATATTCTTGGACACCCCTGCTCTCGCTACTTTAGTCGTAGCAAGAGACAAAGAGATTGTCAGAGCTCAGGTAGACGTGACCAACACTGCGTAGTGACAAAAGATTCGACAGGTAAATGTTTATTTTTAGTTACGGAAATTGCCACCTGTATTCGACAACAACTTGACAACGTTAGCACGGCGGAATTAAAGGGCCCAACAGTCGGTAAACGTATTTTTTGTGCAGTTAACTAAAACAATTAGCCTACTGGGACAAGTTCTTCGCGGCACGTTTAAAAGTTGAGGTGATAAAACGTTCTGTAGAAAAGTCTTTTTTCACCATTTTCACCACTGTTCACTGCCGACACAATTACTAAGATTTACGACTGTACACATCCTGCACGTTGTTTTCGTTAAGTTTTTAATTTGTATGCGTGACAAGGTCCTCTGTGACCTCTTCAGAGGCAACTAAGACTATGAAACATGACGTTTATACAGGCTTAAGTTGGCGACCCGTCACGTTAAATTCCGCACATGGTGTTTGCATCGGTTCCGATCTTATAGTCTACTTTACTAATCCCTAGCGTGCAGCCTCGTATCTCATCTATTTGGTCCAGCTACTGTCTCGAAAACCTGTCACGAGATAGTTGGGGATCTGTTTCTGACTGATGCATAATTTTAGTTAGTCTATTTCAACAATCTCTATTGAAACAATTTTTTGTACTTTTTCTGTTAAGTTCTTCTTCTTCTTCTTCTTCTTCTTCTTCTTCTTCTTCTTCTTCTTCTTCTTCTTCTTCTTCTTCTTCTTCTTCTTCTTCTTCTTCTTCTTCTTCTTCTTCTTCTTCTTCTTCTTCTCAATGCAGATGCTGGTGGGCTTGCAATTGTATTCCTTCCGAGAACGTCTCTTTATCACCACATACCTTCTTCCTACTTATATCCCATCCATATACTCCTGTCTGGTCTTTCCTCTCTCACTACGCCCCTCAGTCATTCCGTCGATCAGAGTGGTGAACCAGTTTTAATGATGCAGCAGGGACCAACCATAGTGGTTCTCCTTTTCACAGTGGTTTCAATCAGAATCCTTACTTCATCCAACTTTTAACTAGTTCCGCCCCACCATTCTCATCATTCTTAAACAAGGGATATGCTATTGGATCTTTAATAGAGTGGTTTCCCGTTGCCTTCTCCATCCTAAGCCGTTGACTTGAAAGTTCATCCGCCTTTAGGGATGGTTGCCATCCCAAGAGCAAGAGGATGACATATCCTTTTACCCACTCATCCTGCCTCCTTGGAGGCCGTTGGCACTTGGAAAAAGAGAATTTCCTTATCACGGGAGGTGGTAGGAGGTCCCTGTATTCGTTAGTCGCTTGCTTATACAATACGTATAGTCTAAGAAAACGTTGCCTTCTCACTACCAAGGGAGGTGAATATCAGGGTTTTCCCTTCACCGGATCCAGGAAATTAATGACATTTCCCGAACTCTCCAGTACTTTTAGTACTTTAGTACTCTCCAGTACATATTTACGTCTATCATAATAAAAGTAGACACTAAAATAGATAATCGATATAAGCTTAGCAGCATATGGTTTCAGTTATAAGAAACCATCCGCTAATTTAATTGCAGATGAACAACAAACTGTGCAGAGTCCGAATATTTATACTGAATAATTATTTATAAGAACCTACAAATTCAATATAACGACATCACGCCTGGCTGTTTTCCATTAACGGGAAAGATGAGAAAATTGTGCATTAGTGAGAAAGTTTTATTTGTTACCTCATATGTTTTTAAACAATCGCCGAATTAGAAGTGATTTTGGTTGAATAATTGTCTGTTTCTTTAGTAACGTTTTAGATATTTAAATTTTTGTACAGCACTCAAATAATTCGAGTGTATTTAACAAAGATAACGTCATCAAACACGACATTCTAAAAGGGATTAAAGAGTTCCTAATCTTTGGGTAACAAGTGTAAGAAGATAAATTAAAAAAAAATGTAGATAGTTGGAATTGTTATTTGCCGGGGTGTTACGCCGTGCAACTACACCCCTACTGCTTGTGTCCAAGACAGACGTTTCGACCCACCATCGGATGCCATCTTCAGTGTCCGACACAATTGGCACGGTACCCGCCAATTACCCCAGTGCTGATGTAGACACTATGAGAATCTACCTCAGCTACCTCTACCTCAGAGAATATAAGCTCTACCTCAGCACTGGGGTAATTAGCGGACACCGTGCCAATTGTTTCTGGCACTGAAGATGTCCTCCGATGTGGGGCCGAAACATGTGTCTTGAACACCCACGGCCTAACAGCCCGCCAAAACATAATACCAACTAAGTTGACGCTGGCAGTGAAAGACTAAGGAATTCTATAAAAAATATAGAGTTTATATGTAAAAATTATTATTTTTGTAAGCGACAAAAGGCTGGGACGTAAAAGAAGTTAACATACGGAAGTCATAATGATGTGGCAAATTAGGTAGGAGATATCGTGATTATGAAGCAGAAAACGTTCCGACAGAATGTATGATATAGAAGCAACGAGTATTAGAAAGCAATTAGAGAGACGGCAACTTGTGAGGTTTGGAAATGATAAAAATGCTGTTTATGAAAAGTATTAAAATATATATTTGAAAGAGGGCTCTACTACAAATTAAAAGCGCGAACAAGAACTGTTTAATCGAAGAGAAGACGCTGATAATAATAGGGAAGCCAGAATTTTAAATATGGGAAAAGAAGATGACAACTGCGCTCGGAAAGCAGACGCGCCCACCTTCAATCCAAAAAACCTTGGTTTATAAACATATAAAAAGTCCGCGCAGAACATTTTTGTTTAAAAATGTAGGTATATTTTTAATTTTCAACACTAGCATAAGCTATTAATATTTAATAGGCTTAATTATGTCACAAAGAGAACGTGTTTTAAAATCCAAGTCTGCAAACCCGGCGTTCCATTTGTTTATTTACATAACATCGTAGTCGAAACCTTCTACATAAACAGATTACACCACGCCTCGGTTTATTGCCCCAATAGAAGGAAATGCAAATGTTAAGCAGTGTGCAGTGGGTCTTCAGTCAGCCTGCCGCACAAAGCTTTTATTTCCTACAGCCTTGGAGTAAACACATTTTTCCTATTGTTGCTATGGGTGCAATAAAGTTTCGGTGTATTTGCTAATGGGTTCAGGTAGCGAAACACCCTGTTAAACTTGTTTTTGGCGTTGCATATATAATATCGTCTTTCCTTTGAGTTCGCACTGAGGGTGGTGTCCAAAATTCAGGACAGGAATATTCACATCGGGAATATTCTGTCTCTAAACTTCTATTATTGAATCCATACACTTACTTTAACTATGGGATCATGACTATCTCTGTTTCCTTCTAATAATTTTCTCTTTCCTCTGGAACGTTTTCCACTGCTATTATTTATAAACCAGAAGCATCTTCATACCGCAGATACGCTTAGAAGATCTGTCAGAGGTCCTATTAAAGTTGGACCTAGAACTGTGAAGAGTTGGCGAAGGACATATTAAGTTAGCAAAGAAAAGTTTAATCGAACCAAAATACACAAATATTTCCTTATTTTTCCGGTAGAAGGTTAAAAGAATATTTGACTCGTTGGAATATTTCATCATTCTTACGGCGCTGGAAAAAATTTTAGTCCTTGCACGGTAAAGTGTAGTGAAGTTACGAAAAATGGTACCAACATGTCAGGTGGATTAAGACTATCCTCAACCTTCGTGAGGAAGGACTGTACTTTTGGATAAAAATTTCGTCGAAACCGAAACATCGAAGCATGATAATGTTTTTAGGCTTTTGAAACGTATAATGTGCATAAACTACAGACTCTCATATTCAGTGACGTTCTACGTTGATATTTACTATATAACAAACGTTATCATGTTAAAACGACAGAGACCGAAGATTTCTAGACTGTGGGGAATCGAAAGTGTGGAAAAAATTTAGTGTTAACATCATCTGGAGCGTTACATTTTTCGATGACGTTACACATTTTGTATCACGCATTTTGTGTAATGACCTCCAGCCTAAAAACATTACATGTTAAAAAAAAATAGTTAATAAACCTCCTAAGCTGTAGAACTCGCTTACTGTTTTAAACCAAATACATTTATTATTAGATAAAATCAACTTAATATATCTTAATTTTTTTAAAGCTATGAGTTAAGTATGATTCTTAGGATTAGCCAAGAAACAAAACTGAGATGTGACAATACGTAGTTTCTCATATTTTATGTTTTTTTTTTTAACAATAATATGTAAAGTTTTTCGTGCAAATGTAGCTTACAACGTTTTAGAGACGGTCCATAATTGTAAGGGGTACTGACACATATTAATTTTTTCAAATCACTAGAGCTACGAGTTCCTGTTACGAATAAAATTCCTCCATGTAGACTTCTACGATTTTTGGAAATTGTTACTTCCAATTATTACCCGTGGTTTCCCTGAAGTTAAAAATCTTCAGAATGTAGGCCTATATTTTAAGTTTGGGTTGAGTTAAAATTGTCTTTGGCCTGATATCCAGCACAGACTTTACAATTACTTCAAAACTTCGATCTCTTTTTGAGTCCTGATGACTTAAAATTTTGGATCTTTTCGGTTAAGTGGCAGCATGCAGTGAGCAATTACTCTCTACGTAGCAATCGCCAGTAACAACGCATTTCCCATTCCAACGCATTTTGCAACTATTCCATGGTGACAGCGTGCCCTGCGACTCTGTATGCCGCAATCTCAAGTGTAGTAGTACCGTTGCGTATCATGAATTTCCTTCAGTTAGCAGCACAGATTCCCGACAAAGATTCAGCGATACAGTTTCTAACAGACAAAAATATTTTACGTAACCCAAGAATTTGTACGAACGGCGATCAAATGAAACTGTATACGGCAGGTAAAGACCGTTGGGTATGTTCTACAAAGGACTGTCGGGAATCCAAACAAGTGCGACAGGATACATTACTAAATAATTCTCGATTAGATTTCCGCACAATCGTGTACTTCATTTACTGTTGGAGTAAGGAGTACACAACCGGGCAATACTGTCAAGATGAGTTGGAAATGAATCACTTCACATGCATGGATTGGAATTCATACATGCGAGAAGTGTGTGAGCACCATTTTATATGAATATAAAAATACAATATAAAAAAATATAAATATAAAAAAATATGTCAAAATGAAAATAAAAATACAAACTGTCGCTGGTTATCACTACGTGTGGAGGGGGAAATGCGTTGTTACTGGCGATGGTATACTCTCCATGATCATAGAATAAACACAGATATGATCATGGAGAGTATACCTGCTACGTAGAGTAAATTACTCGCTGCATGCTGCCACTTAACCGAAAAGATCCAAATTTTTGAAATTTCCAATACCGAACACTATGTTCTGATTCTGGTTAAAGTGTTCTCAATTTGATACACCACACACGATTTTGTATTCTTGCGACATTTTCAAAGTTTTGACCTCTCACATTTTCCCCTCCCGCACCCCTATTTTTTGTTACACGAATCTCAAAAAGAATAGGATTTTGTGCAGTAAAAGTATGAACATGCATGTTAAGCGTTACGAAAGTTGGCTGATACATTCAAAAGTTATCGTGAGACAGCGCCTAAATAGACAGACAGACAAGTGCCAAAACTGTCGCGTTACAACCTGATAAATCTCTTACCTCGTTGAAAAATATTAACACTTATGTTAAAGAGTCCCCGTAGGGAACGGCCAGAGCATTAGCTTACAAGAGTGTAGGCCTATAATCAGGGTACCATGGGTTCGAACGCATTTCAGACTGTATTATTTCCGAGACGTCCACCCAGACTGTAAGTTCATGTACCACTGAAGTGTACTTGACTTTACTACATGAGAAAATCAAAGACAATCTAGCTGTCTAGATATCCCACCTACTTGCCATAGGCTACAATAATGGAGTCTAACTACACTGATGCTGAGCCCTGTCGAGATATAATCTTTGTTGAGCGTAGCTTTTATAAGTACGTTACAGTCTAAACATTCAAAATTACGCGTATAATGTACACAGAGTAATAACGATAGGATATATAGACAGGACGTAAGGGAAAACGTCAAGTAGTCAGAAAATAGAAGTAGTGTTAAATAAAATGTACTGAAATGTTTGCAGGAAGTATTTGAAATGAATTATGAAGGAAGACTACTCCGAGGGACATCCAGATCGGTATGTAAAGAAAATATCAAATTTTCTGGAAGAAGAGAACAAAGTTTGGAAGCAAAAGACGGAAATTTTTTAATTGAAAATCTATAGGGTCTAATTTACAATTTATACACACTGTAACAGAGTATTAAGTAAATCATAGAGTCGGGCTTGTAAAGGAAACATCCACTAATGTTTCTCCTTATAGAACAGCGGTTCTGAAGTATATAAGAAATCTTGAGGCCAAGTTATGCGGTGTCTTCTCTTGTCAGGACAGCTGTATAACCTCATTTTCACGACCTACCATTTAATGGCTATATTTGTTTGGAACTTTGTCGATTTCTTCTTCTATGAGCAGTAGTTTCGGGTGTTTGTGAAGAGTGATTGCCGACGTCCCATGGGGCATCTACTGAAACTCACAGCAGTTTTGATTGAAACCTTTGGATGACTTTCGGCCTTGTAGGTTTGCGGAACTCCATTCGCTGAAGACAATGGAACTATACAAGTTAAAGAGACAGAAATGAGTGTAAAAGATGTTTCAGAACCGCAACACAGTGAGTACAATGATAGAAGAGAAAGTAAATAAGCTGCAAGAAGGAAATGAAAACAATTTTTTTACTTTCCTGTCACTTTCGTCTAAAAGTATTTTCAAATAAAAAATAAATTTATTGCTGTACTTACAAAAAATATACTCTTCATGCTTTCGGCTTTTATATGGCGTTTAAATCTTAATTTAAAAGACTGTCAACCTCTCTCTTTGCGACCCCGACATCATCGGTTACAACTTTATATGCACACGCGCGCCCGCGCGCACACACACATTATTTATATGTATTAAATAATATTCTTTTCTCGTCCTGTTACCGCTGCTAACACGACCATAAATGTTTTGCGTTTATTCTTTTTTCCGATTATACATATTTTACGACTTAATTTATTAAAAAAAAAACATTCGAGTGACAACAAGATTATATTAAATAATGATGGTAATCATAAAAAAAAAATAATAACCTTCAGGAGTTATTGGAGTTCAAAGAAGGACGCAGTGGGTACTTAATTCAAGAAGCTGTGTACACAATAAAATTTTTGCTTGCAACTCTACCGAAATTTATTACTCTGGACCGTAACTTTTGACAATTTTTTTATATAATTTTTTTTTTTTTAACGTGTGTGGATGTTGGCATCATTAGCGTTGTATTCTGTTCCTTATGGCTCTTTGCTACCGGAGGTGTGTAGATAATTATTAAATACATACGTATCCGCGCGCACGCACGTACGCAAATCGTAAAGCAATGATAAATTGTCTGCTGCCGGCAATTGCACACAGCAAGAGGCTAATAAAATGAAACTTAACAACGTAAGGGATTATTATTTAATTCATTTACCTCCTAACATTACTGTAGTCTCGTGAAGAACAAAAGAATACAAGTTTTCGTTAATTAGTTGTACATTTGACTGCAGTTTATGGCTGGAATAACAAAGGAGGTTGTTATACCCGTATGCAACCAACAAGCATTTGTTTTACACCTGTCTTGAATTTATGGGCATTCGGATTTCGTTTACTTGAAAGAAAACAAAATAGTAGACTTGTTTTCAAAATCGGGACATGCTCTCTCTTTCTCTCTCTCTCTCTCTCTCTCTCTCTCTCTCTCTCTCTCTCTCTCTCCAACAATACCAGATACACAGTTCTCGTACGTTTTGCACATAGATATTACCGTATATTCACAGACTTCTTCACTATTGATTGTGAAAGTTCATCATCATGTAAAGGCCATGCCTTGTCGCGTTACCCATGTCTCTCTCCCCATAATTGTCCTCTTTAAATCACAGTACGATAATAAATTAGGAAGTTCATCTCCTTTCCCATGTCTTTGAATAACGCTGCTCTTGGTTTTTCCCCCCAACACCTTTCCTTCTTAATTGAATTGAGAACACACTAACACATTTCCTGTTACTTAAGAATTGATTGTGTCGTAACACGGGCCCGATCAATTTTGCCCTTCTTCTTCCAATAATTTTAAAAAGTGATGTATCTTCTTTTACTTCTGCGAGGACTTGCTCATTACTTTTCTTATCCATCCAAGTCGTCCTCGTCGTTCTCCTTCAGAAAGATACGAAAAAATAATTATTTTACGAGTATATTTGACTGTACCAGTTTTAAATGTCTTTCGGTTGGCTTCATATTGAATTTCATTGATTTATCGGATGGTAACTGTATTTGATTTTGTTCTCATAATTTTTAAAGTCAACGGTGAAAATGTGTAGGTGTATATTCATGTACTGGAAAAGTGACTAAGAGAATATTCATTTTTAATTAACTTCATTTAATATTTTTGGTACACTTAATTAATTACATTGGCATTGCAGCCATCTTCTAAAGTAGTTGACAAAATATAGAGTTATTATCAGGACCGTGCAGAAATAATAACAGGCTTACACGCATAATGAGTGTTTTACGAGAATGCGCGCGCGCGCGCGCGCGTGTGTGTGTTACTACAAATTAATAATAACTATCACAAATAATTGTTGTTTTTATATCAACGAGACGTAATATTCCATACACATTAATACTCATTACTTGTGTGTTAGGTCTAATTATTATTGCTATGTTATCTGCAGACAGGTTCTGATGATGATAATAAATTTGGCGAAACATCGATAAAATGTTTTAACATCGTGTGTAGTTAGTGACAATCTCACGAAACCTTTCATCACCAGAAGTTATCAAAGAACGCATTCTTTTCAAGGGCTTATGATCCATCCTGAAGAATAGAGTATCTCAGTTACAGAATTAAGTAGGAAAATTAAATGGGAATAAGTGAGCGAGAAAATGTCACACAGGGACAAGGATACTAGATCGAAAGCCAAGAGACATAAAGACGGCAGTGCGACGGCCGCTCTGACGTAGAAGCATGATCTAGTTCTGTAATGCAGTGAAGTAAGCCTACATACGAATTGGTGAAAAGAGAAATTATTGGGATAGTCATTCGCTCACCAGTGGGCAGACAACTGCTGGTGTCTTTTGTTTGAAGTTTCACGCTACAGGTCTACTTCCCAGTCAACCAAACAAGACACAGTTGTTAAACCCGTTAACCAGCCTATTGGGCCCAATACAAACACTTTCTGGAAAACCAGACGTTTCGGAAGGATTCTTATTTCATTCTTTAGCGGGCTTTACTACCTTGTCCCTGCTTTACTCAAGATGACCGCCGTGGGTGAGCCGGAACGTCTGGTGTTACCGAAAATGTTTGTATTGGACATAATGGCCCGGTGAGGAGGACAAAGAGACATAGTTACAGTATCAGTTAGCAACCGATTCTTCTTGCACTTCCAACGTCCGCAGTTAGTGTCTATACACTATACACAGAACACTTGGAAATAATACAAGGAAAGGCACCAAGATAACATTCTATAAATAACGGCAACACCCATTTTAACTTGTGGGCGTGAAACTCGGACGAAGACGAGAAATGATGAACGAAGAATACGAACAAGTGAAATGAAGTTCTTGAGAAAAACCAAAGGTTGCATCCTTAGAGATCAAATACGAAATGACGGTGTAAGCACCGAGTTAAATGTATATTCTATGGCCAGCGGAATAAGGGAAGGACAAATAAAATGGAGGCAGCATATCGCGAGAATGGAAGATATTAGACTACCTAAACAAGTAATAAGATATAGACCTCAAGAAGACGAGATATGGGTAGGCCAAGGAAGAGATGGCTTTAGTGAAGGCGGAACAGGCCTGTACCTTGACGTGTAAAAGAAGAAGAAGAAGAAGAAGAAAGAAGAAGAAGAAGAAGACTAAAACTTGAATGTAATTCCTTTGAAACGGTCTGTTTATCATTCTAGATAGCAATTTCCAGTCTTCGGTCTCATGAACTGTCCGACTTCAAGAGCTGTCAATCCGACTTGTTTCTTGTAAGAGGATAATGTGTTTCAGATCCTCCGATTCCTACCGTCACCTCGCAGATTCAATCTAACAGTCTGATCTCAAGACACTGACTACTGCACTGTCCTATAGCCTTTAAATGAACCCTGACCTCTTTTACGGTTTCTGGCCTTCCCGGTCGACTCCGTGTTGTGCTACACCAACACCACACTTCCTCATGGCGAAAGCTCTCCTACGCGTCATCCAACCGTCTCCTCCTGGTCCTGTCTCTACTCCTGCGTCTTCAGACAAGACATATTCTTCGCAGGTTTATCTAATACAAAGATTCCGCTTGCCCCAACCATTGTCCTCCTCTTTTAATGTCTGTTGCGAGACGCGGTGTTGTATTGTGTGTGTGTGTGTGTGTGTGTGTGTGTGTGTGTGTGAGAGAGAGAGAGAGAGAGAGAGAGAGAGAGAGAGAGAGAGAGAGAGAGAACCTGTGCCCGCGTGCGTGTGACTGCATGATATATACATACGACTGTTACTATTTACACTTTCAACATGCAAATATTGTCCTTATTTTTTAAGTTAAGTACATTTACCACGTTTCTGTATGAGTCATCACTACCTGAGGTTATAAAAAAATATTCCACTAAAAATAGATACAGATTGTTATAATTAATTTTATTCTGAAACGTTAATAATGTTGAGTAGATGTGCAAAGAACAATCTTTTAAACCCGGTTATTTTTGTTTGCCTGATTAACAAAATAAAAAAAAATAGAGCAAGTTGAAAAAAACGAGTAGGTGCTTGAAAAGGTAGAGCAAGCTGACATAAGATTAAAAGAACGTGTGGAGGGGGGCGAACAATAAGTAGGAGTACACGTGAGGTAAGTGGCAAGGAAGGGGAAGAGCGAGAGAGAAAGAGAGCGACGGAGAGAGAAAGAGTGAGTGAGTGAGTAAGTGAGGAGGAGGTCGCAAGGTAGAAGCTGACTCGTTGATTGCACTTGTTTTGTTCAGCCTAGCCGTCACCTGTTCGAACACAAACTGAAGTCGGGGAACGCGGTGCGGTGGTTCATTCAGTTACGGCTGGCCGTGCGAAGCGCACACCTGTATTACTGTGCCAACCTGATCGTCGTCGACTAACCTAACTTTCAAGTGCAACATGTGATCGAACCTGCGACCAACCACCCAAGGGGACCACCACCACGTCAAAACATTGTTGTTTCTTTTTTTATTGTGTGACAGTTTATGTTGGCTATTCTGTGCATGTGTGATCGTTTCTATGAAAAGTTTATAATATTTTAGTGAAGTTGCATGAAAAATAAATTGTGAAGAAGAAGAAATTATTATCAATTTGTAAAACAGTGTTAATGAATATTGTGTCATTTCGATTCTTACAGAAAATAATTTTATGCCCGCGGTGTGTTATTTACTATTTAACAGATGAGATATATATTAATAAGTGTTATTCATTTTGTGAGACATAATATAAAGGAAGCAGTGACATGTGATGTTTTGATTTAACAGCTGATTTATTAAATATTTTGTTAAACTTCTGTTGTAACTGGTGTACAGGATTATAACGTATTAAAAAAAAAAACGGTGATACTTAAATGTTTTCTATGAGTCATTATTGCTACATATGTATTGATTTTTGTATGTGAATATTTTATTAGTGAATTGAATAGTGAATGATATTGTTTTTGTTGTGATGACGATAAATATGTTCGAATGACGTTGACAGGACCCGCCATTACGTTGTGCCCTTATCACTAGAGGTAATGTCTGTTATGAGGGAAGTGGACACGGTTAGCCCTGTTGTTTGGCCATCTTGGTGTTACTCAGGTAAGACGATAACGCATCATGTTTACATAAATAATAATAACGTACTCTTAAGCTCATGGGGTAACAAAAACAAAGTATGCCTTGGTGTTTTCTGTCCGGTCGTCGCTGTGAGTTTCAAATTTAATTCGTGTTGCTTACGTTCGCGCCCCGTATCTGGAGACATGCGCAGTTAAGTCTACGGACCTTTAAGAATACAATTCCTACCTTTTTATGAAAACGTTTCTGTATATAATTCCTGCAGGAATGCCAATCACAAACCAGCCCTCACAAAAGTCCCATCATAAACATACGCTCAGTTCTAAAAATGCAATCAATCTTGGTAATCATAGACCAAAAATATTTTCAATTCTTATAACTGATATTGACCGTTTTTGTGTATCGTTTTTACCATAGTTTTATATTTAATTTTTAACGCTTACGCTTATACGACGCTCCTCGGAAATTTGGTTACCGTTTGATTGTAAATTTTACTAATTAAAATTGAGCTAAATAATTTTTTACGTAGTTTATAAAATTATCATAGGAACAGTGAGATATTTACGATCGTCTTATAAACGGCCTATCGGAGGAAAGCTCTTAAACTCAGAATTGTAACACGCGGAAAGAGTTGATCGGTGTAGGCCTACTTTAGTTTTTCGAACTTTAAATAGTTATGGTTTTTAAACTATTAAAACTTTTTTTTATAATTTGGTTTATTAGATGAGCACAGCTCTATTTATGTTTTTTTTTATGAACTCAGTTTCTGGAGATGTAATCGGGAGACGTAAAGTTTACTGGAACAATGTAGGGCCTATTATATATCGACATACTTATGTAAACAGTTCATGAGGTTTATTTCATTTTTCTTTCGTAGAATTTGTTGTCCATGACGTGTCCGTTGTTATTAATTAACTGTATATATAACTACCGACTCGGATCACAAATTATTATCGATAGAAATTATAAATTTTTACCCGATGGGAATTTTTACAATCATATTTATTTTACCATAATTTTTATTACCATCATCACATTTTTACCGTGACGCAACTCTAACGGGGCGAAAACTAGTTTAGGCCATCGGGTAAAAATTTATCATTTTTTTATCAATAATAATTTTTAATTCCAGTCGGTAGTGTTTTTTATAGTTAAATCATTTTCTGTTTCCCATTTAGCTACGTATAAGCTACTTTTTTCTCAATTTTTCAATCTTCAAGTTTTGTTTTCGTGGAATTGTCTTCGCCTGCTCAATTTAAAATCTTGCGAAACGAAACCGAACGTTCTGCACAAGCAATTTTTCTCATCCTAAAATTCCCTCGTCTGTTCTAACCCTATTTTTCTATCTTCAGTCGACTGGAAATTAACAAGTAATAGATTTTTTCAAAGAGTTCATGAATTGTATCGACTTAACGTTCTGGTTCCTTCGGTCGGTTTTGGCTTCTAGAAACTCTACTACCTACTCGCTTAAACCGCGATAAACTCAATAATCTGTCTTCCTTATCATTGCGATATGATAAAAAAAAACACTCTTCTGGCAGATAACGTTGGCACTGACTACAAAACACGAAAGAAATGTTAACATAAACACAGATTTTAACGTCAGCGTTATGAAGAGTCAAAAAACATGACAAACACGCTGTATTAGGATTTATCTTGTAACGTTTTATCTACTGTGCACGACATTAGACCCCATAACTTCCATCATTACTAAAGGTTGTATTAGAAGACCATTTGCTTATGTTATGACTTAATTTGGAAAATCTTTTTTTATTGAAAAAAAACTCAATATTTTTATTATATGGGCTATATTATATAGCCTATTTATATTATTACTATACATTATTATATATTTTGTGTATGTGTGTGGGGGGGAGTCATCCCTACATTTTTCATAGCATCGTCGTTGTGGTCTCAATAAGTCTCATGACACTCACTCTAGCAACCTTCCTCGTGTCCATTATTTGTTGTTTTCTCGTTCAGCCAAACGCCCAACCTACCTTTATTTTCTTAATAATTCTGGAAATTATATCACGTGCTCTAATTTTCGTTGCATACGCGCATAATTGTTTTCTTGTCGCTGGCTGAAAACTCCGTTTTAAACACAAAAGCAATTTGCTATTTCATAAACAATTTTAGACAATTTTCTGTTAACAATGGGCAATTGTTGGCAAAGCGTCTCCGTTGTTTTCTATAATTTTATCCAGTCATTTTCACTCCTTTTGCAGCTATCGGATATGTATATATCTCCGAGTTGCGTCATGGAATAAAGCGTGGCTCAAACAGGAAAACAACTCCCAAATACTGAACGGCAAAAACTACAAATATAAATGAACAATTATATAAGCTTACTATACGTCTATATAGTAGCTTATATAAGTTAAAAACGGGACAGTCCAAGAGAGAAACTATAACTACGACAGATTCAGTTAGCAGCGCGTTAAATGATTATTTGAAACCGCATATTTATAAATCTGTTTTCACTACATTCCCTACGTCACAAACATCTCACATTCGAAACAAAAATAATTAAATGTATATAAAATTAATTCGTACCAAAAACGTAATAACACAAACAAAAATAAAAATAACAGACTAATTTGTAGAAAAAACTCAAATGATTTATTAAAAATTTAAATATTGTGATATTATTCAATATTGTTTCTTCTGCAAGTAGAGTATTGCGTTTTTATTGTTTCAATACCTTATGCACGTTTCACTGAAAAAAATCAGCATCATCAGAGTAATGATAAGTAAAATTAATCATAAGTAAAATTATTTACTTACAAGCCTCTGATGATGCTGATTTTTTTCAGTGAAACATGCATAAGGTATTGAAACAACAAAAACGCAATACTCTACTTGCAGAAGAAACCATATTATATAATTCCTGCAAGAAACTTTGAGCTACGTATATAGAAAATGTTGGATAAAAATTTTAAGTATTTTTTATGATAAATCTAATGAGGTAAATAACTTGATAAACAATTAATTCTTCAATATAATCTTCAAGACAACAAATTCTGTAAACAAACGTTAGAAAAACTTAAATCGTTTCAGTCGAAATACGTATAAGATTATTGGTAGGATGCGTTCAGTCTCTGTGATCATATAATAGGCTAATCTATGACATATGCTTTACGAAATAATTTTATGATTGCAGAAGAAGTTAGTTTTGCTATCGTAAAATGATAAATTACTTGGGAACGTTTAACTCTGTCATGAGCAGTTGAGTGCTGTCGACATACTCAAAAGGGTATGTCGGTAGACGATTGTTCACGGTCGTATTTATTACCTGAATACTTAAGAGGGTACAACAACCGTTGCTTGTCAGTCTGGGGATTAAAAAGGTTGGCGTTAAGGTTCTGCAGCCACAAAGGTTAAAGTTCTACGAATACGTGTACAAAGGGGTATATTTAGATTTATATCGCCTCCACATTCCACGACACTTTGAAAGTGTTTCTTGTCCACCCAGTCGCACCGTAGAAGAAACTTTTATTTTAGCCGCTTTTACATAATTCGTAATTTTCTGTACTAATGAAATATATATTTGTATGCCTATTATATTTAAATTATAATGATGGGCATTTATGAAGATAATAATTTCCGAATTTGTCTCTTGATGTAGCCTACATTGACAGACTCAACGTACAGCAAGCATCACATTTAGTTTCCTGTGATGCACGACATGAGGACGAATCTACGGTAGATATCGCTATTTGACACTCGAATATGGGAATAATTATATTAAAATTAATACAATAATATGCTCCCTGAACTATAGAACGTGCTCACAGTTTTGAACGAAATACTGTTTTTTGGAATATTTAATTAGCAAAGTTGTGTTAGTGGTTATAATCACAAACAGAAATAACACTGTTGCACATCACAACAGATAAAAATTCTCGATTAGCGCTTTCAAGCTTCATAAATATATATTTCCGATCTGATGATGAGCTTTGAAGCTTGAAAGCGCTAATCGGGAATTTTTATCTATAGTGGTGTGCAACAGTGTTATTTCTGTTTGCTGTCTTTTGTTTAGCAAAGTAACAGTAGAGCAATCATACATAAAACGCAAAAAATTCAAACAATCGGATCTGTGTTAAAATTCCATTTAGTCTTACGCCCGGATGGTTGTTTACAGTTTTTCAGATTTTTGACCCATTCTCAGAGATTTGACCCATTTGGTCCTGGAGTAACAAAAAATTTAAATTTCGAAAACTCTATCACTATATTCAGATTACTGATTAAAATTCTCTTTAATTTGATATCCCACACGGAATTTGCAACTGTATCAATAATCTTTTCCCCCACTTTTTGGTCCCTGGCGTCCCAAAATGTTGAAGTTTCCAAAACTTGAAATTACATTTATATTTTTATATTACCATTACATTTACATTTAGACCTATATTGATTGAAATTCTTTTTAATCTGACACACCACATGATTTTATTAAAATATTCACCCACTTTTTGGCCCCTGGCGTCCCAAAATTTTTGAAATTTTCATAAACGAACACTGTGTTCATATTTTGGTTACAATTACCTTTAATTAGATACAGAGCACATGAACTTTTGCGATTTTTTTTCAAAAATATGATCCCCTCACGTTTTTGCCTCCTTCCTCCGTATTTTTAGGAGGTCAGTCTCAAAAATAATAGAGTTCTGTAGGATAAAATTATGGACTCGACTGCCAAATATTACAAAAATCGATTGATGCGTTTAGATGTTTTCGTGAGACATACTCTACCCCCATATAGATACACAGATAGATAGATTAATAGATAGATAGACAGACAGATAGACAAATGCCAAAAGATCAAGTTAAAACAGAACTCGCTTCGCTTGTTCAAATACGAGTGCAAGATACTGTGGAATTAAAAATAAAAACAAATACATTTTTAACGGTAACACGTTTAAAGTAGCAAATGTTACTCAGAGACTGTTTTCCCGTAGGTTTTATTGACATATTCCAAACTCCAATGTGATGTTGTGAGCTAAGTTTTTGGTACTACAGGAGTTTCAGTTTCAACGTTGTCACCGCGATAACGTTATCTCAGTTACAAACTTCCTTTTGGTTTTTATACTTCGGAAAACGTAAACATTTCGTTTGACACGTTTTAGTACGTTTGACACGATTTGTTTCCGATACGAGTACACGAGTTTCTCTTTGTATTATTGTTTTTAGTAGCCTTGAAGTATAAAGGAAAGAGAAAATTTATCTCGCTACCGAAACTGCATCGCTACCACGTAGTGAACGGTGCAAAACGCTTGAACGTCATAGGTTATACGATTGTCTACTTAAAGTTTTCAATTTTAATTGACGCCATATGGAATATTTTCCTTTTTATCGTGAAAGCATTTTATTTGGATGAAAAGAATAAGCAGAAATAACACTGTTGCACACCACTATAGAAAATTCTTTCCGATTAGCGCTTTCAAGATCCACGGCTCATCATCAGATCGAAACGATAACCACCAACACAACGTTGTTAATTAAATATTCTGAAAAGAATAAGTATAAAACTCTTCTAAGCATACATACGTCTAAGAAAAAATGCGCCTATATTTTTACAACGAAAACTGTAAATAAATAGATTATATTAATAAAACTTTTTACAGCAAGGAGAATTGAACGTTCTGTATTATTAAGTATTTATTTCTTGAAGTTTAATAAATAAACACATGATATAGTTCTACGGATCCTTTTTATTTCTACAGTTCAAATCGAACCTATGGAGCTGCATAACTGGTGAAACGATTGTCAGGGAAGTAAAAGGTGTCTGTAGAACTATATCAGGTGTTTATTTATTAAATTCAAATACATTTAATATTTATAATTAAATTTACCTCGAGATGTTATTTTTTCTTTTTTTGGAACATGTTTCGGGTACTATCTTGTACCCATCCTCAGCCTTCCGGTTTTTTTGTCTGGTGAAGAAAACCGGAAGGCTGAGGATGGGTACAAGATAGTACCCGAAACATGTTACAAAAAAAGAAAAAAATAACATCTTGAGGTAAATTTAATTATAAATATTAAATGTATTATATACATCAAGAAACGGACTGTAGCAGAAAGTGACTAAAATAAATTCAAATAATATTAAAATGTTCTACCGAGTGCCGGGTGACCATTCGATCGGTGTAAATCTTTATTTTATAAATGACCGCCGTAAAGTGCATGGATCACGGATAAAAAGCAATAGGCATAGCTGTTAATGTTTGAGGTTTGCAGAAAATTAAAATTCTTTTTTTCGCGTAAACAGTAAATAATGAATCTTGGGGCGAGAGAAGCACGGGAGTACCCCCAGCAAAACGTTTGGAAAAACGTGACAAATTTGCTGCTCACTTTGAGAGAGCCTGTTTCTGGACTCGGCGAGCGACGTTGTCATTAGATATGCAAAACCGTGCTATTCAGTTAGTCTACTTATATTAATTTGCAAGGAAGTATTGTGAAGGCCTATTTCTAGTAGTCAATGTATATTACGCGTACATAGTGACAAGTATATGATGTGTAAATTAAAAACGTGTGATATGTGATATGTAAGGTAATACAAAAAATGTAGGCCTACCGTTTACCAAATGGTAAAAGCTTAAGAGCATGATAATGTCTTTCAGCCGCCAGCTAAACGCAACATTATTATGGTTACTGAGCGCAAATGTTGCATTTAACTGGCGGCTGAAAGACATTACATGTTTTCTATATAACAAAAATATTTACTATATAACAAACATTATCATGTTAAAATTTTAATGAATAGATCGTTAGCTGAATCACATACGAAGACAACCATTAACTAGAGACAATAACCCCAATAACCTATCTACAGTTATGCAGTGTTGTTCGCTTGTTAGGTCTTTAATCTGCGACGACGTTAGCATGTTAGCGGTCGCGGTTTTAGTTAACGATTCCCGGCTGGTAAATTGTGCTAACACTTGATTTTAAACTTTCAGGACGCTTTATAAATCTGGTTTAATTGTTTGCAGTGATATTATTTTTAACACATTATATATATTGCGACGTATCAAAACAAACGTTTATTTACAACAATCCCAATGACGTCACGCAAGAATGACGTCATGCAGCGTGATGCGTTACAGTTTACAGCGTTACAGAAATTTTCAAATGATGGCCAGCCAAAAGACATTATCATGTCAAAAACAATATGTAAAGAAAAAGAACTATACTAAATTAAATATATATATATATATATATATATAATTTGTGATGTTTTCAATTTGTTTCTTCTGCAAGTAGTATAATTTCGTATACTATTCTTTTTAACACCTGATGCACGTTTCACTGAAAAATATCAGTATCATCAGAGGTTTCTAAGTAAATTAATAACAATCGAAATAATTCTATTAATATAAAATTAACGAATAATCGAATTTGTATCGATTTTAATGTAAAATAACTGATAATCGATTTAGGTCGATTAGTTAACGATTGTTTTAATGTTTATTTTCTTCAGCAGCTGTTTTCTCGGTTATATTTGAAATTTTGTTGTTTATATTTTTTCATTTTTATTTTTTAGTAAATTTATAATTTTAAATAGATCGTCTTGTTTTGTTTTTATTTGGGTTTGTTCTTTAATTAATAAATTATTATTATTGTGTTTGTAAATGTTAAGATTTTCCCAAATATTCATTTTTTGACCTTTTTGTATGTTTTTAATTAATTTTATATATTCAATGTTTGGAAATTGGTGGTTATTATTTAGACAGTGTGTGGCTAAATTAGATTTATAAAATTCGATTATTCGTTAATTTTATGTTAATAGAATTATTTCGATTGTTATTAATTTACTTAGAAACCTCTGATGATACTGATATTTTTCAGTGAAACATGCGTCAGGTGTTAAAAAGAATATACGAAATTATACTACTTGCAGAAGAAACAAATTGAAAACATCACAAATTATATAATTACTGCAAGAAACATCGAGTTACTTATATAGAAAATGATATATACATATATATACATAATAGTGTTGCTACAGCTAGTGCCGTCTCCCTTCCTTCAACCTGGCTTTCCAATTCTCCCGATGTTCCCGTTGTCCTTCCTCAAGTCCTATACGTTGCATAGATTCATCCACTTCGTCCCTCCAAGATCTTCTCGGTCTTCGCCTTTTTCTCCTTCCTAATGGACTCCATTCCGTCACTTTGTTGATCCACCTATTTTGGGCTCTCCGGACATGGCCGTACCACACCAATCTTTTTTCTTCAGTGTAGTCAATTACACTTCTTTCCGTTTCCATTCTTCTTCTGATCTCCTCGTTTGTTATTCGGTCTGCTCTCGTTATTCCACAGCACCTCCTCCAATATTCCATCTCCGTTGCAAGAATCTTTCTTTCATTCTTTTTGTTAATAACCCATATTTCCGCTGCATACGTCATAATGCTTTGGACTGAGGTCTTATACATAATTTTCTTGGTGCTTTTTCTAATATTTTTACCAAAAATATTCTAAATATAGATATAGGTAGAATTAAATGTAGATAAATTCATAAAATATTCTTATATAGGCTATACATTTGTATTTTGTTTGTTGTAAATAATAATTACAATAAATAAATATATACGACTACAATTTCAGTGTAACCGTCAAAAAAGTTTACTTCGCGACTAGGATGAACTACTTGCAGTCAGTCAGTCATAAATTTAAGTCTTAATACGCTATATTTGTAATTAGTGAAAACTACATACAGTACATAAAGAAATCAAAAATTAAATATCTTGATTTTGTAAAATGTTATTTGTGATATTTAATAAAATTTATAAGGACACCAACTGGAATATTAAATCTCAATAATTATAATATAAACGATTTTAATAATAATAATACTACTACTACTACTACTACTACTAATAATAATAATAATAAGTGAACGAGGGAAGCGAATTTTCTGAGTTTTGGCATTTATCTGGTTTGTCTATTTGGGCTGTCTCACGATAACTGATTTTCGTAAAACTTGGCTCGCGTGTCAATTCTTTGACACCGGAAACTTCTATTATTGTTTAGCAAAAAATACTGTGGTGGGAGGTAAAAATGTGAGGGGTGACAATTTTGAAAATAAAAAGCTGCAAAAATCCATGTGGGACTTCAAACTAAAGAGACTTCTAATCAAAATCGTACGCAGTTTTTAGTTGTGGATATTTCGATAATTTAGAACATCAGGGTCCGTAAAAAGATCAAACCTTTTCAAAAACGTAAAAAACCGTACCGGATGGATGACAGACTGCATCCAGTAAGCCCAACTTTAGTATTTAGCTAAAAACGTTTAACTTTGTAGGCTACACGGACCGCAAATGAACGTTTTATGACAATTTGAAAAGTCTATGTGGGGCATCAAGTTATGAGAAATTTTATTCAACTACAAACTCGAATGTTTAATAATTTGGAACAAAAAAATAATAAGCCTGTTTGTCAGCGTCATTGCAAATTTCAGAAAGCCTTTATAAAGTATGCCAGCAAGGCTTGCAAAAAGTCGGTATTTATTGTTACCAGTTATATATACATATTCATGTAATATATAAGATATAAATCTATGAATATCCATGGAAACATACATACAATAGAAAACTGGGACTAAATTATTTCTCATTTAGGCATTACGGTTAAAAATTTAACTAAAAAATATCAAGGCAGTAGTTCGGAATTTCTAGTGTTTATTGTATGATTCCCTGCCTCACGTCCGTTATTTTACTACTTAAAAAAAATAGTAATACAGGAATCAGGGTTTACGTAATTTTACTGATAATTGAAAAATTGTTTAATATTGAAATTTACCTAATAATAAATATCTTACGTTAGAAATAACGAACGACGTCTGCACCGAATAACTTGAATAGTGACTACTTTGAAAGTGTAGTAACAAATTTTAGATTGAGTTTGAAAAAATAAACTTTAATAAGAGCATAACCTTTAAATGTGTTTTTTCGTAACTAAACATTTTGTGGGAAATTTTAAAATAGAAAGTGACAATATTTTAATGATATTATAAGAGAATTTCTGAAACATTAACGTTAAGGCTTAACGTTAATTACGCTACAATATTTTGAAAATAAACTGAAGTGTGCGTGTGCGAAATTTCACTTTTTGTTGAAATTAAATGCAAGCTAATATCCTTAATCATGGGAGGGAACGAGACCTAGAGGTAGACCGAGGAAGAGGTGGGGAGATGACGTTGCAGAGGACGCGAGAGACATGGGGATAAGAAACTGGAGGAGGGTTGCAGTGGACAGAGTGGATTGGAGGCGGAGATTGGTGGAGGCCAGGGCCGACTTGGGCTATAGCGCCATAGGAGAGAGAGGAGAATATCCTTAATTAAGTGCAGAGTGTGCGTTAAAGTCCCTTCGTATCGTCCCAGTGCATACTGTAGTGGACTTAGACTAATCATTTAAATTTTCTGATCGTTGAGGGTAACCGTTTTTAATACGTTTTAACTTTAAAGATTAATATACCGTTTATGGTGTTAAATATAGCCTGCGTTGAAGTGTGTGTTTGTGTGAGTGAATTTTCTACTAACGAATTTTGTGGTCTGTGGAGAGCTCAAATTGCCTAATACACCAGTGATTAAGTTGCAACTTCTTGAATTTACAAATCCAACAAAAAATTAAGTTACTTTAGATGACAGAACACGGGCAAAGTTATTCTTCTTCTTCTTTGCAAGAATAACGCTCAAAGACTATTACGTCGTACATTGTTACAACCGATTTCTCCATTTTTTCATCGGCCGTCCCAGACTTCTACCTGTAGTTATATATTTTGCACTTATGTGTGGTATTCTTGGCGGGTCCATACGTTCTACATCATCAAACCATTTCTGTCTAGAATTACTCACACAGACAAAGTTATAAGGTGTTAAACAGTTGGGATTTTACATACCTTTGTTAATGACAGTAAAAATCTAGAACAAAAAATTTCAACTTTAAAATCACATCCTTAGAACTACTTGCCCATACTTGGTAAACAAAAGAGGAAAAGAATGATTTAAAAATTGTCTTGGACTTTCATAAGCATTCTGATACTCGTGTACAGCAAAAGTGAAAGAAAGGCTAATACGAACACAAGAAACGAAGTTACTAAGATGAGTTGAAAGAAGCAGCCGGAGAGATACAACAGGATTCGATAATCAGATGTCATAAAAAATTTCAGATAGACCCATATTTAAAATACAATCAGCACAAATCATGAACTCTGAAAAAATGCCAAAATGTCCTTAAAATATTTAAATGTCCCTTCAGAAGATAAAATCAAGCAGAGTTAAACGGAATGATCGTGTCGAGAGACTACAAGAAATTGGGCTAGAAGATATAAATCTGAAGCAAGAAGTAATCGAGAAAAACGTGGGAACCATCAGCAGACACGTCTGTCCAAAAACTGGACGCCACTAACAACAACGACAACAACAAATAGAAGAAGAAAACTCGGAATCAGTGGTGCTACTTTTTAACTGCGTCTCTTATCGGACGATTTCACGCCCCAGATTTATTTTCGTCTTCTTTTCGTAGTATGGCAAAATTGTTAAGCGTAGTTGATATCGTTTACAATTTGACTAAATTTACAGACACTCTACGACCACGTGTTATTTTCAACTTGAACGCACGTTTCGTTTTTTGAATTGACACTAGTGGAAGGAAACTGTGAAACGTGGTAGACAGTAAATATAAGAAAAAGGAGATAGGGAAAGAGAGAGAGGGCGAGAGAGAGAGGGAGAGAGAGAGAGATGTGTGTACGTACACGGAGATAAATGAGTAAGTGCTTGTAGGTGTATTAATATCTTAACACTGTACGCGGACTAGTGATTGTGACCAATAGATTATTTTAAACTGTCGTTGTTTGTTTAAAAGCGGCGAGCGAAGGTTGCTGTATGGGCTTACGCAAAACAAACAACCAGGTACACAATATTATCTGTTTTTTTTTCTCTCTATGTGACGTTTTCCCGTTAACGCGATGTATTGATCACGTATGTCGTAAAACAGCGCGATAACAATGGCACATTAAATCGTTCCTGCTTTTATATAATTGTAATCGAGAATGTTCGTAGGTTTCGATCGACCTGTCGCCGATTTTATTGTTCGGTGACACGATTATTGACAAATAACAGACGGATTATCTTGTAATTACTAAAGTGATGTTATTTTTTTGTTCATAAATAGCCTGTTTTATTGTTCGCTTTAAGGTTTTAACAGTTCGAATGATCTGTCCATGAAACTTAAGCTTTTCCAATCTTTTCGCAAGCTTCCCTGCTTCTGTCCTTTATTTTGATTTTTATTGCTTCACAATTTTCGCAAGATACACCAGTTTGGTCAGGCAATAGCCTCCACTTCGATGTATCTACCCGTGGAGTGGTATTTCAAAGCGCGAAATTTTGAAGTAGAGGTGCAGTGAATATGTTCGAAGTCGGAAACGAGGTTCAAGTCAAATTACGGAAAGCTCCGAGGAAATTTTGCCCTGGGTCGGAAAATAAATAAATGAAATTGTCAGTAGTCACCGAGAAGGAAAACCAACTGGTCGATGATGAATACAACGAGAAAGGTAAAAGCAATTGACTTCACGATAATTAATTATTGAAGAGAGAACTTCATATACGCGACTAGAGTGTAAACCTCTCAGTAAACTGATTCAACGTGTAATGAAACATGTAACGAAATCGGTAACGAAAAAGCAGTGTTGCCATGTCAACCAAAACTCTTTTCCCAACATAGCTTCCTAAAATTTCCACTCTGCCACACGTATGTGTGCTTTAAGCAAAGCGTAATATTTTAAAGAATGTGAGCTTATTCTAAATGTTTAAATACTATTATAAGAATAACGTAAATTTTACAAATAATTTTATATATGGTAAAAGAAAATGTGCTCACGTGCTGAAGATCAAAATGAGCACTTTTGAAATAATTTTGTTCTACATAGTTCATCAATTAGCCTAATATATTTACGAAACTTTCAAATTGCGTAATTCATAAAAACAATTTAAAGTCAGTGACACCTGTTTTTTATTATAACATTTATAATGTCGTCAAAGAGAATGCCGACATATTTAAAATGTCGAAAGAGTACAATTTTGTATCTTTGTTTACATTGTAAGTTTTTTAGTTAATCCGTGAATTCGATTCTGGTTTTTATATTGTATTTGGCTGGAAGTTCTTTTATCTTTCAAAATTCGATTTATTAATTTAGCTATTTTATAATTTGTAAAAAATTGAATTATTGTATTGCGTATACTAACATAATATATACCGTAATTTAAAAATTATAAATTGGCAATATAATATATAATATTAGAATATTATAATATATAATATTGTAATATATAATTATAGTATAAATAGATAATAATTGTCATATTATACTTTTCAATATGTAAATATTACATAAATCACGTTGTTATAGTAGAAAAATTATTTATTACATATCGTTAGTAGGCCTATATGTAGATCTATGTACGTATAACTTACTGAAAATAACACAGGCCAACAAAAAAATGTGTTGTGAAAACGTTTTAAACAAATACAGCTGAAAATTATGTATTTTTGGGTCTGAAACCGTATCTGGCATCAGTTTTTTTGTATCACCCACAGTTCTCTCACAATATGGCCGCAATTATATTAAACAAGGGAGCAAATATATAAAAAAAATAAAGAAACTTAACTGATACTTTTGTTTAATTACAGATTTTATTTAACTTTATTTAACTTAACACCCCATTTTTTAACTCCTAAAGGCAATGCCTTGTCGCTGTAGCCACGTCACTCTATCCCTTGCGATATTCTTCATTTCTCCATAGGACCCACTATTCACGACACTCATTGTGCTGCGGAAGTATGCAGTTCTTGGGCCTTTGGGCTTCTTCCCCACTACTTTGCCCTCAAAGATGTTAGTTAAAAAAGCACTATGTCTGATCACATGCCCTATCAACTTAATCTTCCTCACCTCTATACTCCTAAGCAGTGTTCTATTCTCATTTATTTCCTCTAAGATCTGTTCATTCGTCTTCCTATCTGTCCAACTAGTTTTTGTCATTCTCCGCCAAATCCACATCTCCATTGCCTGAAGTCTGTCACTCTCCACCCTCCCTAAGGTCCACGATTCACACCCGTAAGTTAAAACACTCCATACAAATACCTTAACAAACTTTTTCCTTGTTTCAATACTAATATGATTGTTTGTTAATAAATTCCTTTTGCTCTGGAATGCTTGTTTTGCCAGAGCTACTCTCCTCTTAATCTCTGCCAGACACTTATTCCCACTTGTAACTATGCTACCCAGGTAACAAAATTCAGTAACGTGCTCCAATATTGTGTTGTTCAACATAATGGTTGATTTAATGTCTTCTCTTTTTTTACTTACAACCATTATTTTAGTTTTCCTAACATTTATCCTCAATCTCCAAGCGTGAAGAATTTTTTGTAACACCCCATATACAACTTAAATACATATATTTGAAGTGTTTATTTTTGTATTTCCTTTCTCTCTTCTCTTTGAAGATTCTTATGTAGCTTTTGCTCTGATGTGATGCATTTTGTCGTTCTCGGTGAAGTGACCAGCAGTAATCACCCATCATATTGACATTCCACCGTCCCTGGTAACGTTTCTCCATCACTTTGATATCCTGGTGAAACAGCTCCCCCTGCTCTTCACTCACATCACCCAAGTTGTTGGGGAAAAAGTCAAGATGGCTGTGTCATCAAGTGGACTTTTAGGCTCATCAAACATCCCAGCTTTTTGAATTTGTCTATCATATTAGGTACGATAAGCTTATAGTATAGGTCTTTTACATTGCCCAAAAACTTCGTCACAACTTGCTTAAATGAGGTCCAAGCCTCCTTCTCCTTTGTAGTCATTTTATTTTCAAAGTTGGAATCGAACATCATTTTACGAATGTCAGGCCCAACGAAAACTCCTTCTTTCAGTTTGGCTTCTGATAAATGAGGAAACTTTTCACATAAATACTTAAAACATTCACCATCTTTAGGCAAGGCTTTTACAAACTGTTTCATCAAACCTAATTTGATGTGAAGAGGTGGTAGAAGAATTTTTTTTGGATCTATTAAACTTTTACGTAAAATGTTCTTCTCTCCAGGTCTTAAGGTTTTTCTTGCAGGGCAATTTTTTCTGGACCAGTGTTGATCCCTTGCTCTACTGTCCCACTCACATTTGCCACCACTGCCAACCTAATTTCATTTGGATTTACTGTATGTTGTGCTATATCAAATGCACAAATATTAGATTAAAAAATGCATTTCTTACGTTTTGAATATTCAATTGTTAAAAAATTGTAGGTGATACGACTTTTTTATTATTATTTTCGGACTCAGCACACCTAAAAACATAAGAATCACGCAAAATCATTAAAAAAGTTTTTTTATCGTTGGCCTGTGTAATATAACAAGATACATATAAACACTACAATGACCTCGCCTTATTTAATTATTCGTTAACTCTTATTTGAATGTTAATTCTTGAGAGCAAAATTTCTGTTATCTATATTTCTCAAATACGTACGAGCAACCTTTTACAGATTGAATCAGTTCACTCGTCACTCTGCACTAAAGTTCTCACTTCTGGCGCGTCTCACCACCCAGCCACTTTTTTTTCTAACGTGTCGTTTCAGCGCACAGCCTATTGGTTCAGATGCTTTTCGAAACGAACATTTCGTATCACTTACTAGAATTATTTTGTTTGTAACTGACAAACAATATTGACAAAGGTACGAAAAGACTGCCGTTTCTCATTCTCAACTGCTTCCACTTTTCATCGTCTATAAACTTATGTAGCTTCTTTTATTGATTAACTATATTAAGTAAGAGGGTTAATTGATTACTTTGACGTTAGTTTTTAACCACCAACCTACCCATCGCTTAAACTTACTTGAACGTCCGCAGGAGGTTTGGGGTTCAGACAAAATTTGCATTCTACGGAAATGTAAATTGTCTGCACTTTCTGCACGACTGCACAGTTCCTTATGTACTTAGCACAGGCAAATGACAACAGGGAAACGGCAATCTGAGTGATAGGTTATTCCAAAAACGATTAAAATAGGTCTAATGTTTTTGTTTTCGTAATGAAAAGTTTATAAATAAATTTTGCTTTTTTAAAACTTTTCGTAACGAGTATCAGAAAATTTCGTTGGAGAAATTACTATAAATTAGTTGTGAAATTTACCTAAGTTTCCATGAAATTTAACGCTACCATATCGAAGTTTTTGATTAATTTTCACGAAGTAGACCTAATTTTAAACAGTGCACCTTAATGTACACCATCGCTATTTAATATCTTAACTGGCGTTTGTAGGAAATCAAAGATTAAAGCGCTTGTAGTCGTGTTCCTAGATTTACAAGATTTGTTTTAAACGCACAAAATAAAAATTGATTCACAAATGGAACCACCAAGAGACTTTTAAATGCTTACGAAAACCTCAACGATGTAGGCCTAAATACTGCTTTCAAAACCCACTCGAGCCTTTGAAGTTCAAACAACCATGAAATCGATAGTACATAAACTTTATATCCATTTATTTAATTTAAAAAAATATAGGCCAATTCATCTAAGAACATAGCAACTTCGCGGTTAGATACGTTCGTATCACCGCGTAACACGTAATTGCTGCCAAGAATTGCGTACTGGAACGTTTTTGCGTATTAAAAGTAAATTAAGTAATTAATTAAAATGGGTTTTCCTAGTTTACTGTGTGAGTGGCTTTAGAAATTTATATCGAATCCATCGACTCAGATAAATCGATGATAAATCTCATGTAATTTGATTTTCTGTGTAACAGCTAGATACTTCACTTTCAAGAATTATATCGATTCGTTTGCAGAAGTAAAATTTATAGTGTGTAATAGATATTTTTGTGAAGTTAACGACCCCTGTCGCGTGGATATTCCGGAAAATAAATTAATAATAATTTTTATGTTTAGAATATCCTTTATTTTCTACAAGAAATACTTCTTTTAGTAGTAAATTTTTGTTCAAGAAGTTTGTTAGCTGATGTTTATTTTTGCACGTTGCAGGGTAGTTCGGGTTATTTCAGGTGTGGTACTTTACCATTGTTTTCCGCTTGTCCTTGGTAACTTTTACCTGTCCAAGCAACAGGTACAATTATTGAATTGATGGGGACGAATTGTCTGGGACACAACCATGACGTGTCACCCTTCTGATTGTTACCTGCAAAAGTAACCGCTCCATTACTCCATTGATAATGTTAATTTTAGTAAAAAAATTTCAATTACGGTTTATAAGTTATTGAGCTCACAAGATATTATATTTCATTTTGAATTTGGAACTATAAATGTATTCTGTAGCCTATTTATTTAATACAAGTTTTTCCAAATTAGTCAAAACTTCTAACTAAAAAAGCGTCAATAACACCGCGTTTCTATATAGACTACAAAATCCAACGATCAGTGGCGTATTTGGGTTTTGTCCGGGGGGGGGGGTCCGGTCGAGTCGGCTTCATACAGAAGAAAAAACAAGTTAAGACTGATCAACTTTACTGTTTTTAATGTGGTTGTAGAAACTTGTGATAACATCCTGAAATCGATCCCATTAAAGTAAACTGTAATAATACAATAAAAATACGCGTAATTGAATAATTGTTAGAAGACACCATTGTTTTCCGCTTGTCCTTGGTAACTTTTACCTGTCCAAGCAACAGGTACAATTATTGAATTGATGGGGACGAATTGTCTGGGACACAACCATGACGTGTCACCCTTCTGATTGTTACCTGCAAAAGTAACCGCTCCATTACTCCATTGATAATGTTAATTTTAGTAAAAAAATTTCAATTACGGTTTATAAGTTATTGAGCTCACAAGATATTATATTTCATTTTGAATTTGGAACTATAAATGTATTCTGTACAATAAAAATACGCGTAATTGAATAATTGTTAGAAGATACTTATTGACTGGATTGATTTTCCTATATTTCATATTTGAAACGTATAGCCTACACAAATTATGTGTAATGAAACTGTATATATTTAAAAAAGTGTTACTTACATATATTAGCGTACACAGCTAAACAAATAATAAAATTGTCTAAACATTGAGAGATTAACAAAATTCGTCAACTTTTTTCGACCTTCTGGGGAAGGTCCAGTCCCCTTCGTCCTCCATCGACGTAAATACGCCGCTGCCAACGTTATTACGTTATAATTTCTATTATAAATAGAAATATTCTAAAAAAACGTTTATTATCTTCGTATTCTTCATTTGCTTTTATCATTTATACACGATAGTAATATTTTTTTATATTAGTAATGTAGTCTAATGTAAATTAAAATCTCGATCATGTTTGTCTAAGGGTAACAAAAATGTTTAATCATACTAAGATTTGGTTATAATTTCCGAGGCTGGTTTAGTCGTGGTCAGAAGTCGTTAAAAACATGGTTGTTCTTGGTATAAACTAACAAAGCTCAATAAACTTTAAAAATTCAATAAATAATACTAAAACAAAACAACAAACGTTTCGGCCGTGGGCCCACGACGGCATGTTGTTGGGTTTAACACGATGTTGTAAACTAAACATGGTGTCAGGTTCCGTCCGCGAAAACCTACGTTCTGTACTACCCTTTCTTTACGTTATTTTCAAAATACGTACAGCTAAAATAATTAGACATGAAGCGGATGTCTGAATGCGCAGTGTTAAAATATCTAATTGCGCATGCATAGCTTTGACGCGTTGTTTTCCGTCCAATCATTTTGTGTTCAGAAGTACTGCATGGTTGGTGCGTCAAATGGTTGGTCACACCCCACCTCCTGCACTGCCTTCCCTTCCACCCACTACGGTCTGCCCGAACCGTTTCATGTCTTGATATTTCATCTGTAAACAATATTTTAGCGAGTTTCCAGCAAGAAGTCGGTCGTCACTGATTAAAAATTTAAGCACCATAATAGACTTTTATCACTTATGTGGTCTGTAATTGATGATGAAATTAAATAATTTGCGAAAAGAAATAGGAAAATATTAACACTGTAAAATCTGATGGAATGTGGAATGACTCTTTCTTACTTTGATTGATTTGTAGGATCTACCGTTAAAATAACGTTTCGTACCATGTTTATCTACCATATTTCATACGTTTTTAAATAAACATACGATTTTATATGTTTAGAATTAAAACCATAAAATTGTGTACACTTCTTTCTTATCTTCAAAAATTCAGTTTATAAATCTACGGTAGGTGTTCTTTGCATTTAGGGACTAACTAATATAATCGTGCTAACTAGAACTTACAGGCTACAGCTGTTGTGTTTCTAACAAGTGAATGATTATACAATGTGAATGATACATAAAAAAAGCTATTATTAACGAATTTTAAATAATATTATGTATATTATCAAATATAATTACTTCTGTAATTAGGTGTAGTGTATATATTTTTTATCGTTTCAGTTCACCTATGTATGTTTTACTGAATGTACCAATATCTTTAGAGGTGTGTAAATGAATTCATTCATTCTTTCCAAGGGAATTGAAACGATAATAATTCAACTTGCTGAAGTAATTATAGTTGATAATATATATATATATATATAAAACTATTATACAATTATACTGCAAGAAACGTATTGAGTTACTTGTATAGAAATTGTAAGCCAGACGAATTACTTATTAACGAATTGTAAGCCAGAATGAGACAATTCGATTAAAATCCCCAAATTTGGTACTCCATTCTGCTATTCGTTTTCAGAATTGGGCTGGAGTTTTTTTACGAATATGTACGTTTTGTTACACCTTAAAGATCGCGCTTCCACGGATTTTGGTGTCTTTGTGTTCTTATAACCTTTTTGAACAATGTTCCCACGTTGCAAAGCGATCAGCTTGAGTATCCCAAGGATATTTTAAAAATTAAATACTCGGACCTGCAATACGGACGTTTAAACACATCATTATTTTACGTATACACTGAGTGTTCTGAATAAATTTACGCTCTCACACAAGAAAAAGGTTAGGTGTGAGAGCGCGTGTGTACTTAATGTCCATTGTAACATACATTTCATAAAAACTTATTTAAAAACTTAGTATAAAGTTTATTATTAAGAGAAAAGAAATGTATTTTAAGTATGTTTTTGCTGTGCTTATTTATTACGAATAAAATACAATAAGTTATAACGTATTTATTATGAATATTTCTATTCTCAAGGATTTACTTAAACTGTCAAGTTAATAGCGTTTCGAAAGACTTTTACTTTCAACGTGAATAATATTTTCTAATTACTCTAAACCGTTAAATTTTTTTGTACCCACGGATTATGAAAATTGCAGGCTTTCCAATCTGTCCTCTTGAACATGAACCTCGCATAAATGTTAATTTGTAATTGTTATAAAGGTTATAAATTACCGTATATTGTAAATTATTTATAATTATCATCATTATTATTATTACTAAATGAGCTGAAAGGAAAGTAATCCGTTTACCTTCTTACAGTTTGTGTTTTAGCTTTTACCATACTTTCTCAGGTCCGTAAATCAAAAATGTATCCCTCTCGAAGCATATAAGCGTTCACCAACAGCTTATACCATGTGAACGCCAATCTCATGGCATACTAGACTGGACAAAATCTCAGTCAAAACGAAGTACCCGTATCACGTATTACGGTTTAATGTACGAGTACGAGGCTAACAACAAAACAGTTAACACACGTTAATTGAAATTTAAAAAACGTAAATAAAATTCAAAAAATATAGACCAATTTATGAAAGAACGTATTAACTTCGCGATTAGATATGTTCGTATCACCGCGTAACACGTAATTGCTACCAACAAATTGCGTACTAAGAACATTTTTTAGTACTAAAAGTAAATTAAGCAATAATTTACAATTGTTTTTCCCAGTTTATTCTGTCAGTGGCTTTGGAAATTAATATCGAATCCATCGATTCAGATAAATCGTATCTAATTTTTTTTATGTGAAACAGCTAGATACTTCACTTTATAGAATTATATCGATTCGTTCAAAGAAGTAAAATTTAGACTATATAGTACGATATTCTTTAGTCTTTGAAAGAAGAATTCTAAGAAAAATCTTTAGGCCAGTGAAGGAAGTTTAAAAAATGGCGCACACGGAACAATAGGGAATTGGAGGAATTGATAGATGGCGAGGACATAGTGAGATTCATCAAGTCTGCGAGGATCAGCTGGTCGAGATATGTGACGCGCATGGAGGGCGACAGAATGCCCAAAGAAATTCTTAGAGGGACAATAGATTGGCAAAGAAGGAAAGAAATGCGTAGAATAAGGTGGCTACAGGACGTAGAAGATGACCTCCGGAGAATGGGTATCGGGGATTGGAGGCGGAGGCTGGACGACCGATGTGTTGGAGGCGACAAGTCAGGGAGGCCAAGATTCATCGTGGTCTTTAGCACCAGAGGACAAGACAAGACAAGTATGATATTTTTGTTAAGTCAGTGACCCTGCTCACGTAGACATTTCAGAGAACAAATTAATGGTAATTTTCATGTTTGGAATATCATTCATGTTTTACAAAAAAGACGCCAGTTGGAAGAGAAAATGTTTTTTTTTTCCAGTACGTAATGCTGATTTTTTCTTACTACTGTATGTGACCGTTTAGTTAGTTAACTTTTCCTTGTATACAGGTTTTACCTGGTGTTAATTTTGCACCCAATTTATTTGATCTAAATTTTGGATTCCCGTTTTGCCCTGGTAAAGGGTATTGGACTTCATCACTTGAGCGAATTAAAGACTCATTAGGCGTGATTCAAGCCATATTATCTTACTAGCGTGCCGTGCGGCTAAAATAATGTAGCTAATCCTACCCACACTGACTCTTAAATCCTGTACAAGATAAAAATGCTTTAACTTGCAACTTTTAATGGGAATTCACATGGAGAGTCGAATCACACTAGATTATGAACCAAATGGTTCGTTCTGTATTTCTGCTATACTGAGATCGGAAATTACTACTTCTCTTCATCAGCGCTGATATGTCACATGAAGAGGAAAACTATAGAACTAACATAATTTGCGATTGATTGAAGCAAGTGACGATTTATGAAAGAAACGCTTGCGTTTAGGAGCAAACAAAAAAGAATTCTGTTGAGTGTGGAAGACCAGTAATGTTGTCACCGAGTGAGTATTCAGTGTGTATGATTTGTACGTCGGACAAATCAGAATAGGAAGCGACCACACGTACAGGAGGTATAAATAAAGCCGTGATAGACAGCCAGACGGGAAACCGTAATCCGTAATAACTGTTCTAGAAACATCAGCGGAGAAATTAATAACGTCTGCGAGAATATATTTGTCCGCGTATGACGGACCGATTGACAGCAAATATTGAATTATTTATAAATTGCCGGGAGAGAATGTGTTTGCTGACTGATCGACGGCACTCGTCGGAACTTCCAGACAATACGGAACTTCTTGGGAACAGCGTTTCTCTTGTGTTACCCGTTTAAAGTTAGCGCACACTATCATACACTGTGGATTGCACTTTCAATAGTATTGTCCTTAATACACTGGTTTTGTAGCTGTATTTTATTTCTTCAATCTGTTGTAAGAGTGCTTAACAAAATTAAGCTAACTTATGCGTGAAAGTATAGCGAAAATAATTAGGGTGTCTGGCTGCGCTGTGTCGAAATGTCTCATTGCGCATGCGTTACTTTGACCCGTTGTGTTCGGAGCAACTATTTTGTGTTCAGGACAGTTGCATGTTTGGTGTGTCACATGTTGGTCACCGCACACCCTACTTCCTGAGCTGCCTCCCCGCATCCACTACGATCTGCGCGAACTGTTTCATGCCTTACCATTTAATCTGTAAATACGTGTCATGCGGAAGGCGCTCCACTGTGCCCTCCTACCTTATTACCCGAATCTAAAATAAAGTCAAACAGTTTATTTTGTATGGCCGTTTGTCTGAGGTATTTTAATCGTATTGTGTCTCCTGTAACATCCAGCACCGTTCTGACCAGATCCAAACACGCTGTTAATTTTTGTAATTTCTTTCGCTAATATTCTGTCATATGTATATTATTTTGAAATAATTCAAATTGCTGCTGTTGGAAAGACGTTAATTATGTTTCTGAGCTGGTTTTATGGTTTCATAATTTTATAATTTCAAACAGAAAGCAAGTAGACCTTTCAAACCTCCTTTTTTGTTGTGATTTGAATCACAGAACATGTGGTTCATAATCTCATGTGATTCGACTCTATGCGAATTCGCATTGAAAGTCTCAAGTTAAAGCATTTTTACCTTTTACAGGATTTAAGAGTCAGTGTGGGTAGGATTAGCTAAATTATTTTAGTCGCACGGTACACTAGTATGATAGTATGCCTTGAATCACGCCTAATCCGTCTTTAATTTGCTCAAGTGATGGAGTCCAGTACCCTTTATCAGGGCAAAACGGTCATCCGAGAGACGGATTCGAAACCGCCGCGCTCAGCTGTTGAAGCAAGGGCGCTAGCCACAGCGCTACCAGCACGACTCCTTAAAAATGTTACAATCTGTTTACGTATAAGTAATATAAAAAACTTATAAAACATAAATGAGACAAAACCGTGCACTTTCGTAGGAAGGTAATATGTAATTAGGATGTCACAATTTATTTTTGTGTTCGCAATACTCGTGGGTGGTAACAGAATTTATTGTAATAATGCTTTCCGGAATTTCGCGGATCGAAAACAATAGAAATTTTGCTGTCGCCTCTTGCTGTTTACACAGTCCGACTACATCGACAGTAATAAAAATTGAAAAACGTAAAGAATTTCTATGGCCGGCGTTGCTGATATTACTTTCACCGCCAGATATCTGACTGGTACCGCCAGAACCCCAGTAGGCCTACCTCAGTACTGGGGTAAACTGGCGTTCGCCTTGCTAATGAAGATGGGCTCCGATGGTGGGGCCGAAACGTCTATAACCAATGCTAGCAGTAGACCACGGCCTAATAGTCCGGCAGAAAATAATATCAGCAATGTTGAACAACTTGTTTAGTTTATAAAGCAACGCTTCGACGATTAAACACAGAACTGTATAGGGAGTTATAGGTCTTCAGAGCAATACTCTAAAACCTAAAGGATACAGATTGCATAAATACTATTCTATTGCTCAATCACAGAGAGTTCGCTAAATGATAATTACAAACGGTACTAATAAAAAGTACCGTAAGGGACTACATACGGTACGGCATTACATACAGTACGTAAGGGATAAAAGTCGCTTTACAGAATCCCGTATTCAAGGAATGCGCCGAGTATTCTCATTGCAGACGGGATATCTTGATCAGTGCCATCTCAGCGGCTTCTTTATCTATCTGATGTGCCTGTGGAATTGTATTTTTCTCTCCTATGACGAGAGTAGTCTGCTAATTTACTTGGCAACTGAATGCTGCAAGACAGGTCGTTTACACGGATTCTGTAAAGCGAGAGGTCTATCTTACGTGAATCTCTAATGTAAATGTCGTTTCCTCCATATTCCAGCGACAGAATATTTTCAGTATAATTTTTATTGTTTAATTTGTTTTTAGAATTATCTGCCTGAGCCGACCATTATTGACCAAACGTGCTTTATAAATTAAATAAGAGATGGCTACTGCCTCTCCCCGTTTTAAATTAAAACTGTGACACTGTTTTTTTAATAGTTGCTTGTATTCTTCGTACACTATTTAATTAAATCATTAATCGATAATAGAATTATGTTAACATGATCGTTTTTTTTATTTTTTGTCTGATTCGCATGGTCTGTAATTCGCTGTACTGGTAGGCCTAAGTAGTTTTATTCTACAGTCGGACACCTCGATAATTCGGATATCTCGTTTTTCTTCATTTCTCTTTACCTATACAACTCCTATGTTATTTTACCTTTAAAACTCGAATATGTTTGAAAAGAAACCACGATAACTCGAATCTTTGTCACTTCCTGCCCATGGCGCTGAACCTCTACAACTCAAAATTGTATTAAAATCCCTTTATAAATTATAAGTTTAACCACGTAAGCCTGTATAAGTAGGTAACGTTTTTCTACAGTACAAAAGTTGGCTCATTTTCTTGTTGAAAGATGAGGCTTGCACTAACCTCTTGTCTTTACGTATTCATCGATTGACAAACAGTAGCATTTAAATAAGTAGGCTAATAAGAATTACAGTACCGGTATATAATTCTTTACGGTTTCTGGTTTTAAATGGTTTTTAGTTAACAAATCGTACACACAATTTTAAAATGCAAATTTGAAACACAATTATGTGTTTTAGTTAGGTCCAATGATAATTTCTGTTTTTATTGTAAAGTTTTGTTTCGATAGCATCAAATTTTATTTTTACCATATTCGACATCTTGACAGTTACTCATGATTACAAACTGTGAAAGTAAAATACATCTAGGCCTGTTAGTAACATGTGTTCCGTTTATTTTACCGTAAAATTCCATATCCGTATGACAGTACAGTATTTCCATTTAACAACATGAGCACATATTCTTCAGTGCTGAACGTAGGAGCAGTTATGCGTGCAGCGGCGTATCTAGAATTTGGTCTTTCGGGAGGAAGAGACTCCGCCGTCGGATGGGCTTCATACAGAAGAAGAAACAAGACTAATCAACATTAATATCTTTAAAGTGGCTGAAATCAGTCGCATATTGTAATAAATACAATAAAAATACGAGTTATTGAAAAATTGTTTACAAGATAGGCCACTTATTGACCGAAATGATTTTCCTATATTTCATGTTTCAAACGTATACTCTAATGCTGTGTAATAAACCTGTTTGTATATTTTTTAAAAAGAGTTATTAGTATATTAGCGTAGACAGCAGAAAAAATAACAAAACCGCCTACAAATTAGGAAATTAATCAAATTCGTCAACTTTTTTTACCCTCTGGGGGGTGTACGGTACCGTTCGCCCCCCCGTAAACACGCCTCTGATTGCGTGCCGCCAAACTAGCTGATCGACCATTTTCGGCGACTCTATAGGCCTACAGTACATTCCGCTATACGCGAACAGCTATAAATCGAATTTTTGTATACCTACTCTTGATAAATCGAACCTCAATATCTCAAAATATTCGATAACTCGAATTTTACCCATTTGCCATGAGAAGAGATTTAACGAGGTTCCACTGAATATTGAAAACCAGGGGATTAATTTTCTCCACAGGACATTCGACTGAATATAGGTACACCCACTGAAGACCTGTATCCGTCAGACAGAGACATCGGACACTGGGCTACGGCCTTTCATACGGAAAGTTTCAAAAACCCAGCCCGGCCGTGAAACTTCAGCTTATTATGTCACAGCGTTATTTAAATCTGCCAGTTTCAGTGCGCCAGCATTACAATCTGTCCGTTCGTACAAATTCAATTAGCATACTGGGGCGTTTTGTTGGTTCAGCCTGTTGGAACGCGACACATTCTTACCTAAGTGGAAAACTGCTCCAATTATAAATGCAACGACGATAGGTATTGCGTTTCCAGGGCAGCGGGCGACGGCAGAGGACGGCTAACAAAAAAACTCCGCGCGCGCAGTTAGTTACAAACAACAACCTTGAGTGTTAAACGTCAACAGGTGGAGTAGCTACGACTAGTTGCGTAACTGGGCAATTGACATTTACGTAACTCGACTTTATTATTTATTCTTATTTTAAGATTTACACAAAAGGCGCGTGTAAATACGTCGTTGCTGCCGATAGTCGCGCGACAAACGCAACGACGTATATGGACTTCAACACGCACACGCGCGCACATAGGTGGGTACGTTACCGAAGTCCGTACGTGATCCGCAGGAGCGTGCGTGTACTACGTATATGGTAAAGTTTCTACCGACCGCGCTTAGCTGTAAAGGCCAATAAAAGTTATTACCCGTAAGTGTATGCGCTGGTGTACGTACATATTTATTTTGTGTGTCGCGGGTCGCAACCCTTAACCTTGCCCGTTCGTTATTCTGCTTTACGACCCCTAATAAACATTGGCGCGCGTGTTTGTGGGTACACGCGTGTGTATGAAAGACCCGTAGCGCGTGCTGGTCGGTACTCGCGCATAAAACACAACGACAAATCGTATCAGTACGTTTATGATATAAATTAAGTGATAATTTAGTTGATTCAAAAATTAATATGTGCTAGTAAATAACTTATTATAAGGATTTTGTGTGTTTTTACATTATCTAAGTACTATAAGCATCCATTTACTTCTACACAACACAAATCAATACAAAAATTATGGAATTGGCTTATAAAGACAATAAAGATATATAGTCTATTATTGGTATAAAATAAACACCGAAATCGATTACCATCTTCATATACAGTAATTATAATTATTTTTAATACTATTAATAATAAATAACTTTTCTTTTCAAGAATATATTATATATTTTTTAATATTTTACAGTGTTCCGATAGATTGAACTATTATCCTCAGAACATGATGATACATTCTGAATAATAATAATAATAATAATAATATGATGACGACGACATAATGATGACGACGATGATAATTATTATTTTAATAGTAAGAATAAACGTAAATAGACGTAAATACAATAATTACGTGGACAAATATGATCGTAATATATAATTAATGTAAATTAATATTATTAATTTTCAAATTGTAATTACTTCTGCAAGTCGATGATATTATGTTTTAATTGTCCTGACGTACGCTTCGCTGATAGTATCAGGAATGTATAGTATTATTATAAATGATAATTATAGTACAATTATAATAATTATTATATAATCCTCTGAAGATACTGGTACTATCAGCGAAGCGTACGTCAGGACAATTAAAAAATATCATCGACTTGCAGAAGTAATTATAATTTGATAATTAATACTATTATCCAAGGATACTGCAAGATAATCATTTAATTCCTTACAAAGAAACGGTGAATAATTAATATAGTATATTATAATGCATATTTTATTATAACAATATATAATACAATGGGAATATAATAACGAATATATAATATCACAATAAATTATAGCGTTTATTGTGTCATATAATAAGTATATTGTATTGCTCTAAAGATGGTTGACCAGAATCGATCACCATAATCCTCTGATTTTGAGTTGTGTTGTTTAGAAGTAAATGGAATCTTATAGTATTTATGTAGTTAATATTCAGTAGTATATACATCCAATGTTATTCTAACAGAATAGCATTGCGCTTAGTATTAATTATTTTATTTAAATGCGTAAATCAAAACGTTTTTATTCACATGACTAAATATTTCTGGCAGTATGTTATGTGCCCTTCTCGGCCATATTAATCAAATTCTTCGTCGACTTCTCCAGACAACGGATCAACATGGCTAACAATGAGGATACAGTATAGCCTAATATCCGAAACCTATCTCATCGTGAGGTTGAGTACATTAAAAAAAATATATATAATTAATTTAATACATTTAGAAATTTAACGAACTAAATAAAAATATTTAGTATAGGCTTTATAATTGGTAGGCCTATATTATGATTACACTTTTATAACTACGTGTGTAATGACGTATAATACATTTTAACAGTATTTTAAAATTTAGTAGTATTTATACAGTGAACCGGTACGAAGTTGTTTATATACATCAGCATTTGCCACAAAAGTTATTCGGTATACACGTGCTCTTTGAGAGATCAATTCTGGTTGCAGGAGACGCATACGTGGCAGGGGTGACCACTGTTTTTACAGTGTAAGCATAGCGAATAGAAGATTCTTCTATTATGTAAAAGACGTTTTCTATGCTATGGTGTAAGTAAAAGACGTTCACTAACTTCATTTATTGTGAATAAAAATAGATTTCTAGTAATGGTAGCGATGTTAGGGGAAGGCCAATAACATATTACCCGAATCAGATGGCTGGAGAGGTAGGTACACATGTTCTACGCAGAAGGCATTTAACCGAGATGTGATGAGTTTAAAATATGACCGCCCGCCAATCTTTGGATTGGCGATAGAAAAAGAACAGAAAATGGACTGGTGCAAAATTGGTTGCGATCGCATGAGCCGCCCATCATCGCAGGTGAATCGGATTTAATGAAGTTCCTCCAGACAGTCGAGGGGAGTTTAGGAGAGGATAGGATTGCGCATTGACGGTGTACTATGGTGTCCGGTTTTTGAGGCCTTGCATGCGAACCTAGCTCGTCGTTGCGGAGGAGAGATCGTGAAAAGTTTCTACAGATCGAAAAAATAATAGAAGAACTAATAGAGAAAATACACCCACCGAGTCGGAAGCAGACAATAATTGTCTTGCTTAGACAGATGTCGACAACGGTAAAGAAAGCATTTTAGTTATTTACGGCCGGTCTCAGAACGAGAGCGCTGTACAGAGTATATATAAATAGAATTGGCACACATATAACAATTATAGAATTCTACGATCGAGATAATAAAGCACGTATTCGCCGTTTCCCTTAATTAAGAGACTTAGAGAAGGTGGAAGTACAAGATATTGAAAACATTATTTGTTTCGAAACAAAAAAAATATATAGCCTATATATATTTCCTTAAAGGAATATACGTTCGTTTTGTATCACCTTACACCTAAGCAAATAATAATTATTGTTTAAACAAATCGATAAACTCATTCATACTGGTCACAGCGGTGGTAGCACGTGGTTTCGTTAATAATATCATTCGATACGGTGCCATACTGTAGCTTAAGATAACACGTTAATTAGCACTGTGTGGATATAGCATTTATTTTTCATTCAGAAAACGCGTTGTGTTCAATATAATCCCTCAGTTTCATTCAGACCGTCTAATTAAATAAGCCTCAGTATTTATTAAAAAAAATAATGATGATATTTTCAAGTGCTGATTCAAAATTTCGATTCTGCGTATTAAGACAGAAGTATAAATAGAGAGAGATATTTTTCAGACTTCATAACGGATTAAATTTCGTTTCTCAAAAAATGTCCAAATAGATACTGTCCAAAGTATTTGATTATTTAGAGAGAAAGTAGCAGTAAAGCTCTCAAGTAAAGAGATAGTACTATTACGTATTGAGTAATATAAATAACTACAGTTATGTCACAGCTTTATTAAAGTTATAGGGAGTTTATAGTGTATATCCGTATATGACATAACGGTGTATAAACACACCTTATAATGTAATTAAATTTGTAACTCTGTAATTATTGTACTTACGGGCAACTTTGAAACTGACAACTTTGAAATTAGTAGTGGTGTAAGGCAGTGTGATGCATTATCGACGCTTCTTTTCAATCTCATGCTTTATGCAGCTGTTGCATATGCTGATGACATAGTTATACTCGGCCGTAACAAAAATGCAGTAAGGGAAACATTCATAGAACTGGAAAAACATATAAAGATGGCCGAGTTGTCAATAAACCTGCACAAAACAAAGTACATGTGTGTTTCAAGATCAAGACATAATGAAAGAAATACACTGGATGTTGGAGGCTATAGCTTTGAGCAAGTGGATAATTTTACCTACCTGGAATCACTGCTAAATGAGGACAGTTTGAACAGCGAGGGAATCAAATCAACGATAGCAATGGGAAACAGAGCGTATTTTGCAAAAAGAAACTATTGTGGTCTAGGATCCTAAGTCATAATTCTATAAATTCTAACTGAAAATTCTAGTCATACTTCTATAAGGTATAATCTAAGGTATAATTCTAAACTGAAAATGTATAAAAGCCTTATAAGACCAGTAGTGACTTATGGCTGTGAGACATGGACCATGCGGATGAAGAAGATCTTAAAGATTTGAGAGGGAAATACTGAGGATAATGTTTGGGCCAGTAGTGCAACAAGATGGAGGATCCGCATGAATTTCGAACTTGATACATTAATAAACAGAGAAAACAGTAAAGTTTATTAAGTCACAGTGAATTAGATGGATAGACGCATATTTCTATAATAAGTCACATATTTATAGAATGGAGAAGACCATAAATACGAGAGCTACCACAGAATGGAAACCCTTGGCGTCTAGCCCCAGAGGAAGACCGAGAAACAGGTGGATGGAGTGTTTTGAGGATGAGGAGGACCTGCGAACCATGGGGATCAGAGGATGGAAGATTGTTGCTGAGAACAGAAGGAAATGGTGTAGGATTGTTGAGGGACGTAAAGCCAGAGGAAGAATTATTGTATTTATAATATTTAATTAACGTTAAGCAAGTACTGTACCTATTTATTTTTAAGTTTTGTACGTCTTCAGCTGTAAAGGTCAAACTCCAGTAACGTAACTGTTTCTATAGCCTAAATGTTAATAGACAATAGTTAAATGTTACATAGAATTAAGCCAGTATTATATAAATTTATGTTAGTACCAATTTGGAGAAATATAATCGTATTTTGAGGCTGTACCAAACCACCCGGTACAAAAAGTCGAATAACTCCGAACCTTTCAGTCGCATTTCGAGAATCGCTTCTTGGTATCGATCCGAACCATTCGTTTATTCATGTCTTAAACTGTCATTTATCGATAATATGATTAAAACAATTGGTGAAAAATACAGGGAGCCAATCATAAGACTCGTCAAGGTGCTGCTGCTGGCCGACAGATACAGGCTGATACCGTATGTGGGTAATGTTATCCTTAAGATATAGTACACATATGTAAAACGGACAAAAATACTAATAGTTATTGTTGTAATATTAACAGAAAACAATAATATTAGTACTACAACTACTTATATTAATATTAATAACAGGATGTGTATTATCTTCTCCTCCACGATTGCATTATAAAATGCCAAACCCTTGACGATTTTGACTATAAACAGAGATGGGCAGTTGTGTTACCTCCCTACACAGAACTGCAATTGAGCCACATTTTTTGGTCTCTGTCACGTTTTACACGAAATGGAATTACTGTTGTTCATAATAATCATTACTGAGCAGAATAAAATGGGTAGTATGGATGGCAAAAGACTAACAGGCCGTCCAAGGAAAAGACGGGAAGATGGTGTCGCCGTGAATGCAAGAGAGTTGTCGGGAGTGCGAGGATGGAAGTCCTTTGTCAGAGAGAGGTGGAGGGTCAGGATAGAGGGGACCAAGGCTCGACTTCAGTCTGTAGCGCCATAGGAGGAGGAGGAGGAGGAGGAGCAGAATATAACCCGCTCGTCACAAAGTCCAGTCTAGATTCCAGCAGTTCTTTTCTGTCAGTGTCTGGGCATGTAGGCTATTATCGGTGACTTGTTGGTTGGTCCCGTTTTCTTGCCGCCAAGATTTAATGGCCAGAATTATCTTGAATTTCTTGAAAACATTTTACCTAACTTCATGGAAGAGCTTCCGTTAGCTACGAGAAATCAGATGGTGTTTATGTGTGATGGTGTCCCAGCATACTTCAGTCACGTTGCTCGTAGCTTTTTAGATGAACATTATGGTGAAAGGTGGACTGGACGTGGAAGAAACATTGGATGGTCTACTAGATGGCCCGATCAAAATCCGTAGATTCTTTTTTCTACGGGGCACCTTAAAAATACCTGTAGGTATTTTAATCAGTCCGTTCTTTTCTCCAGGTTACTTTTTAAACTTTTCATCTGTAGCTCGTAAGTGAATTGTTAAACACTACGAAAGCGTCCCTGCATAGTAGGCTATAGCTTGCGGTATATTCACATACGCAACACAGTGGTTAATACGTATACATTTTAAGGGGATTACGATAACATATTGGCGGACTTGCGAAATTGCACGTAATCTCGCCGGACTGTAGTTCCCGGTACGAAATCGTAACACTAATTAACAGCGTAATCGAAAGGCGCGTCATTAAGTCGGTGCTGCGCACGTTTCGATAGTGCTTTCCATTGATACGGGAATTCTATTTTGAATGTACATTTTTTGTGTTTTTACCTATTTTTTGTAAGCATTGGTGAACGCTAACGATATGTTCGGAGACGATAGGTAGCGTAATCAAACGAAAGCAAGGTTAACTGCTCCTGTCGGACTTGCGAAGAAAAAATGTTAACAAATACGCAAAAATGTAGAAAATAGTTTTAGAATCCAGACAGTTGCTATGGTATGGTCATGTAATGAGGATCGAGGAGAAGCGATGGCCAAAGAAAGCACTGACTTACACACCACAAAATAGGGTAAGAAAAGGAAGACTGACAACACAATGGAGAACAGGAATTAGGAAAAGCATGAGAGATCGAGCTATTGAAGATGATGATTGGAAGGATAGGGAGAATAGCGGTAGAAGTGCGGGATGCGGCATAGACTGTAGGACCCCCGCTAATAAAAAAAAAGTTTTCACGATGAAGCTCAAAACTGTCGTAGACTATCGAAGCTCGTTCCGAATACAAACAGTCCCGTAGAAACACAGATTGTCGATGAGCAACTTAGACCACGGCCTATTAGTCCGAGCCCGAAACATTGTGATAATGTAAACACCGGCCGTGAAAGCTTAAGTTCATTTGTCTGCGATAATGTTTCTTAAAAGTCTAGGACAGGGGTCTCCAAACTACGGTCCGCGGGCCCGCGATAACCCGGCCGATGCTGCGTGCAGTTTTTAAATAGATCATCAAAATACTTCTTTTAGTTTTCTTTCATTTCAGGTCATTGAGTGATGATTTCACGGAAATAAAGAAACTTTTCAAGAACAATGCTTTGAATGTTTGGATCGACCTATATCTGTGAACAAACGTTTTCAAAAATGAACTTTGTAAAATCAAAGTACAGAGCTAACTTGTCAGACGAACACTTGAAATCCATTCTAGTGATAGAAGCATAAAAATCTGACCCAAAATGGTCGGACATTATGTGTCAGAAGCAACTCCACACATCCCATACGAACGTAAGAAAGTCAAAAAATAATACATAAGAAATATCTTTTAATGTTATTTTTTACTTACTTTTATTTACATTATTTTGAATAAATTAATTTGTTTTCTTTGGATAAGTCTGCTTAATTTTTATTTAAATACCTACTTTCTTGACTTGATTATTTCGTAAACTTAAAATAATAAGTTTACAATATGTGTGTGTGTGTGTGTGTGTGTGTTGTTGTTGTTGTTGTTGTTGTTGTTGTTGTTGTTGTTGTTGTTGTTGCCCCGCCTGACTTCCAAGATTTTTCGATTCGGCCCTCAAGTGAAAACGTTTGGAGACCCCGGGTCTAGGACGTGAATTCCCTTCTGGTTGTGGATGTACTGACATTGAAGTGAAAATAATGATAATTAATATTCCAGCAGACGTTAAAAATTTTGATCGCAGTGTGAATAATTTAACTACGTACCGGTCGGACAACTAGACAGAGATTTTTGTCAGTTACGATGAAAACAGAAACACAACATAGGAGTAACAATCATAGAAACAGCGTAAGAAAATTGTTTTACAAAAAAGGGATAACGGATAGACGTCGCGAGTGTACCCAGATCTAGGAGGCAGCCGCTGTGCAGCTGAGATGATCAGCGTTCGATCCTTTTTCGAAGATGCACACGATACGTCACTTTTGTTTGCTCATGTTGGTAGCGCTATACCGTGTATGACTGGCCGTCAGAGAGTCTGACTGCGTCTTGTCTTCGCTACCAGTTGACGCGTCATTGACGTGACTCTTGTCACATTAGTCATCTGGTTATTTATATTTTTAGCGGCCTTCTCTCCTTCACATGATGGTGACAACAGCTGGCCGTGGCAGTTTGTAGCGTATTTATAGTTGTGAGTATCGGAAGGGTTCATTTGTATTTCGCGTTTTCGTGAGAAAGCTAGAAAGTTAATTTTTATTTCTTTTTCATAGCCTGCTTATGTAGAGTGAGGGCCACAATCAAAACGACACCTTAGACATAATATATAAGATTTAGCGTTGAAGTTAAGTAAAGATGCCACGAAATTAGTGTTTATAAATTTCAATCATTAGCAAACACAATCAACAGATCATAAAGGCAGTAGTATCTTCAACAATGTGTTATTCGTTCCTATATGCCCTCTTCACCCTAGGTCGCCCTATATTCTTTATTTTGTAATCATAAACATTTCCACCGAAAGTCTGTTCCTTTAGTAACTTTATTATTTACTTCATCTAATACCGTTATTTCTGATCCATGGAGTACGATATTTCCTCCAAACGAATTACACATTATCTTCGTGTCCATTTCAAACGTTATTTCCGAAGAGTGTTCCAATAGACATCCCTTTCTGAATTCGCTTTTGAATTTCTTCTTTTGCTGTCGCAAATTTTGAAAGAATTGTCCTTTCAAAAAATTCTAGTCCCTCAGTACTATTTGCTCTTCCACATAGTTAAAGTCAAAAAGGATAGGCCTGTTTCACTCAAAAGTACCTCTTGTATATCAGTGTTTATGAATCATAACCGTACGCAAGCATATCTTTGTTATTATTTATTAAAAGAATAAAATATATTAAGAAATGTAATCGGAAAAAATTATCACATCGAAGGGTTTCCTTTGTTGCCCTCTGTTAATTAGCAGATAACTGTATAGGCCTACGTGTTGCAATTCAAATATTTACTTTAAACGTAACTCACACGTTACAAAATTGCTTTATTTAATTTCGTAACGATTGAGATGTATTCTTCTTCGTTAAAGGAACACAGATTACTTTTATATATATTTTTAAGCGGTTTAACCGTTGCAACCAGTTATGTTATCATGTCAAATTTATCGACATGCGTAACAACAATTTACAAGAGTCCTTTGGAGAAAATAAATTTTAATATTATAAATCAGTTTTATCAATAAAGTGAAAGAGAAAGATCGTGGAAATCTTTCGATAAAAATTATATTTTAATATTTATTACATATTATACCTTTTTTTTAATTAATAAAGTTGTGTTAGTTGTTACAATCGCAAACAGAAATTTGCACACCACTATATAAAAAATGTACAGGCATTGCACAAATGCAGTGCACAGAGAAGGGCATTGAAAATGCTTCAATAAATCTAAAAAATATATATATATATTTATAATTATAAATATAATATATATGTATACTCGCTTCCTCCTGATCCATCGCTCCGTAATAAATTCTTGTCTGATGTACTACCTTACGATAAATTTAAGGGGATATGGCACTGACACTCACCAAAAAATTCAAAATTTTCTACTTTATTGACAACAAAGAAGTAGTTTCTATGGAAACTCACCGGTTCCCATTTTCGATCACGCACCAGCGATCGGCCGCAAATGTGCGACACGTCCTTATAAACACTTTCAATGTTAAAAATTGCGATTTGTGCTTTTAGATTTCACAGCTATATCAGATATTTCCGATCCGATGATGAGCTGTAAAATCTGAAAGCACAAATCGGGACGATTTTTCTATAGTGATGTGCAACAGTGTAATTTCTGTTTATTATAAAATTGTTGTCATCAGCACCACTAGTGGGTGACTTTCCACCTTCGGCAGTGGTTTGTCCACCGTGTAGTTCTTTTTCAGTTAATCGCATTCAATTTAACCAAGCTGGGTGTGATCTCTCTCTTTTACAAAGGGGTCTCTCTACGTCTCTTGTTCTCTGACCCAGCAGGTTTCGTTCATGACCACTTGCCACGAAGTCGTCTTCAATCCATGGTATACAGGCTTATAGTCTCATCCGTCTTCACAGCAATCCAAAATCTTCTTCCTATCGGTTATAGTTCACTGTAACCTTAACTACCTTCTGATATGCAATTCTCTAGACGCTCTCCAGCCCCTTTTGCAGTCACATATTAGTGGGCGCGAACACCTGGAGAATTAAAACCAGTCAGAGACAACTTATAAGAATTTTATCCATCTCTTTGAAGCATTCACCAGACTGTTTCTCCGTTCAAAGATCAGGTGGATTCACATGTTCTCATGACCACTAGCTTTTGCGTCTGCAACGAATCAGTTCCTTTTGTATGTGTACACAAAACATTTCTGGCCTTCTTGACATGACATTAGTTGAGCGTGATAGACAAGCACATGGCTGTAAGACCACGCAAACGGAGCAGATGCCTAGTAATGTTTTCGCTTATACACGCAAAAGGATGTGTTGTGTTTCGTATAGCTAAAGTAGCCTAATTAGACATGAAACGGGTGTTTGGTTGCGCTGTGTGAAGTAATCTCATTGCGCGTACGTAGCTTCGACGCGTTGTTAACGCGGCATTCGTTGTGTTCAGACCAGCTGCATGGTTGGGGTGTGTGCGCACCCCACTGCCTTCCCTGCTTCCGCTATAGTCTGCGCGAACCATTTCGTGTCTTACTACTTCATCTGTATGCTAGAACATGTGATGTGTTAGTATGGGAACAGACGAATCCACCTAATCCTCGAATGGAAAAAAAGAGTGTGATCAACACTCCGGAGTTCGAGCGACGGAAAAGCACTCGTAAGTCGTTCCCGATTGTTTTGATTTCTCCGGGTTTTCGAGGCCACTAATTTGTGACGACAGTAGCGACCGCAGATTTAAACTAATAAGGCGGAAAATGGATCCGCCAAAAAACGCAGTTTATAACGCTGTGAGTATAAATTCTTCCGATGATGATAAATTAAAAATCGCATCCGACAAGTGCGTCAACGATAACGATTTATGCCCGTTTTGTTGGCAACACTGGTGTCGGTCGCTCGCAAACTAATGTATCGTCACGTTCTGCTTCTATTTTACGTCCTTTGTTATTACGAATACTGTAAACGTTACTGCTCTATCCGCGTAAATTAACTGCAGGTATATAATTCAAACGACGAATGACGAAGACAGACTACTGTATCGACAAAAGCTGTTTGTCTGTTTTACGTGGCAATCTCATAATTGTTACGGCCGCTGGTTTACGACGAGTCCTCAGCCACCATTCAAAGCAAAGCGGTGTTTCTACTAATAGAGTTTTCAGATGTCTCAGTAGTAACAACAAAAATGTGTTATTGCTTATTACTGTGTACCTTAGAAACGTTGCTGTGTTATTACTGTGTTATTATTGCTGTGTACCTTAGAAACGAAAAGAAGGTAACCGTGCGACAACGTTTTACAGTAAAAAATAGTTTAAGGTAATATTCCGTATGTAAGGCTTTCACGGCCGGCCTCAACTGTATAAACAGACTGACTAAACTCCGGGGTATAGGGCCGTGGTCCACTTCTGTTGTTACTAACAGACGTTTCGGTCCCTCCTCCGGGGGCCATCTTCAGTATACAATAACGATTCGCTAACTGACTAACGGTTAACTGACGAAGGACGTGTCAGTAAGCGAATCGTTATTGTATACTGAAGATGGCCCCCAGAGGAGGGACCGAAACGTCTGTTAGTAACAACAGAAGTGGACCACGGCCCTGTACCCCGGAGTTTAGTCAGTCTGTTTGTACAGTTTAAGCTAATGTTTAGTCAGTCTGTTTGTACAGTTTAAGGTAATGTTTAGACAGTCTGTTTGTACAGTTTAAGCTAACGTTTAGACAGTCTTGCTGTGAAAAAACGAAATACAATTGATAATTACAAGAAATGTAATCACATGTTTAAATTGAAACTCACATTCCGTCTTCTGCTATCTTACAAAATACAATTAGTGTTATAGTGTGAGAATACCAAAGAAACAGTGAACTGGAGACATCACATAGATCCAAAAACAGGGAGAGAGATGCTGATAAGAGAACAGGTAGAAGACATTTTTTTTAGGCAACAATGAAAGCGACTTGAATAACAGTGTAAGGAGGAACAGCCAGGCAAGATAGAAACTGGCATAGATCGCAACGGGAAATCATACAGGCCTACGTGAACTCGCGATTATAAGGGGGTGGACTATCTGATTTGTGGCACGCCTAAACAAGATAGAAACGCAAGAAAATTAATTAAACATTTTCATTTCATTAGTAGAACGTTCAACAGCGATAACTTAACGTTAAAGAAGTTTGCGGATTATCCTTAGTTTTGGATTAATCGGGGACCTCGTCCTGTCCAGCATCCCGGTAGTTGAGTGTAATGGAAAATAATGACGTTTTGGGTTGTTCCTAACGTTTCTGTTTTAGCGATGTTTCCATAGTATCCCATCTATCATTTATACCCTCTCTGGTTTTATTTAAAATAATATTGTGTGTGTGTGTGTGTGTGTGTGTGTGTGTGTGCGTGTGCGCGCGCGTGTGTGTGTGTGTGTGTGTGCGCGCGGATGCGTGCGTGTGTAGTTTGAATTATCTATTATTACGTATCGTTTCGGTAAATATAGATTAGACCTATCGTTACTTCATTCCAATTCATGCAATACGTCCATGGTTCTTGAACTTCACGGCTAGGTCTGTGTGGGCACATTGCTTGCGTTGTGGGTTGATCGTCGGTAAAGAAAATACGATAAGCGTAATCCCATATATTACTTGTGTCGTGCTTTAGTCAGATAAAAGATGGTTGAAATAATTATACGTACTTTACGGTTTAGCTGCAAAAGTGAGGTGAATTTTAATTTACTTAGTTTTAATAGTCTTAGTATGATTACAGAAAAGCAAATAAATGAGTTCGAAATAAAAACTTTTATTTTGTTACACAAGTTAAAATATCTACTGAAGAAGTTAAATGACTGAAGAAGATAACGAAGTGTTCAGGACACGAATACCGTACTATTTATACGCTTGATATAGGAAATATTTTTTTAAAGAACAGAACTTGAACACAGTCATAAACCGCTTCCAGATCAAAGAAAACTTACCAATTCCATTACCGCTTGCACAAAGTAATAAAAGTCAAAGTTGATCCTAGGACATAATGAATCAGCAGGAGGCGCAGAATTTTACCCGAAATGTATGTTTTTTTACATATAGGCCTACAAAAAATGTGTTTATTATTCCCACTTGGTGGAAAACCTTGCAGAGTTGCCCAACACTGCAGACGAGGTTCAGTTGAAAGTCTATTATCCCCAAGCGAATTTATGTCTTCCAAAACGTAATTGCGGTTGCCTTCACAACTGATATCGTCTCACGAAGATGTGGTTATCGGTTAAAGGGATGGGTTCTGTGCAAAAGACAAGTGTTTCCACCAACGCCTCACGGTGCAAGTAATACTGCGTGGTGTTGTTAGTTCTTTGGAACTCACGGCGCAAGTTGCGTGCTTGATTGCGATTGATATTTTTTGTTTAAACTTTTGTCAAGATTCGTCGTATATCCTTAATGTTAACTTCCGCTGTTCATACTTTTTAATTTTTCTGAGTAGGAAAAAGTACTCTTGCCGGTAGAAATACATGATAATTGTCTGAGATGGTGGAATGTGTTATATCAACAACAAACCGCACCAGTAATCTGACAGAACGCGTAACACAAGACAGGAACAACTCTGTATGTGTGTGTGCGTGTAGGCGATATTTAACGCGACAGAAACAACATATGTTTTGTAACACCTATGTAATTATAAGGTACACTTTTGCTGTGAGCGAAACAACTGACAAGCTCTAATCAATGAAATCAGCTGATACCACTTCTAATACGCTTAACGTAGATAAACAATCTTTGTCTTTAATTTGTGTTTGTTATCGGCGGACCAACGGTAGCGATTTCTTATTATTAAACTGGATCTCTTAAGAAACTGGCACACACACTCAGACACACATTCGTATTAGGCCTGTAATTATGAATAATATTTCACAAGTATGTTATCAGTCAGCCGTATAATTTATTGGTTTTTTGTTGGTATTAATTCGATATTTTTCACCATGACAATACTACACTCAATTAGACGGAAGCGGGCTGTCCGAATGATCGATCAGATACGGAGTCGATACTACTACCCGTGTTACCGGTCGCGCCGCGAATTAAGAGGTTCAAGAAACTGCACTAAATAACCTGTAATTTTTTGCGAAACGTTATTTATGTTTTATAATTATTTTTGTTCCCGTTTACGTTATCTGTATAAGTTTTCGACGTGAGCGAGGATCGTCCGTTGCACAGCGTTCAGAACGAGATTTAGTAGAGACTGGTATTGTGAGTGTTGGTGTCCATTAGGTGTGTCAAGACACGTAGTCCATTATATCGTGTCTCGTTTGAGATAGGTTGCGGAAAACTGACAACAAAATTTAAGTTGCAAACAAAAGCATTAGCCAAAGAAGGAGGTTATTAATTGCAATCTTTATATTGTCTTCTAACGGAACTTCGTTAACATACTTAAGAGTTTTTAAATTTTGCTGACCTCTTCCTGCACCACCGTCAATACCGTCAATGCACTTGGTAGAAAATGGCGATTCCTCGTTTAAGAAAACAAAAAGTTTTTCGTAAACAAAAACCTAAAAAAGTTTGCTAATCAAATGTGCTTTTTATAGATACCAGAAATTTATCAATATAGAAATGATCTAAAAAGGTTTTGGAAATTAAAAAAAAAAAACACACACAAATGGCCAACTTTTATTCTTTTTTCCATTTGTTTTAAATTAACATTTAAAGTGACACTGACGCAGTGGTTCCAAGATATAGCGAATGAAGAAAGTGTTATAAATTTCGAATAATCTTGTGAGTGAGTAGCATCTTCGTTCGTAACTTTTGTAATTCAGTTTAAAAAATCTAGACGTTTAAAACAGTTCTGAGGAACTGGTTTTTGCCTTAGAGCAGATCAAACGAACGCAGCAATTGACATCTCTGGGTGTTGTACTTTTTTTTGAATCTCCTGCGGACAAAACTTGATTGTCCATCATATTTCTGCGTTGTGAAAGTTTGCACACACTTCTGTAATTCCTTTCACAAAGAGCAGAGCTCGGGGAGCCAATTAACCAGAGTACGAAAGCTCCAGTCGGTAATGAACGTTACAAAACTAGCCCCGTTTACTTTTCAGTACCTCTGTCTTCTACAGCTAGATTTAAAAATATGTGTTTTTGCTTATTTACTAAAATAAGAATTTAATACAAGAAGTAGCAAGAGAGCACTCACTGACAATATCAGTGAAAAAGACTAAAACCATGGCCTTTGAAGGTAAATATTCAGTGAGGACTAAGATAGTTATATAAACAACAGCATTTTAGAAGACGTGAGCCTTTTTAAATATCTCGGATGTGCAGACACACTGACTCTTCTTTTGCCCTCACTCTGAATTCTATACTTATCGGCTCGAAGATATTATTCTTTATTCCTTCAGTCTTCTGATTATATTCTGGTTATCAAGAAATCAGACTGTCTCGAAAGTTATATTTTGATGCAATCGAGCTTTGGCAATCAAATTTTTTATTTCACCATCCCAAGACCATTATGAATCCTAAGATCTCGCTGAAGAATCTTTTACGAATATACCATGAAACACTGGTCACGTCGTCATCCAGAGTACTTTTTCTGAATCCTTTCAGTATGGACCTATGTACATTACCCTAAAGTTGTAAATTGTACTCTCACACAGGTCTCAAGATCTGAAAATCTTATAGGCCTAATTAATTTTGACTCATTGGACTTAGGTGTCACGAGGTACCTAAATCATAACAGTTTATAAGTAAATTATATGGTAACTAAAAATTCAATTCATAAATTTGTAACGGCACTTCGGTTTTCAACGTCACCTTATATCAATATCGTTAAATAGTTCACAGAACACATTATTCATTTCAGTGATTACGTTCGTGCCGAGTGATACCTAATCGTATGTAATGCAATCAAGTGTCAGTGCTGCGTAACTGAAGTTTCCGTAGAATCGAATCAAGCTTTCAACGATAAAATGAGGAAAACGCTGGCGTTATTGCAAATCCCAAATTAATCGTTATTTAAAGTTTATTTTAGACTTAAGTGTTAATTGTTCAGGGAATTCATGATAATTTGATTGCAGGTCTCGAGAGTTCATTCGTATCTCGATTCTCGTAACAGAACTGTCAAGTCTGTAAGCTAAAACGCGCCGTACCATAGGGGCCCGGATACAACAAACCTGTTGATAGTGACGATCGTTTTGAAAGACATTCACGAATGCAATGTGTAGCGTGCCTCAGTCCAACTGAAATTCTAAATCGTTCATATAATTGACTTTAATTTTTCAATCAGTTTTTAGTAACTGCCAGCTGACACCGTTTCTAAAAACTATCAGGATGAAGTGGTCGCTTATCTTGTCGCTTATATTTTTTCGTATGTCCTGCTGATGTTTTCTTCTTATATTGGCAATTAATAAAGTTATGTACGTTTTCGAAAAAAAAAAACTTTATTCGAAGAGAAAACCACCAACCATTTGTTACTGTATTGCGTATATTGCCTTGACTCTTAATCCTGATTTCTGAATATAAATAAACCATATTTTGCATTCATATTTCCAGATATTCTGTGACCTTAATATGATTTGAGGACAGGTTATTTTTCTCAAGACGTTGAGGCTTGTCCCGAAGGAAAAGTCTCAGGCTGATCCGTGGCAAAGTCTGCTAAAATAAAAACTAATGAACGAACACCCAAGACGGGGTTGAGTAACGCAGGACACTCAAGCGTAGGGGAGCATCAAAGCGGCGCCAAGGTACAGGCGGGGGACACAAAGTAGAGTGCAAATTAAAGGGTGCGAGGAGAGGAAAATTTAAGGAGATAGGAGATCAAGAATGCCACAAGGCGGAGTATGTGTGATTTGTGTATTTAGGTGGTTCTGTATCTGCGAGCATTCCTAGGAGGAGGCTCATCGGCAGTAGTCACAAGACGGTTTATGAGGACGGAAGATCTGTGAGTGTTCCAGGTAGTTCTGTTGATAGAGGCTGCGATGGATCGGATGGATGCACGTTGCTTAGCGTTTTGGGAATATTTCCAGTTTAATTTATAAAGGAAAGAGTCTACATTGGAAAAGAGTTTATTGAGGGCATACGGAACGTCGTTACTGATTTTAATTTTGCGAGGTTGCGGTAAATCAGTCGAAGGGTTGTGAACCACATCGCAATTTTATATATACAGTAGATCTGTAGATGTCGATATAATCTGTTTATTAACGCCAAATTCAATTTATTGGATTGCTCAAGTGCAAACTAGTTTGCTTTTGAGTTGTGAAACAAGTTGGATATTCTACTTTAGCGGATAATAGTTCGCGGCTCGCGGAGGTGACAAAACAAACAATTTACAGAAGGAATAAAAAGTTAATGAAATAATTAGCTAGTTAATTATCGTACTACGGAACCGTGACATCTCACCGTTACTCTGCAACCATCCTCCGTGAAACGTAACAAGCAGCGGACGGTAATAAAATAGCACAGCTGCGAATTCTGTTTACAAAAGTCAAACTTTGAGTCACGGGCGTTGTTCATAATACGTGGTAAATTTATGAGTGTACCGACAGGACACAGGTTGAATGTCTATTGGTCGACTAATATGATTAATATTATGATAGTTTTGAACTAGTTTTCTATAAAATAGTTTCAAGTACCAATAACTTGACCGACCACAGATATCTAATACTCCTCTATGCTACTTTAGTGGGCCGTTTGGGAGGGAATGAATGGCTTGAGCGTACCAAGGTATCTAAATAACTGCCTCAGTCAGAGGGAACTTTAAATAGGCCAAAAGTACAGAGGATAGCCTTAAGGACATGAATAAGGTCTCCTGAGGCGTTCCACAGGGTTCTATAAGCGGCTCATTGTTGTGGAATATCATGTAGGCCTACGACGGACTACTGACGAGGACGTCACGCGCTACCAGCATTTGCCGAGATAACTTTCCTGTGGTAACTGTAGCAAAACGTTTAGAAGAAATCACCAGTCTTTTTACCGAAACTCTAAGTGTTCTACATCAGTGTATACAATATAATTTCTTTTAGAATAAGATTTTTTTTAATTATTTTATTACGTTAGGCCCTATGTTAAAGAAATTATATTTGTAACAGAAACTAATTATCGCGCGCGCGTGTGTGTGTGTGTGTGTGTGTCCTCTAAAACCCTTCAAGTATACAGATCGAAACAGGGGCATATTTACGGGGGGGGGGGCGAACGAAATCGGACCCCTCCCCACCCCAGAGAGTTGAAAAAGGTGATGAATTTTGTTAATCTGTTAATTTTTAGGCTTTTTTATTATTTTTCAGCTTGTGTTCCAGCTGTGTTGTTCAGCTAGTAACTCTTTTTTAAATATACGCACAGGTTTATTACACAGGGTTTGTGTATAGGCCTACGTTAGAAATATGAAATATAGGAAAATCTATTCAGTGAACAAGTAGGCCTATCTTCTAAACATCGTTTCAGTAACGGGTATTTTTATTCAGTTATTAACGTTAACTTTAATGGAATTGGTTTCTGGATGTTAGCTCACGTTTTTCAGCCACTTCAAAGATAGTAATGTTGACTAGTCTATACCTGTATTTTCTTTTGTATGAAACAGACTCGACCCCGACCAATTCTAGATACTTATAGTAAAAAATAAAACCATAAAATAGTTTTAGTGATTTTCACTCGTCAATTTATTAAAATTATAAATCCATGACAGCTGTTTCGGCAGCACAGTGCCTTCATCAGATGGTGTAAGCTGACGCTGACGTGTCAGCTTACACCATCTGATGAAGGCACTGTGCTGCCGAAACAGCTGTCGTGGATTTATAATTTTAATAAATTGACGAGTGAAAATCACTAAAACTATTTTATGGTTTAATTTTTATTATAACTTACAATGGATTTTCACCAAGTAAAGGCATCAAGCATTAATTAATTCTAGATACGCCAGTGGATTGATAGGGTGTCGTCTTTCAGCGTATTTTTACGCACTATTAACAGGATATGTCTGAGTCGTTTTATTCATTAACGCATTGGTGCCTTCATGCAAAAAACATTCACATTTAAGAGATTAAAAAGTTTTTGAACACTTTCGAAGGGAATCCCAGAGAAATTTTTGAATTTTAATTCTACCTAACCGGGTCGAACGCTTGACCCTTTTTGTATGGCAGTCCCACAAGCGATGAGCTACATCTGACCGACATATTTACTAAGGCAGACACAAACACACACAAATGTTGGTATTAAATTGTGTAGCGTCGAAGGAAATAACAATCATTTCACTGTGTCGGTGGACGGGACGTTATCTTCTAGCGTCAGGATGTTGACAGTGAGATGCCGTTATCCTCGCACGTAAGTAGCTGTTACAGGTGTCATAAATTCTGACGCCCAGAAGCAGTCCACTGCTTTTATTGTCGTTAAGTAATCAATTTAAAAACACTAGGCAATAAAGAATGCAAATGAGCGTTGTTGACCTTTCGGGCGCATGCATTTGTATGGGTTCCGGCGCCTTTCTGTTTTTTGGTCGGAGATGAGATGCTCCTCTGTTGACACGACAGACGAATTACAACCTTGAACCCGACATCGAATTGGAGGCAATCAAAACATTTTATTTTCTTCCCGATTTTTTGTTTCTCGATTAATCCGTGGCTGTCCCCCGCAGTAAAATAATATCTGTATGGAGAACCACCTACATGACTTCCATGTTCTAAGATTTATATTTATAATCATTTTCGAAACGAAATATTTCCATTGACACTACTTGTTTCTTCAGCCTTAACCACAGTACTGTGGTCACTAAAGTATACCGCCTCACGTTAGCGCACACGATGTTCACTGATGATCGCAGTCGATGGCACTGCCGAAACGTCTGTTTTGCAGAAAACATTGGACCACGGCCAAACAGCCCGGGAAGGAATTTTAACAACAAACCACTTCTTTTTTGCCGATAACGTAAAAAATTATCCACTCCCCCTTCAACTACCCTTTTTATTTATAGATATTTCATGTACCTTTCTACAGTGGATTATTATGATTTTCTTTTCAGGATACGTTATGTATCTAAACTAAGTACTTTACTCTTGTTAAAAAATAATAGAGCAGGTAAACTACCCCTCCCCCTTAACCGATCTTCACCAAAATCAATAGGCCTTGAGTCCACCACAACTCGAGCACATGTGCAAAAAATTATTTGATTCTGTTTGAATTTGCGGCAGTTATCGTTCGTCATAGAAAACGTCTACACACACACACACACACACACACACACACACACACACACACACTTTTCAGAAAATAACGTTTCTTCATGTATTGAGGGTAGTACAATCAGAATCAGCCCTTATCTCGAACACGATGTTTTTCGCCATCACCATACTTCCATTTCCTTATGGAACGTGGAAGCAAAAACAAAGTTATACCGACCTTCCTAATCACCCTCACTATGAATATTTCGTCATTAAAACGTTTCACTGTAAAAATTTTACTTGTATGAGATCTGATAAAAAAAATCGTGAAATTTAAAAATCTCCCGCACTAGAATTTTCCCATTCGAAAGAAAAATTGAGATGGGACACCTGTTCGTAACAACTGACATAACTTTTAGCAATTTTAGATGCGTAGTTGGGAGTTGAATTGAGCGAGTTGTGTTTTAATTTATAGGCTACAAAACATGCATTAAGGTTTGTGTAAACAACTAGATGACAGCGGTGTGACAAAGTGTTGCAGAAAGTTTTGTCGAGTCCAGTAGTATACTTGGGCGAGCGGTTGATAAATGGTAAAGAAGCTAAAAGGCTAGTGAAATGAGATTTGTACGATCAGTACTAGGAATATCACGGAAGGGCCGGCTAAGAAATGATGATATTAGGAAAATCCTTGGGATACACAACCTGAATGAAAGGATAAAGCAGTGTAGACAGGATTGGACGAACCATGTTGAAAGAATGCATTAGACCAGGATACCAAAACAAATTTTGGTTTATAATCCGTTCCAGTAGAGAGTTCCAGAAACCTTTTGAAAGACTGTAAAAAAAGGTTGACATTCATCTGATGGGTATTATTTTGAAGAAGACAATGTACGTACAGAAGAATAAAGACATAATTGTTTAAATAAACAAAAATAGCACCAACTTTTGCGACAAAACAAACGACAAACAACTGCCGTAATAAGAATAACTGCCCTCCGCTGTCGTAACAACTGCCCTCCGCTGTCGTAATAACTGCCCTCCCCTGTCGTAACAACTGCCCTCCCCTGTCGTAACAACTGCCCTCCGCTGTCGTAACAACTGCCCTCCCCTGTCGTAACGACTGCCCAGATTTTAAGACTTGTCGCATCGTCGAGATAAATATGTTAGAAATTATAAGATTTTAAATGATACATCGTGTCTAGTTAATGATCGGCCTCACTTAAACTCTTCATCAATTATAAATTCACGGTCACTACTAAATCAAGGATTCACAAACTGACTCAGTGTTTCATTCTGCAGTATAGAATACACTCAGTTATACAAGCTGATAATCAAAATTAACGTAAAACCCGGTGGTGGTATAACGTTAACGTAGGCTTATATACGTAAAAATACCGACAAATATATCCTATTTCGTACCTACTTGTTTGTGTGTGTATTAAACAAACAGTGCCTTTCGCTCTGACGCAGTGTAATAAAATCAGAACCGTAGAAGAGCTGTAGGCACGCAACAACACTTGTGCCCCCCTCTCTCTCTCTCTCTCTCTCTCTCTCTCTCTCTCTCTCTCTCTCTCTCTCTCGCTCTCTCTCTCTTGCGCGCGCGCGTGTTTGTGTGTGTGGCAGCTAGGTGTCGCCGGCTAAATGGGTATGATAATTCAGCGATAATGAGTTCACCAAATCAACAACATGGTGTCAAAGCTGGCTTGCTTGTATTGTTCCAAACGCCTTGTCGCAGTCACACTGCTTGCTCGTTCGCTCCGTCTCGGTAATTTATTTAACGACTGTAATGTATCTGATCTTAATATCAGCCTAGCAGCTAATGCGTATATTAAGAAATCAATTACACACGCGCACGCACGCAATACGCTAGGGAACACGACGTTTGAACCTTGCGATGTGTTATTAAACTCCACCTTGGGTCAATCAACCGCCTCTCAAATCCGTCCCGCCTACGGTTAGAATATTTGCTAACTTTTGTCACTTGTGACGTGATCTTCCATCCCTCACCACTTATTTTCGTCATTATATTTAAAATTCTTGTTTTTGATCGCGTCTATATCAGAATTTATCCGATACTTACATTTATATAGCTAAAATTACTTATTATGAATCTGTAAATATTATCTATATTTTTCTTCACCTTAATGCGGTGTTGTTCAGAAATGTAACTAAATAATTCGTAGAAGGCGAATTCTTACACGTCTTCACGAAACGGACGCACATACTCGTCGTACCGAGACTGAGATATTCAGATTAGAGTATCCGAGGCCTCAGCCCAGACCGATTCCTGTTCTCGACTTCATCTCTCTCACTGTCGCAGAGTAAGTAAATACATTTGGCTTACAGCTATGATCAGTAAACCAGAACATAGTGAAACCGGAAGCGGGTCAACCAGTTCTGGTTTGCATGTAAAAAATACTCTGAATTTTTTCCTCTCATCGTAAATTCGCGGGAAACTCATTAGGACCTTCATTTTAGCCTTAAAACCAGTATATCCTGGATACATTTTTAACTTATTTATAACATATTGTACGAAGCAATATTTACCGTACATATAGAGCTATTATCAACCATAAACACTAAGAAAGTTTTAAAGAAAGATTTTGAGACGTGTTTACGGCCCGGTTAAAAAAATTTATGAATGGAGAATACGAAGTAACCAAGAGATAAATGAGATATTGATGTATGAGAACACTGTAAGATGCGTAGAGGCTGAAAGAATAGAGTGGCAGAGCGGATAGAGATCAGCGTATGCCAAAGAAAATTCTGAGGACGCAATTCTGTTATAGCAGAAACAGGAGCCGCCCTAGGATAAGATGATTGGATGATGTGCTGCAAGATCTAAAAAAATTGGATCTGGCAATGGATAAGATTGGTGAGACATTGGAGAAGATTGGTGTTGGCAGCCAGGGTTCACATTGGGCTGTAATGCAAAGAAGAAGAAGTGGTTATTATAAAATAAAAGTCAATATAAAAATAAAAGAGTTTCTATATTTTAAGTTTATGTTTAGTACCCAGGAATGTTAAGAATAACCTACTCAGTAGTATAACTAAACTGTCCTATCAATGAAACGTTCTTGACAAAAGTTATTTTAAATATTTTTTCTATTGTTTTTCATAGATTTGCGTAGACCTTAGGTTAAAATGGACGCAGAATAGGTTTTGCACGATAGCTCTGATGACTTTAACCAAGAGTCGAATGAGTCCTGCGCCTCGCGAACTTTGCAGCGTTATAAAATCTTGTTTATTATAGTTGCCCACTTTTAAAAAGTCATTGTAAAAGCGTAGTTTTCTGTTTTGTGAAATCAAGTGTAATGAACAGCTGTGTTATCCATGAAGATATTAATGCTTTGTAGAGATGGAATAGTAAGACATGAAACGGTTCATAGTGGGGGTGGGAAAGCAGTGCAGGAAGTGTGGTATGAGGTGACCAACCATGTGACACATGGTTCTGAACACAAAATAATTTGTCTGATAACAACGCGTTAAAGCTACGCAAGCGCAACGAGATCTTTCGACACAGCGCAACCAGACACCCGTTTCATGTCTAATTATTGTAGCTGTACTCCGGCCAATACGCACATTTCTCCAAATTGTTACTTTGCTTGCACGATTTCTCTGTTTATAGACCTGCTCCTCAAACCGAAGGACACGGCTAAATTATTTTGAATAAGAAAATCTCGTTTCTAGCGCGTCCAGACCATAGATTATAAGTGTTTCCAAGCTGTGCAGAGAATTTAAGTATTCTGAACGCGGTACGATCTTACACCTGTAAGTCATTTTGGGCTGAATCCGTTTCCCGGAGTTTCACTTCTGACCGCGAGGCTCAATCAGTACGGTACGCTCCAATAAATTCCAAGGTCAATAACCACTGGCAACTTGATTAATTAGGTGTTAAAGTTCAGTGGTAGGCGCCAGTAAGGTGCTTATGCCCTTGGGCCTGAGGCGTCTGCGTATTGGGACTGTGGTACTCGTTAACGACAGAGACGCCCATTAACCGTTACATATGCTCACTCTTACTTGTCTATAGTTACATCGAAGTATAAACCCACTTCAGTGTTATGTTCTCTGTTAGTTGGTATAGAAACCGTGTATTTTTGACAAATATATCTCCAGTCAAGTCCCATTCTATTCATAATGTATAAGGATCGATTTGAAATAAATATGTTCCAGTCCTGCCTATTTTCCTTAAATTCCTTCGCATGACTGGATGTCATGTTATTCCTGTTTCTTTAGACGTTTACTCATTATCTTACCCCGTATTACCTTTGGTCATCCTCTTTTCTTTTCATTTTGCATTAGTACTTGCCAAATCCTCTTAACAGGTACTGTTTTTAATTCTCAAAATACGGGATTTTTTTCTCAAAACAGGCACTATTTTTAATTCTAAAGACGGGCCCGTTTCTCAAATTATCTTCCAGGGTTTTATTGTCCGTGACGTGTACGTTGTTGTTAATTAACTACCTAAACACTACTCACTTAGAACACGCATTGTTAATGATAAAAAAGATAAATTTTTTACTAACGGCTTACCATCTCATAAGCCATTTCACAGAGGAGACCACACATGCCCAAACATAAACCCTAACATGGAAATCCTGTACGTACACACAAAAGGCCGAAAACTAGACACTCTTCAACTACTAAAAATATTCAAACACACAAAATCACATAGAAACAACATCCTAAAAACGAACGGACACAATTAAAATCATACACACTATTTGGACATATTACACAACACACACACACACACAAGAACGACGGTGCCGTCACCAAAAGCAAGACGTGCAGCGCTCCTAGCGGCAGCCTCTGACGAAGCTCTAACTAGCGAAAGCTAGTTTACGCCATAAAATAAAATTTTATCATTTTTATCAATAACAATTTGTGTGTTCCGAGCCCAGTACAATTCTACATAGTTACTAAAATAATCTTTGTTCGATAGACTCTTCAAAATAAGCTTACTTATTTTCGGTTTTCTCATTTAATCGTTTCGAGTCGTACGCTTCTTACGGCTCATATCGCTCTTCAATGATGCTCACTTCTGTTTCGCTGTCTTACTTTTATTGGGTGTAATATTTACTTTTTATTATTACTGAAAGTCAACACCTTAATACCGCGTAATCATATTCCATTCCCTTCGCGTGAGTTCTGTGCTGTACACGACTGTAGAAAGTAAACAACCAATGCTGCAGTAAGTAATGTTTCTACCTTTGCCACCGCAACCTTTAGTTTTCTACAGTGACAACGCTCGTACGTGGGGTAACTCAACCTAGACGCCTGTTAAATGTCAGGAATGTATTCCTCTTGATAATCTGTAATAGTGAATTCTTGTGAACTTCAGACGGAATCTGAAATGTTATTAGAACCCTAGAGAAAGATGTTGCGCAGTCGCTTGAATGTCCAGCTGTGGCACATTTTTAGCTTGAAAATTGTCAAACATTTTAAGAAGAACGAATGAAATTCGATAGGTGACAACGTAATACTGTAAGTGTATAAACATTTGAGCATGCAGCAAAAATCACAAATGTTCTACCGTCAATACTCCATCTAAAAAAAAACAAGATTAGCTTCCTTGCGTACGGAAGAGGTTTACTGTAAAGTTTTTTTTAAGTACTTCGTTGTTGAACGTGAGTTGAAAATATGTTTCTTCATTCAGAAGCACATTCACAATGGAGAAGATAGGGAAATAGGCTAAATTGCGTATATTGGTTTTTCCTCATCTATTTTAGTTTTTACTACGCGTATGTAGGCCTACATTTAATCAACCAAAAACTAACGTTAGAGAATTATAATTTTTAAACTTTTGTATTGTCAAAACCGTTATTCTCCATTGTTCCAAAAATTTTAAAAACTTTTTGACCATAAACAAAGGCGTAAAAATATAAAACCAATCAATAGCAGGCTACGTTTTTTAACAATTTAGTGAACTTTATAACTCAACTCGTCGTATTTCCGTTGTTAGTTAACGTAAGCGGCTCATTTTTACTTCAATTTGTAGTTTACTGTATCCGTAAGGCAAAGGAATAGTTAATGTTTATCTGCATTAGTTACATGTTTTAACAAAAAATTGTTTATAACGTTTGGTTACGATTTTTTCGAATTACGACATGAAAAAGGTGGTCTCTGAGAACATTTTTTGTTATTACAGGTAGGTACCTATGATGAAAATCGATTAAGTTTAATTTTAGTTAAATTTTCAAGCGTATATCTTAATGCATTTAGAAGATGTACAATTTTCTTTTGAACAGCAAGCATTTCTTAGGAGTCTATTTGTTACGCAAAATCTTTAAAGATACATTACATTCCATAATATTGTTACTCAGTTCTTGAAGATTTGTGTCACTCGCCACTTTTTGGCGAGTATTTAAAATGAAAAGTTCATCGTTTTTAAAACGGGAAGTTCTTAAAACTTCAGTCAGTCATACTGTCACGCATTCAGTTGGTGGAAACGTTTTGCCGGAACGTAATGGTTCACCCGCGCGTGTAGGCCGTTAGTTGCACGTGCACACAATTAGTCTAGAAATTTTGTGAAAACGTACCTACATTCCGCGTTTTGTGTCGTCTCTAATGCAGTTAAATTATGCGCGACAAACACTCCGTTTGGCAGCACATTTGTGACGTTTAATGCCAAACCTCACACATGTAATTTATACGCACATGTATGCGGCCTTACATTGCCAAACGGGTGACCGTGTCTCGGCTCGGGTTCCGCCGTCTGGCGTGTCAACCGCCGTCTGGAATTTATAAGCAAAACTCAACGGAAAGTACGGAATTTTCTCTGGGTGGGTAAGCGTCTTGTCTAGAGAGGCTTCGCGGACAACATTATCATAGATTTCATTACGGTCAGTATGCTTTCCATATGGAAATGATGGTTTTGGTTACTTTACTGTCTTATAAATTGGTAACTCTCGAGTATGTCCACTGGAAGATTCTCATGTTACACCCAGTCAGGGAAACCTGTCGAGATAAGAAAACCCATCTGTTTTCGCCGTAAGCTGTCTAGTGCGGTACGTCTTTAAGAAGCAGACTTCCCAGATTTTTGCGACCTCTTGTTACCATGAACGCTTAAATTTTATTCTGTCCTCGGATGATCGCCGTTCTCATGTTTTTAATTGTAATTTTAAACCCGTTTGTAAACGTGTACGACTACAGCCATATACTGTAATCGTGAACTGATTATACAGTAGGTGACTTTGTGTTTAGTAGTGTTCTACAAAGTTGCCCCTCAGTCCGATAATTCTCAGCACATTCACCTTACTGAACTTTATTTCATCCGGTCTATAACTTTGGCCATACACCCGTATGCACGTTTCAAATATCCCTCTGTTGTTTTAATCTGATACCAGTCATGACAATATTGAGCAGACGACTACTGCGATTTTGCGTTTGTTGTAGCTACCGTATTACTAAATCATAACTTATTTTTTTCGGAATCGTATGTGTTTGCTACTGCAAATTCCAACTGGACCAGCAGTAGGTTAGACAGATTTTCCGTCGCAATCAACATACAGTAGTTGTTTTTTTTGGTTTTTGCGGTCTTCCTTGTCTGAAAGACGGGTCACTAGAGCGCTTTCTTTTTTTTTTTGCTCGTTCTCCGAACGCATTTTTAACAGCCGGATCGTATTATATTTATTTAATGATGTGTGTGTGTGTGTGTGTGTGTGTGTGTGTGTGTGTGTGTGTGTGTGTGTGTGTGTGTGTGTGTGTGTGTGTGTGTTACCACAAACACTGTATGCTTTCTTTTATTTCTGAAGTTTTAAGTCTCTAGTGCTTTGTTAGCCAAATTAGTCTGCCATTGTTTCGGTGCTAGATCAAGAACTGATTCCCGGAAGGTGGGGGTGGCGGGTACCGGACATTCAGGAACATCCAAACGTACATCACGACTTCGACAACATTCTTCAATTACATCTGACCACCACGAAGTTTCTTTATATTAATAAGACTTTTTAAATATTATTTTAAAAAAAAATCTCAAGTGTTCTAGTCAGCAGTATGTTTAGTAAAACAGTTTATTAGTTTAATTTTTTAAATGAGTAGTTTTATCCTTAAGTATCTGCCATGACCTAACATTGTTCTTTTCCCATTATTTCCGCAAGACTCCACGTTTGATCACTTTTTATATTTTCTTTTTATGTTTGTGTTTACAATTCAGGGGAGTATTTACGGGGGTGGACGAACGGGACCTGACTCCTCCCAGAGGGTCGAAAAAGTCGACGAATTTGGTTAATCTCTTAATTTTTATGCTGTATTATTACTTTTTCGGCTGTACACGCTAATATAATAGTTACTCTTTTTTATATTTACGAACACATTTATCACACAGCATCAGGGTTTGAAATACGAAATATACGAAAATAAATTCGGTCAGTAATTATTATAAAGTATTATTAATCGATGGTGCAATATACTCATTACAAATAAGATTTCGAACATTAGCCATCGTAAAATTCGATATTAACTTACGATGGCTAATGTCGGAAATCTTATAATCTGTAATGAATAATTATGTTATAAACAATGTTTCAATAAAGCGTATTTTTATTGTGTTATTACCGTTTACTTTAATTAGACTGATTTCACTATGATATCACACGTTTTTCAGCCACTTTAAAGATGGTAATGTTGATAAGTCTTAACTAGGTTTTTTCCTTTTGTATGGAACCGACTCGACCATTAACTCCTCCTCCACCCCAAATTGTAATACGCCACTTTTGCAATTACACTGTGATTGAGTGGAAGGTGTCTCTAGAGCTTAAGGTATAGGCTACACTTACGCAGCGGTAAAACCTCCATTAGCCTTGTGAGTGAGCTGACCCACCTTACTACGTAACGTGTTGTCTAAGTAGTGCGTACGCTACGCTACAGCATTTGGCTGGCTGTCCGTATACACACGTCCGCATTTAATGACTGTCGACAAAGAAACGGTGGGAACAAAGAGGTAGCCTACTTATTGCTGTAAAAATAACAAAGCTTGGCTGGACACAGTAGCGTATGCACTAATATGCCAACGACTAATTATAGCCGGGGACCTTTAACCTTCAACTCGCTGCTGCTACCGGATCGCCGCCGTTTACATTTGTCTACAAAAATCTAAAACGAATTAACAATTTCGTATCATCATGTTTTATTGGTTTTCATCCCTTGAAAATATATTCTATAATGTATGCGGTTAATTGACACAGACACACATTCCTTACTAAACACGAATATGAATGTGTTTTATTAAGATAGTGTGTGTGTCATATCATTAAGCGTAAGGACGAGGATAAAATAAGTTCCTGGTGTTGTAACGGACGGGATTGATGCGACGGACACTTTCCTCTCAAGAAAGGTATAGGCTACTGTTCATAATAATGACTGTAGTCCAAGTCTCTGCCATAAATGGTGAAAATTCAATAACGAAACTTTAACCATTAAAAATTTTCTTTCACTTTTTTCTCGCCTTACCGGTGCACCACGTCATGTCAAATATATATCAAACTACGTGTTTTGTTTAGGTAGTATGTTCGTTTTTGTTTTTTTTAGTTTGTTTTTATTTTGTGGCTCTGTGGCTGAACGAATTTTGACAAACCACGATGTCAAATCACTCGTCTGTCTGAGTGTCAAAGTGGACATGAGACTTTAGACAAAAAAACGCTAAACGTTGCCCACCGTATTGTGTAAACGCTGGTAAACTATCGAGTTCTGCATCATTTTAATTCACGGTATCAGAGTATTGTTTCAACAGAAATAAGATGAAACTTAATTACTGCTCGAATATGCAAAGACCACATCATTATAGTTAAGTGGTAGCCTATGTTCTTTCGCTTGGTTACAGCTGACTGTTCTATGGTCACTATGGCAACACATTAATTTCGAGTGTTTTTAGTTTTATTGGTGAAGAAGTGAACGAAAAAGTATAATATTCATGGGTGTTATTCACGTTAGTATAGTTTCAAGCAAAAAGTCTAGTCAGCCTCTTCAGCAGGGATTAAAACAAAAATATTTGTTCCTGTCCCAAGCAGATAGGTTCCTCGGACTACAACGTTTCTTCGGACGCCCACACCTCTCCGTCCTTTGGCTTATAATTCAATAGTTAAGATGTTCCAACCATTTTCGCCGATACTGGACAATCCTATCGCGTATATTCATAATATTCAGTTCCTGTCGTACATCGCCTTGAAGAGTATATCTGCCACGTGCCTGAGAAATCTCATTTCGGCCATCGACTAGCCTGTGATTTCGTTATTCTCAGACCCGCAGAGAAATGTGGGTAGAACCATTACCTTGTTGAACTTCAGGCGTGTTTCATTACGGGTTGATTTTAGATTTCTCCTGATGGTTCCACACATACAGGCCTAGTTGAACATGTGCAGCTTCTTCACCACATCATTGTTTGTAATTATAAGTCACATTGTAGCCCAGATATTCAAATCTGTTCACGTTCTTCATAAAATTGTTTCTCCTATACAGGAAATTTGATACATGAAAAAGGTCTTTTCCATAATAGAGTTTCTTGTTAGGCCTAATACTTTGACAATTCTGACTGTTTCTTTTCTTTCCAGATCTTTTCAAGATGCTTTAAGCCAGCTTTATCTACTAAACCCTCTTCTTATTTTGCTAATCTTCGCTTCCCATATTCGTCTTCTTCTTCTTCTTCTTCTTCTTCCGATTCACTTATCTTCCTTCCATTGACCATGTCAAGTGTCACTTGTATCTCCAAGTCTCTTCCAATATTTATGATTCTATAGTTATCTTTTTTGTAACTTCTCTACCACTCCTGAAGTAGGGCCTACATACATCATCTCACCAGCGCGTATGTACGTAACTTCATCTATCTGTTTTTCTGTCGACAGACAGGACTCACAACCGAATACGTCTATAAACTACTTCGAGTAGGCCTACCTTCACCTTTCCTTTTCGTGTTAAGTAGACTATTTCGTATATATAAAATCGTTACTTATTACATTACAGTTTTTTACGTTTATCCATTCCTATATTCCTGCGTTCCTATTTCGTTTGTTGTTGACACTCCTGTACGTTGTACCTTCAGTTCGATCATAATATTAAACGGTAATTTGAGAAACTTAAGGTTTATATAATGATGAATCGGTCATCACAGTGATAAAATGGCTAATCAGCTATTTAAACAGAATAACAAAGATTGTATGTACGGCTTTTCAGTGACTGATTTACTCAAATCTAACCTTCGTTAATAGCGTGCTAGATCAAACAACTCATGATTTTTTTCAGTCCTTACGTAATCGATCACAGCAGAAAATGTTCCTCAAATAATGAATGAATTTTATTTGAACGAATGATGAATGAAATGGTTAAACTGATGAGAATTATGAAAGCAACAAGTAAAAAGTTCTTTTAAGAAATTTCGATTCGGTAGTCACACAATTGGAGATTAATACAGTATAAAAGTACTGATTGTAAGCATTCAGATTGGACGTAATCAACAAACGAGCGGATTAGAGGATGATTAAAAAAGAAGAAGTAGAGTACGAGTAAAAAGGATAAGAAGAAGAGGAACTCCGTGGCACGTAAATAATAATAACATCCTTGCCAGTGTTTTGTGGGAGTGGTTTGCATTGACCAATCGTGATAAAACATAAATTATTGTGAATGCTGATTGGCCGGAACAAATAAGCATTACGGACAACAACTCTGAAATTGTTCGCCTGGAACTTCCTTTGTACACAAACGCAGAAGACGGTAATAAGGCGTGAGAAGGTAATAAATTTTAATTAATTTACGCGTAGCACGAGACCGTTTTCCACGTAGTGCGAACAAGAAAATAGGTGAAATTGTAGGCCTACTGTTGTAAACACCGAGACTTTCTTCCTTCGGGTTTCGTTAGCAATCGCGGTACCACGTACCAGCTGAATCTGTATGTTTATAAATTACTGTTTTACTTTATATTACGGTCGCTCACCGTATAAGACTATATTTTTCTTATAGGCTACAGCATAGTAGCCTAATGATTACTATATGCTGTGCAGGGTCTGTCAATGTCTATGCAATAATGTCAATGGTACCTTACCAGTTTTTTTTTTTTTACCGAATTCAGGATTTTCATAACACGTTAACGCAAGTTATCAAGTTTTTGTTACAAGATACGTGTAAACAATGATGTTCCAATATCTAGTTCTTCCCCTGGTTATGACGGATGGTTTGCGACTCATATTTTTAGTTCCGTTTTTTTTTTTTTTACTGTTATCAGGAAGTTTATTAATTCAGCGTCACGTTAGACAACGCGATGAAGTTTGCCTACTTTGTTTTAGTCGCGTGTGTACGTCTATTAATCACCGTTATTAACGTTATGATTAACATTAATATAGGCCTACATGTTCATTACGTAGGCCTACTATTCGCTCGTTTTGACCAGGGCCATATTTACGGGGAGGGACGAACGGGACCAGACCTCCCCCCAGAGGGTCGAAGAATTGTAGACTTAATGTCTTAATTTTTAGGCGGGTTTTTTATTTTTTTTTATCTACGTAGGCTAATAGGCCTATAGTAGAAATTAGTTTTTAAAAACAGAAACACGTTTATTACACAGCATTTGCGTATAGGCCTACGTTTGAAATATGAATTAAGAAAATCAATTCATTCAGTAAGTATCTTTTAAACAATAGGCTATTTCAAAAACGAGTATTTTTATTGTGTTATTACCGTTTACTTTAATGGTATTGGTCTCAGAATGTTATCATACGTTTTTCCAGGATGTTATAAGTCGTTTCAGCCGCTTTAAAGATAGTAATGTCAAGTAACCTTAAATTGTTTTTTCATTTGTATAAAGCCGACTCGACCCCCCCCCCGTTCAAAACCTAGACACGCCACTGGTTTTGACTACTAACATTATGTTACTGTCTTCTTGCAATCCCATTGCGGGGACTGATGAATAACAACTCAGGCCGTCCTCTTGCTCTGCTTAAATTCCTTGTTTCCTTTCAAACCCATTTAAGCATCCAGATCCTCTCGTTTTTAAGAACTCTTTCTTTCTCTGAAGCCATGCCATACGTTACTGAACGTTATAGCCCTATTGTTATCTGTTTTGTTTCCGTGGAAAACATATTTATATTTTTTAAGAAATTTTAATTTCATTTATATTAAATGTAATATTCATGGTGTTCTTAAAATAGCATGTTTTAATATTTATAATAAAGTGGTTGTGATATTATTAGCCTATAACGTTCTTAGTACCCTCACGGGTTTTTCATATAGGACATCTGTTGTATGAAACCCTTTCTTCAAACCTTTTGCCTTAAAATTCTTTTCGGGGAACTTCCAAGCTGTGTAGTCCATGAGGCTATGTTTTGCAGGCACCCATAGTACTCGCTGTATAGGCCTACTTATCTCTATGTGCTCTTTCACTCGTACCATTAGGCCTCTTAAACGATATTTTTTTGCTTTCTGTTCGCATTTTCCATCAGCCTTTCCCTGTAACACCAAAATCATCGACCCATGCCTATAAATGTGCGAAAAAAGTTTCCCAAGACGTTCTGCTTCTGGTGAGGTTTTTCCCGTTCTTAAGATCCTCTTAAATTCTCGTCCACTCCTATGTCTTAGAAGTCGAGCGTTTATATATTATGAAACGTTTATATTTGCAATCAGAATTGTTGAAACAAATATGCAAACACTTAACAGTACGAGCACTCATTTTCAAAGTCTCTATAATCAAGTTTTGTCTAAGATTCTATTTCCGCAAGTACGGTATGAGTACAATTACAGCGTGGTTACTGAATTAGAGACAATTAACCTTTAAAAAAATTTTAAACAGAAAAATCAACTAAAAGGTCAAATGAAGCATAGGCGTAGTAATGAAGCACCATTAATAAGTAATAATTGGTTCTTACGTTTAAATATCCTCTTTTTGTGTATTATTTGTCACAGATATCTAGTTATTATTATGTCAAATCTAGTTATTTGTCAAATCATTGTCGTGTCTTCTTCTTCTTCTTCTGGCCTGTTAGCATCAGTATCGAGCACAGGTCTTCTTCAGTTCCTCCTATCGCTTCCGGTTGCTTTTCCTCACCATAGTAGGCCTAGTAGTGTGTTCTGAAGTGGTCACCCTTATTATTTACGTACTCGGAAGATACAGTAGGCTTATACGGGTAAAGTAAGGCTTACATATGTAAACTTTTAGAAGAAACATAAAGCTAAGCGGAAACAGTACGATCGTTCACTAATTGTGAATAATTTATAATTCTTTTGACACAAACTGTAATTATAATCTTATATTCCGTGACTGAAAAATTTTAACGATTTATTTTCCGAGCAACTACATTCTGCCGGTTCGTAAAAACTGATATAGGCCTACTGGACAACGTCTCTACATTGTGAAGGCCGGTTCTCGTTTCATAAAGCGACATATAGTAAAAGCAGAGTCACAACATCTTGTGGTTTCCCCACTGCCCACGTACCAATTGTTTCATATTTATACATCAGTTAGGCATATTACAACATTAGGAACTTCATTTTATAGACGATGAGGAAAATAATTTTGATTTTCAGTTGGGGATGTTCGACAAGGTCTGGGATATCCTCCGACAAGCTGGTTAAACGGTTACTTAACATTGTTTTTAACATTATGCTGTCAATATACGTTTCCAATTTGATGTTTTAACTTAGCGCCTCCCCCCCCCGTTGTAAATTCTTTTACCAGAACGACTAATTCGAATTTCAAAACACCGTGAAAGTGTCGGAATGTTCAGCACTTGCACACAGAAATGTGTACGTGTTGAACCTCAGTGAAAGGTTAACAAACGCACAACCGACTACGCCCTGGGGTACACATACAGCTAAATTTACATGCTATAACATTTAAAGTTGAAGAAATATGTTACGAATACCGTTACACGTTATTTGCGTACCACTTGGGTTACGATCGCTAAATATTACAAAGTAGGCCTACCTACTTGCTTTACCTACTACCTACTTGCTTTGACCGAAAATTCGCCACCGTATCGCGGTTTACAAAGGTCTCCTACCGTTTTCCAGGTTTTAATGTAAACTTCCTCGTTTTCCGTTAAATGATTCGCAGGATTTCCTTTCCTTATCTACGGTGTCTTTCTCGTTTTCCCGAGGCCTGCCAGGTTTCTTGCCCATGGACTGTCAATTCGTCACTTGGTTTGGGATCCCGTGTTCGGTCATTTGTCGGCCATACCCGTACCAACTCGACTGTTTATTCCTTGTGGTACTTGCGATTGAATGTGTGATTCCTACAGTTATGTTATTAGGCCATTTTTTATTATTTCTCTTCTGCGTCTTCCGGCAGCTCTATAATATCCATTTCGGCTGTTACTCTGGATAGTAGTTTTCTGGATGTGCAAAGCGCGTTTTCAAATTTAACGCGATCGTTTGATGTTGGTCTGTCCGTTTGGCGGGTGTCTCAAGAAGACGTTTGAATGAGTCAACCGATTTTCGTAAAATTTGGCACGCCCGTCCATACTTTTACCCCACAGGCCTCTATTTTTTTCTAAGATCGACCCGCAAAAATTAGGGGTGGGAAGAAAAAATGAGAAGACAAAATCTTAAAAAAAAAAGGGGGGTTTTCGCCATTGCCGAATGTTTAGAAACTCATTGGGAGAGTCGATGCGTTTACTCAACAAGTTACAAACAATATTTGACAAAGCGCTCAGCTTGCAGAAACTGAACTTCAGATGTAGCCGCCAGTACTTAGCCTACATTCGTAAATTTTGAGGTTAACGTACACGAAGACAATGGGCACGGGTTCGTCTGGTATCCGTAAGACATGACAGGTTAGACATTGTAAACAGTGTAAAGCGATTCCTGGAAGATGACGCATGACAAAAGTTTGCAAACAGCGTGTAGTTTGGAAACAAACCGGCCGGCGAGATTGTTTATTCTCTTTCTAGCCGCAGATGGTGTTTAGCCCGCTGGAAAGTTACTAACTTGACACTGTTGTTATACCAGGAATCATTTGTGACAATGTGGCAATATTTGTTTTGTTATGATGATTTCATATTGTTGTTGTTGTTTTGTTCGATCGTACTGTTATTGCGGTTTTTACATACACAGTGTACGGCACAGCTAATGTAAGATAGTGAGAGCGCCGTCGAGGATGTGAAAGAGCTTATTTTATGATTTATGAGTGTTAGTGCGGAATTTTTTATAGTTGACATTATTATTGCGTGTGGACAATTTTTACTTGAATTGTTGTAAGAGACTATATTGTTGATTACAAGTTATTAATTGTGATAATAACAGTGGCGTAGCTAGGCTTTTTGGCGCCCGGGGCAAGGAGATCGTCGGCCGCCTCAACTTCACTAATAAACGGGGACAAAAGAGCATGGATGTGGATACAGTTTTGCAAGCACAGTGCACTTAATATTGATTTGGGAAACCTGTTCCTTAAAATGTACATCCCCATCATTTACGTACGCCTCAAATTTACAGAGGAACCGTAAGCGTTTTTTTAACTCTTGTATTTTACAGAAACGACTTGAAATTTCAACTGACAGTTTGTCCAAATTTCTATTAGAGAACGTCCCATTTCTTGCCGAACGGTTAATGCAGAATCGTCTGCATACTCCCCTGGCATCGTGGGCTTCCTTCTTATCCTTTTTGTTACATTGATACTGCATTCATTACATACCTACTCTGTCTTAGTAACGATATTGTCACACAGCTCATTCCTCCAAACTTTTAATTTATCCAAAGCATAACAAAGTATTTTAACATGTTGTGCACAAAGTATATTTTTATTCGTTTAAAATTTGTCCAAGTATTTTAGCAATTCCAGAATGTTTCCAGGATTTGGATAGTTAGTAATTGACTCTTGATGTCCTATCAGTGCCAGATTTTGTTGTGGAAGAGTTTGTATTGTGGCAATGATCCGTTCGTGGATTTCTTTCCATGTCTTAACTGCTTTACTCATTTGTTCCTGAAGTAGATCATCAATAAGTCCCCCTTTGTTTAAACAACGTTCCAATTCCTTCCATTCAAAACACGCAGAGCGATGAGCAGGACTATTTTCATGATCCTGAATATGGGGATTTAACTTTCGCCACGACGAAAACCCATTTTATTTCCTGTTCCATAAGGAAATGGAAGTATGGTGATGGCAAAAAAATCGTGTTCGAGATAATTGCAGATTCTGATTGTACTACCCTCAAAACATGAAAAGTCATTTTTCGAAAAGTGTCTGTGTGTCTATGTCTGTGTAGATTTTTTTCTATGGCAAACGATAAGAGCCGCAATTTCAAACAGAATCAAATTATTTTTTGCATACAGCCCTGAATTGTTACGTACTCAAGGTCTGTTGATTTTGGTGAAGATCGGTTAAGGGAAATGGGTAGTTTACTAGCAACATTTTATGTTTAAACAACGGTAATTTTTCCTACGACGAACGATAACTGCCGTAAATTCACACATAATCAAATACTGTTTTGCATACCTTCCTACATTATAGAGAACCCAAGGTCTGTTAATTTTGGTGAAGATCGGTTAAGAGAAAAGGGTAGTTTCCCTGCAACGTTTTATGTTTTAAAAGGGTAATTATTTTATGATGAATGGTAACTGCCGCATATTAAAAGAGAATCAAATAATTTTTGGATACATTCCTGAATTTTTAAGTACTCAAGGTCTGTTGATTTTGGTGAAGATCGGTTAAGGGAAAGGGGTAGTTTACCTGCAACATTTTATGTTTTAACAACGGTAATTTTCCTTATGACGAATGATAACTGCCGCACATTCAAACACAATCAAATATTTTTTGCATACGTTCCTGAATTGTTAAGTACTCAAGGTCTGTTGATTTTGTTGAAGATCGGTTAAGGGAAAGGGGTAGTTTACCTGAAACATTTTATGTTTAAACAACGGTAATTTTTCCTATAACGAACGATAACTGACGCACGTTAAAACAGAATCAAATATTTTTTTGTGTACGTTCCTGAATTGTATAGGAATGAAGGCTTATTGATTTTGGGTAAAGATTGGTTATGGGAAAGGGGTACTTTACCTGCCACGTTTTATGTTTTAACAAGAGTATTTGTTTCTATGACGAACGATAACTGCCGCACATTCAAACAGAATCAAATAATGTTTTGCATACATCTCTCAATTGTAGAGTACTCAAGGACTGTTGATTTTGGTGAAGATCAGTTAAGAGAAAGGGGTAGTTTACCTGCAACATTTTATGTGATAACAAGGGTAATTTTTTCTATGACGTACGATAACTGCCGTAAATTCAAACAGAATCAAATAATTTTTACATATGTGCCTGACTTGTAGAGGACTCAAGGCCTTTTGATTTTGGTGAAGATCGGTTACGGGGATAGGGTAGTTTACCTGAAACATTTTTTGTTGTAACAAGAGTAAAGTACTTAATTTTGATAAATAAAGTATCCTGATAAGAAGATCTTAATAATCCACTGTAGAAACGTAGATGAAATATCTACAAATGAAGCGGCTAGTTGAATGGGGTGGGGGTAATTTTCTATAAACGAAAATTATAGTTGAAGGGGGAGGGGATAATTTTTTTTATATATGTACTACGTTATCGGCAACAAAGAAGTAGTTTGTTGTTAAAATTCCTTCCCGGCCCGTTTGGCCGTAGACCAATGTTTTCTGCAAAACCAGACGTTTCGGCAGTGCCATCGACTTCCATCATCAGTGAAAATCGAGTGCGATAACGTGAGGTGGTATACAGTACGTTAGTGACCACAGAACTGTGGTTAAGGCTGAAGAAGTATAAAGAAGTAGTTTCTATGGAAATATTTCATTTCGAAAATGATTTTAAATATAAATCTTAGAACATGGAAGTCATGTATGGTTCTCCATACCGATATTTATTATTGAAATGGCTTCTTTGATTGTTTTTTTTTCTGTGGAAATAAAGTACAACAAAAGCAAGATAAAGAGTTTTTAGTTGAAGAAAAACACATCCAAGTGCAATTTACCTTTTCGCCATTTTGCAAGTTTTTATCAAACCAATACCTGTTTAAGGATCGTCCACCTTCATCTTCAGGAAAATGGCTGTCGTTCTGCAAGTGACTTGTTCCTCTATTCACCATTATATCTCGGAATGATTGAGATTTCTCTCTTGGCCAAACTCCCATATCTTGTAGAGCAGCACCGGGAACACATTGTTGCTAGTAATGTTCTGTCCTTCATCGCCTGTAATTTCAAAACTGTACGGTGCAACATCATCCATGGTACTAGCACCAACTGAATCTTGTAACCGTACTTTGACACTTTAAGTATTCACGTCGTTGACTTTATTGTATTTATCAACAGCCTCGTCGCTAATAACATTCATTTTGAGATCGCAAGTTGTTTCCTTGTTAATTGTAATATTTTGACACTCAGGGTTCGATTTTCCTTGAATAAAGACTTCATAAACTCTTTGCAACTTGTTGCAGTTCTTAATCTTCTATTGAGAAAATCTTATATTCGTGTAGTTCTTAAGGAATAGTCATATCAAAGAAACAAGTTGTTTGTAGTTTTATAAACTGAAAACAATTTTTTCAAGTCTATGCTCATTTTGCCGCCCTTCTGGCTATGCCGCCCGGGGCGGCTGCCCCCTTGCCACCCCCCCTAGCTACGGCTCTGTTATTTAAAGCTGGTTATTAGTGATTTCATTGGGGTCTTGTACTTTGTTCTCCACTGTATCATACGATGATCAGTTAGACCGTCGTAACAATATAATGATTACCCAGAAAGCAACGCGGCAAAGCTACGTATGCTTAGTGATCTTTTGACTCAGCGCAACCAGGTAGCTGTTTCATGTATGACGTCCAGTTCCATGTAGCTGTTGGAACTGGTAAACTGGTAACCTGTGAGACAATTAGTGTAGTCAATCAAAAGTCTGGGTTAGAAGAAAGTGTAAAATCCGTTATCGTATCCATTTAACTTTCACCCGTTTTTTTTTTTTTTTTTTTTTTGCAAATCTGTAATATCAATTTTCGTTTCCAAGAAAACGAGATAGCCCCTCAAATTCGGATGGCCGGTAAAACCCCAGACGATTCACAGAAAACGACAGCGTACGTATGATTAGCAGGAATCGATTAAATCAAATCCATGTACACTTTTGTTGTATGTTATCAGCTCTCGATGGACAGGTTAATGTTAGCCGGTATCTAATATTACAGCGACACCAGGAAATTCAGATCGAAATCGAATTTTCCGCTTTTTCCTGTTTCGACGATTTTGTAATTTTATTTGAACTGTGTATTTATGCGGTCGTCACCGGTTACTTCGATTCTTCTCCGCACCTAAGTTACTCCGATTTCCCATTGTTTTTCATTCCGCACAACTTTTTCCCTGTCTGAATTCTTATTATCGCCTTCTTCATCAAAATTGTCCTTGTAGCATTCACAGTCCACAGTCTGTCCTCCACTGTGAATTGTGGCGTCCACAGTCCTACCTCTCGAGATGAGGAACCCTAAACCATTGGCTGTATGCATTCAGACACGTATAAACACAAATTCATACGAATCCACTACTCCGCGAGCGTATGGAAAGTTAGATTTCCTATCCAATGTTCATCCCTTTCCACTGCATTCTCGTGTGCGAAGAGTAACGTACAGGGGATGAATGTCACTCACTTACGCAATATCCTTGTGTCTTAGAAGCAGATGTAGTGTAGTTAAATTAAATTTGCATTGTAAGACCAAGTTGTATTCTCTCGTTTGTTATATTAGGCCTATATGCAGAGCTACAATAATTAGTAATGAAACGGCTACGTGGTTGCTCTGTGTCAAAAGACCTGTAGCGGTCACAGGACCGTACGTAATATTTAAGCCTAGGTTAATGAACCTAGAGGAAGGGAAAAGTGTGTTGGAGCTTAACAGAGTGACAGGATTTGCAATCAACATATTTTAACAAATAACAAGATTTATTAGCTTTCATGTGGGCGACACAATGGTCCAGTTTCATATCGTTCTTTACATGTAGTCATTAATTTATAGAATGTAGTAAATGGACATAAAAGATATACATATATATTTCCAGACTAGCATACCCCATGAGGGAGAACAACGCGGACATAAATACAGTTGAAATCACGGTCCCTACCAAAGTTAACTACTTCCCTTACTACTAATACTAATACCCCTTCTACTACTAACACCCTTCAAGAATAATTATAATAAAAATAATGGTAATACAGATAATCGGACTCCAAATAATCTAAGCTAGGAAACCATGCTTTATTAAAACAGTTTAACCACCCCCTCATGGTGTATGTTAGACAAGTTACAATGAAACCAGTTACAATTTTTACAAACTTGAGTTCTTGTGACCTTGAGATATTTTCAGTTCTTAATAAGTTGTTAAACGGATTGAGTTGACAGATATTTAATGTTGAAAACAAGGGTAGCCAGTCTATAGAGTTTATGTAGTTTGAAGAGGGATAAATGAAACGCTCCCACCTGTAATTGTGTAGCGACGATCTCAAGTTGAAACCGGATGAACTGTGGACGAGCAGATGTTCCGAACATTGTCCATGTGATATGGTGACTGCTTACTGGAAATCATTCCTGGGCTTTCTGGATCTCTGGGTGTATTTTGATTCTTCCGCATTTCTTGGTCTGACGGCTTCGGGGACTGCTTACTGTAGAACTGCTCTGCTGGTGTTCACAGATGTTCTCATGACCACCAATCTTCCCCCTTTTTCCTGGCTGAGGCAGGGACCATGGACCCTGAACGTCTTTAGGAGTCTGCTCACGCATGAAAGAAATCAGACATACATGTTAACCTAGGCCGCCAGACCAACGGGAGTGTCCTGGTTGAAGGCTTGCTGAGAAATGAGGGCGAAGCCTGAACTTGTTGGTCGTACCTGCCTGCGTAAAACTAACCTGTCCCAGTTTGTCAAAAAATAAGCCTTCGGCTAACCTAACTGCGAACAAAAACACAGAGCACAGCTGATACCCCAGACTGGTCACTTAATCGCGTCGCCGCTGCTTTGACAATGGCAGCGGCCGGCAGTGCTCCCAACCGAGTTGGTAGCCCTGAACAACTCTACACGCGCCGGGAAAATTCAAAGTCCCGGCACAGGCCTCATTTCACATGCGTAGCTTGACGCATTGTTTTCGGACCAATTATTTTGTGTTCAGAACAGCTACATTGTTGGCGTGTCACATGGTCGTGTGTCATGGTTTCTCACCTCGCACCCCTCTCCCTGCAGTGCCTTCCCTGCCAACACTACTGCCTGCGCGAACCGTTTCATGACTTTCATCTGTACTGTGTTGAAGCTTGACATATTTATACTTAAAATACTTCATACTATGTTTATACTTAAAATATTTATATATTTACATATATAAAACATGCACGTACTGTGTTCTGTACTTATAACACTTTAAAATATTATAAAATACTTCGAAACGAAATTTCAATCATGGGTAGTGGAATGTTTTTGAGGAGTCAAACCCCCTCCTCCGAAATTTTCCACTCATCTAGGTAATATTAATACTCTGACATTCTACTGTTCGTTTGAGACAGGTCTAAACATTATTTGTTATAAGCAAAAGTAATTAATTCTGTGTAGCTACAGTAATGTTGTTAGGAGATGGCGGATCATAATAGTTATCCTCACCGCATTGAGTAAGAGACATCGTATAAAAGAGCCTCTGATAATTAATCCCACAATTAAAGAATTAATTGAACTGTAAAGGTAAGTTACTGAGTAAAAGTCAGGTAAACTCGGTATTACGAAAGCGGCGACGAGCTGATAGCGGGACCTTGTGCGTGTGTTGGGATAACTCGGCGATAAACGTAGTTATATGGCCGGTTGTGACATACACCCACCTCTTATCTGCTTACCTGTTGTTGATAACGCCAAGAGTGCTTTCAATACTGAACTGATAAGGCGTTTAAAGTCGCGTCGGGTCAACCGGGTTATCGAGAATTATGGATATTTCCATGTTTTGAATTATACTCATATATTTCTAGAGTTTCTTTGTATAAGACTTACGTAAAATTGGAGTCAGTTCTTATTGAATGTCACTCGACTGATATCACAAATTAAAAATAACATTACTGAAGCTGCTAACATTATTGTTCATTATGATTTTTTCGTTAGTAAAAAATTGTATGTACGTGCTAAAGCATTGTATAAATCCACATTTTACTATTAAACCCTTTGAGCTGCCGAGCTCACTCATTAGTTTCAGCGAAATACGTTTATTATAAGGTAAACCCGACATTAGTTGATTTTTCGGTTACCAGAAAATTATTAAAGTCCCGATTAATCTATTTTTTTTTCATTTAAAATGACAATAAGTAAAACAACAAAGATATAATAAACACTAAAAATTAATAAACATTAAAAACTGCATTGGTTTTTCAGTTTCATTTATAAGCATAATGCCTAAATGACAAACAATTTATTCCTATCTTTTAAGTTTATGTATATTTCCAAGACACCTATAGGCACAGGCCTATATGTATAATATTTTTACAAATATGGGCCTACATAAATGATAGAAGTGTATAATTTTTTTTTAAACATAGCTTATGAAATCGTTCGTTCGTTGAATTATTTATTTATTATAAAATAATAATATATTATTAATTTATTCTAGTGTTATGTTGTTGATCATATTTTGTTATTATGAAGTAGCCCTATACGTTGAGAGACCTAAACGTTTGGGGACGCTAAACTTGAAATATTATTAGCATCTGTAGGTTATAAAATATTAGCCTATTATTTTTTTTAATCTACAATATCTTGGGATCAGTCAGCGTTTTTCTTCGTACCAGGCCAAGTCTGAACATTAGGGTATTATGACCCTTAGTAATAGAAGAGCACTACAATGTGTGTTATTTATGTATGAGAGTATTCACGACTTTATTGAGGTAGATGTTTGGGGGGTCGGTTACAGTGTTTCTTACGTAAGACACAGAAGATATGTCTTGATGAAAAACTTGTAGCAGAGTGTGGTTGCCTCAATTGCGGCGGAGTTTGTGACATTGAAGGCATTGACTGTTTCAATTGGAATATTAATGCCTTTAAGAAGAACGTTATGAAAATATTAGAGTGAGAGTTTGACCAAGGCATCTATTCATTTTAGAACTGTGTATGTGTAAATATTCACATTACTTGTTGTTTCGTTTATGTATGTATAAGATTATCTCCCATTCTTCTATGATATATCGGCGTTTCCCCTGAAATACATCCCAGTTAGAGTGCAGTACACCAAGGTATTCAGTGTTCGTTCAGATGCGCTTTCTTCACATCAGAATACAGTCATTCTGCTTCCCTGTTAGATAGAATTGTTCAAGGATATCCCCTTATAAGGGGAGATATGGATGCCATACAAAATTATTATTATTATTATTAAATAGCGTAGGCCACTTAGGCCCAAAACCTTATAATTTTCTACATTCTTTTCTACTCCTGATTTACTGTATATCAGACTTTGTAATCGTTTTCTTCCAAATCCGTCATGGCAGCGTCCTTCCCACCTTCGGCACGGTATCTTCTTTTCTTCCTGGATTCCGGCCTCCACACAGTCCTCTCCTGTATGCCTTAGCTAATGCAGTTACTATCATATTTATTGCTAGATCGCTGTAGACACTGTATAGTCTCCCCCTCATTCTTCTCATCATCTTCCTTGCCCAAAAAATATATAGCTTCTCCTAACTGTTTATTCACAAATGAAACACAATGTACACTGTACGATGTTTGCATCCATATTACCAAGTATCTTGTAGGAGTTTTCCAGGTTTCTGTTAGCCAACAGAAAATGGTTAAGGAACTACAACAGTGGTCAGGATAAACAGTTAATCTGAAAATTATTCTACAATACCAACAAGCTTAATAACTCATACTGTTGCACAACTGAAAGAATTGATTTAGGATTATTTATTCAAATGTGTATTCAATTATTGAGCTCTCAGGTCGAATAATTCGCCTAATCATAGGAAAACGAGAATGATTAGTATCGAGAATTGTTTTTTGATTGTAGGCCTATCTGTAATGTCCAATGTAATGCTTATAGTGTTTTGGTTCGTATTAGAGATATCACCCCGAATAACTTCGCATTACCAGGCAACTACATGTGCTGAATTTGCAAAATACGAAAGGGCGATAGAAAGAAATAAAATTGGATTGTATTCCCGTGAGTGTATATGTTTCCGAGTGCTGATACTGATTTATTTTATTCATAGGAAACAATCTTAGAGGTATTTTGAGGATTCTTTGAGAGGCTTCTGGACATCATCCCCGCTCCAGGTAGGCTTCACTTACCGCCCCTCGTCTGTTATACTTACCGTCTTTCCTCCAGCCTACCTCCATTTCTCCTCCTTTCTTCTCTATATCTGACCGTGACCGTCACCGTGATATAAAGCTTAATATCTGCTTTATTTCTGCCTTTAGTGACCGTGCCGTGCATACTCTCCAAATGTACATAGTTTAGACAGTTCGGTTAAATTTTCCTATTCAAACTGACCGTTTAAAAGCTTCATTTCCTGTCTTATCTCTTTGATTCTATCATTTGACGTTTCATTGAAATCTACCTCTTCTGCTTGGGGGGCCCCCTGTCTTGTACTTTCTTTGTAATCCAAGTTCCGCTACTCCACTTGAGCGACGGTAGTCACTCCTAAAATTTTATTTTTTTAAACATCTGTTAATACTGTTATATACGTTATTAAAGATTGAAAATAGATTTTTTTTTTTTAAGTAGCCTGTAAGTGATATTTTACCAAACAATATACGTGCCAATGGTAGTTGTGAACAATTTTACATATTGCTGTGCGTGTGTCGTAAGATATATTATCATCGACTATTTGTATTCATACAGTCGCCAACGCGGAGAGATAGAGGAGCCTTCGTGTGCAGAATTCACATCACGTAGTCAATACTTGTCCAATAAACACTGTATCAGGAAAACGCGCGCGCGCACATTATATTTTGTCGTATTATTGAACGTATGAGCGCCTTCGCTGTATTCTCTGTTTGCTTGGATTTTTGTAAACAGAATGACGATTATAAAAAACGACCGCCATGTTACCAACTGACAGGCCATTTATTACAATTCTCGTGCAAAATTGTATGACGTTTCCCATGTCAAATCGTTTTGGATTAAGGATTTTAGTGTATAAGGACGTACATTGACATTAAAATATTATACTGAAATTGAATGAACAGAATATATGATAATAAAATAATTTATTACACCTAACTGTATAAATTTAAGGACCTGGTTTGACATGAATACAACTAACTTATTCCGTGCAGAAGTGCAGAAAGTTTAAAATATCGGTATGGAGAACCATACATGACTTCCATGTTCTAAGATTTATATTTAAAATCATTTACGAAATGAAATGTTTCCATAGAAACTACTTCTTTCCACTTATTGCTTCAGCCTTAACCACAGTTATGTGGTCACTAACGTACTGTATACCACCTCACGTTATCGCACTCGATTTTCACTGATGATGGCAGTCGGTGGCACTGCCGAAACGTTTGGTTTTGCAGAAAACATTGGACTACAGCCAAACATCCCGGGAAGGAATTTTAACAACAAACTACTACTTTGTTGCCGATAACGTAGTACACATATAAAAATTATCCCCTCCCCCTTCAACTATAACTTTCATTTATAGAAAATTACACCCACCCCGTTCAACTAGCTTCTGCATTTATATACATTTCATCTACGTTTCTACAGTGGATTATTAAGATCTTCTTAACAGGATACTTTATTTATCAAAATTAAGTACTTTACTATTGTTACAACAAAAAATGCTTCAGGTAACCTTAAACTGCCCTTTCCCTGTAACCGATCTACACCAAAATCAACAGGCCTTGAGTACTCAACAATTCAGGCACATATGTAAAAAATTATTTGATTCTGTTTTAATTTACGGTGTTTGAGTTATCTTTCGTCATGAAAAAATTTCTCTTGTTACAACATAAAATGTTGCAGGTAAACTACCCCTTTCCCTTAACCGAGCTTCACCAAAATCAACAGGCCTTGAGATCTCCCCAATTTAGGGAAGTATGCAAAAACTGAGTTGATTGTGGTTGAATTTACGGCAGTTATCGTTCGTCATAGAAAAAATTACCCTTGTTATCACATAAAACGTTGCAGTTAAACTGCCCCTTTCTCTTAACTGATCTTCACCAAAATCAAAAGGTCTTGAGTCCTACACAATTCACGGATACATGCAAAACATTATTCGATTCTGTTTGAATGTGCGGCAGTTATCGTTCGTCATAGAAACAATTACTCTTGTTAAAACAATAAATGTGGCTGGTAAACTACCCCTATCCCATAACCAATCTTCACCAAAATCAACAGACCTTGAGTACTTAAAGCTTCAGGAATATATGAAAAAAATTATTTGATTCTCTTTGAATATGCAGCAGTTATCATTCGTCATAAAAATAAAATTACCCTTTTAAAACATAAAATGTTGCAGGTAAACTACCCTTTTCTCTTAACCGATCTTCACTAAAATCAAAACACATTGATTTCTCTATAGCTCAGACACATATGTAAAAAATTATAATAAACCTAACCTAACCTAACCTAAACTACCCTTTTCTCTTAACCGATCTTCACCAAAATCAACACACATTGATTTCTCTATAGCACAGGCACATATGTAAAAAATTATTTGATTCTGTTTGAATTTACGGCAGTTATCGTTCTTCATGTAAAACGTTCTCTTGTTACAACATAAAATGTTGCAGGTAAACTACCCCTTTCCCGTAACCGATCTTCACAAAAATCAGCAGACATTGAGCACTCTATAGGTTAGGAAGGTATGCAAAACATTATGTGATTCTGATTGAATTTACGGCAGTTATCATTCGTCATAGAAAAAATTACCCATGTTAAAACATAAAACGTTGCCGGTAAACTACCCCTTTCCCTAAACCGATCTTCAACAAAAACAATAAGTCTTGAGAACTCTACAATTCAGAGTTGTTTGCAAAATATTATTTGATTATGTTTGAATTTGCGGCTGGTATCGTTTGCCATAGAAAATACCCTTGTTAAAACATAAAACGTTGCAGGTAAACTACCCCTTTCCCTTAACCGATCTTCACCAAAAACAATAATAGGTCTTGAGAAATCTATAATTTAGGGCTGTATGCAAAACATTATTTGATTCTGTTTGAATTTGAGGCTGTTATCGTTTGCCATAGAAAAGAATCTACAAACACACAGACAGGCAGACACACAGGCATGGACAGACAGACACACACACACAGACACTTTTCGAAAAATGACTTTTTTCATGTTTTGAGTGTAGTACAGTACAATCAGAATCTGCAATTATCTCGAACACGATTTTTTTTTGCCATCACCATACTTCCATTTCCTTAAGGAACATGGAAGTAATAGTCTGTATGGTATCCAACATCCGAAACGAATAGAAACTATCAGAAGAAGTTAAAATTATTTATTTATTTAAGCGTTCTTCACAGGGTTAGGTAGCCTACGTTTGAGATTGTCAGATTTTAAGCTGTGATATTTCACAGTGTTTATATAATAATTATAATAATATTTATTTCCTGATCTCATTATTTAATTTCATACAGCCTAATGTAGTACCTTTTCCGCAAACTAATGTTTGCATCATCTGGGACCGCATTTATTTACGTTTTATTGGAGTATACAATCAAGAAAGCTTTGCTGCTTTTGGTCGTTTTAAACAGATTGTCTTGTTATAATATAGACATAGCAAACATTGAGTTGTAAATATTCGCGCCATACGTATTTTGACACTCCTAACACTGAAACGAGTCGTGTGCATTATGGCAGTGATTATGGTACAACTAAATCGTCCTAAGGCTTTCACGGCCGGTGTCAGTTGTATAAGAAGAGTTCTCCGGGCTTTTGGCCGTGGTCTACGGTTTAATGACAAACCAGACGTTTCAACAGCACCACTGGCTGCCATCATCAGTGGAATTCAAAGAAATCCAAGACCTCCTGAACGTAGGTTGTTATCGTCTGGCCCACAGTAGCCTTTACCACAGTACGGTTCTGTTGGCCTGACGATAACAACCTACGTTCAGGAGGTCTTGGATTTCTTTGAATTCCACTGATGATGGCAGCCAGTGGTGCTGTTGAAACGTCTGGTTTGTCATTAAACCGTAGACCACGGCCAAACAGCTCGGAGAAATCTTCTTATACATACAGCTAAATGTATCGTTATTTTGAATAACAGGTTGTTTTCAAAGTAATGGAGGACGTTTCGTCATTTCTAACATTGAAAATGTTACGCTCCAAGTCGCGCTAGTACTGTCAGAAGGACAGTTCCAAGAAATTTGTCACAAGAAATTGTTACGTGCTACTGGAAGAACGGAAGGCTGTGTAAAGATGTCCTTGCGGAAGGTCCTCGAGGATGAAGACTGCCGGGAACCTCTCATCATTAAACGTAGCCTGTTCTGAAAAAGTTTATTGAAATTTAATTAACCTTTAAAACTTAATTCACACTTTAATTAAAAAGTCTGAACTTTCCCCGTCTACCTCAGGTCACACGCAGCCTATTATTCTCCCCTCTGTGTGTGTGTGTGTGTGTGTGTGTGTGTGTGTGTGTGTGTGTGTGTGTGTGTGTGTCAGAAAGAGAAAGAGAGAGAACATGAAAAGTTTTATTATTGGCAAAGTTTTATTTTACTCTTTGCTAATACGCATATATTTCGTTGATTCACGTTCTGTCCGACATAGGCAGAGCAGTTTTTTCCTAAAGAGCAGTTTCTTGATTGAAAGCTTTCTAAATAAATGTTGAAAAGTACAAGAGCCAGTCGAATAGTTGTACGCGCGCGCGCGCGCACACACACACATGAGAGGGTGAGGGAGGGGAGAGAGAGAGAGAGAGAGAGAGAGAGAGAGAGAGAGAGAGTCCAGGTATATTAAAGACGTACAATGTTTTATTGTTTTTAGCAAATTTGATCGACACTGAATACTAACTTCATAAATGTGCGTTTATTAAGAGGAATAAAAAAAAACGAAACAAACAGAAAACCAACGAACCAGTTACAGCTTTCTACCAAACGAGATAATTTCCATGCTTAAAGTTTTCCGTCGGTACTTAAACAGTTTACAGCAACAATTTATCCCTTTCCTATGCTCGTTGTCCGTTTCAAACAGAGATATTACGATCTCCGGTCGGAGTTTATTGCGGTCGGAATTGTCCGCGGTCGTTTATCGGTACGATGAAAAAAACGAAAGCAACAACAACGCAGCTAGGTTAAATGGCGTAGAAACAAATAAAGAGAACAAACACACACACACACACACACACACACACACACACGGAGAGGTCTACGTAGTAGAACTAAGTTGTGATAATTATTTAGAAAGTTCGAGCGTCAGGTCGGTCACGCCTAGCCGGGCAGAGACAGGTACACACAGACAGAGACGGGCAGGCAGGGTTCATGGGGGTCGGCACACAGGTGACGGCATTTCCCCTCGGCCCGTTTATCTGATCTGACACACACACACACACACACACACACACACACACACACACACACACACCCACACACACACACACACACACACACACACACACACACACACACACACACACACAGAGAGAAAAGGTCGAAATCCACTTACTACATGCCGTGCCTCGCGTACGTACATATGTCAACCAGTTCTTGTGTCCTTCACTTCAGCTGCCCTTATTTCTTTCTTTTTTTCTATCCTTTTCTCGGACAGCGTAGGACGAGATTCTTTCTAGCGCCCGTATTAAGCTTGTTTTTTGTTTTTGTTTTTTTTATTATTACCGAGAGATTGAGGTAATCTCTTGTTTGGACTGACCTACAGGCACAATGAAATGTGAAACTGGTAATGAGGAGAACTTTAGCTGGTAAAATATTTAAACTATTTAACATAGAATTAAAGTGATTGAAAAATCTTTGGAATTTAAATTGCTGCTTTTCCGCGTTTTGTGGGTGTCCATAAAGTACTTGACAATATCCTTGATAACGATAAGGTTCCTCTGCTTGTCATTGTCAAGTAGAGGTTAGGGCACTCTCTTGCCCTTTGGGGTGAGAATTGCCCCTAAAGACGGACGACCTTCCATTGGACAACGACGTAGGATGTGGGAGGCAGGGAGAACCACCACATTAAAGATCCTTACGGATATCTTAACAGGGAAAACTGGTCTCTTTAGTCTGGTGAGACAGCCAGTTTATGGAAGAACACCCTGACAGAAAATCGGGCTGGACGTTAAGCCTGAAGGTGGCAGCCCTACCATACGTCTTACCCTGCGATATGGTAGTAACATATCCGGGGGACATATCCACTACTAAATTGTCTTAAATAAGGACTAGCCGAACGGATACAGCCGCATTCCCAAACAACTACGGAACTATACGCCGAGGGGACGGAGAGGTGTGGGACGTCCGAGGAAGCGCTGGAGTGACCAGCTCTAAACTTTGCCTGTTTGAGACCGGAACAAACCATCCTTGGTTTAATCCTTAAAGATGATTATGATGATGATGACGATAAGGTTCTTTTGTCACTTGAGTTTGTAGCCTGTGTTAAATTGGTGTATGATAAAGGTGAAAGCCTACTTCATGGAATAATTGACGTGTCGTAGATATCTACACTGATGATCGGATAAAGATAAAACACCGTACAGAATATTCTACAGCTGTTCCAACCATAAAGGGCATACGTAAGACAAGGCAAACCTGTTAGAGCTCTCTATTGTTCAGTCTTATTATGGAGAGTGTGTTACTTACCCGACTTACCCGATAAGAAAGGTTATCAGATCGCAACATCGATTTCATGTGTCACGCACATGGTGTAGTTTTAATATTTGACAGTTATGTTAAAGCGAAGAGAATCCTACGTCAGTCGAACGAATAGTGCAGAGAAATTTCAGCCTTGGTATACCCGCTGAGAACTCCAAGTGCATGACAATATCTCCATGTTCCATGACATGTCCACGCCAACCACCAACACCACCAGCATCTGCGGCGCGACAACCCATTACTGAGTCAAGGCTTTCCTTAACGGCCTCCGCCAGTTGTCCCGCTCAAGTGCAGCTGCTCTCCAGTTCCGGGTCCCAAGGATATGGCGTGCATCATAATTCACACCGTCTTCCCAACGTAGTTTGGGTTTACCAACTCTTCTGGTGCCATAGATCTGTTCTGTGAGTACCATTTGTGGGTGTTTCGTTCTCCCCATTCTGATCACATGTCCAGCCCATCTGAGTGTACCAAGTTTTATAACTTTCACAATATCTGGTTCGTTCAGAAGAGTGTTCAGTTCTTGGTTGGTCCTTTTACTCCATTCATCTCCCACACATATTGGACCAAAAATACTGCGGAGGATTTTCCGTTCACGAACCAGCAGGCTTGACTTAGACTTTCTAGAAATGTCCATGTCTCGGAACCGTAGATGAGAACTGGGCGGATCATTGTTTTATACAGAAGCAGCTTGATGCTACTGGCAATTGTTCTGCTCTGGAACAGGAGTCTGAGACCAAAGAAGCGCCTGTTAGCTGAGGCGATTCTTCGCTTTATTTCTTCTGTCGTTTCCCCATCGGAATTAACTTGGCATCCTAAATAAACAAAGTTGTTGACATCGGAGGAATGGATGCCAATTTGGACGTGCTCTCCTTCTCTAGCTTCCTGTCCTGCGGCCATGTATTTTGTATTGCTTTAGTTTATTATGAGACCCAACCTCCTTGTGGGACTTTCAAGAGCAAGAAAGGCTTCAGAGTCTGTTCGAAGGGACTTCCCGATTATATCTAGGTAATCGGCGTATTCTAGGACCTGCACCAACCAGTTTAATGCAGTCCCGGAGGAATTTATTGCGTGACTCAATTGCCTTTTCTAAGTCAAAAACGAAGAGGAGGCAAATTCTGTAGAAAGGTAGAGAACATAAGCTACAAACCCATCACCTCTTCATAGATTTCAGAAATGCATACGATAGCATTGATAGACAAGAACTTTACACAGCTCTTGAAAAACTAGAGATGACAATGCTGACAGTGAAGGGCGTGGTGAGGATCCAGAATGTCCATGTCAACAAAGACTGTTAACGAAGTCTCCGTCAGGATCCGCCCAGGATTGTATCGTCCCTGATGATGATGATGATGAAAGAGTAAAGATGAAAAACAGCAAGGACAAGTCACCTAAAGCTTACGGGCGAAGGACGGCTACATTCTGATAAGGCATGTCTACCCAAAATAATCTTCTTCTTCTTCTTCTTCTATGGCGTCACAGTTCGAAGTCGAATCTTAGCCTACATAATCATCCGCCTCCATTTTTCCCTGCCCTTGGCGATCGATGTCTATCGTTTTATTTTAAGTAAATTATCAGCATCCCTCGCCACTGCGTCAATCCAGCGTGTCTTGGGTCTTCCGACAGGCCTTCTACCCTCGATCTGACTAACAGTACCTGCCTAGGTATTCGGTTGTCTTCCATCCTAATGATGTGTCCTGCCCATTGCAATTTATGCAGTCGGATGGTGGTGGCCAGATCATTGTCTTTATACAGCTTGTATAAAAATAATGATTGTAGGTAAAATGTAATGCAAAAAAGATAAAGAGACGAGACGTTGCGGAACGGTGACGGGTCCAGAAGGAGGCAAAGTGCTATCGCCAACTGAAGCAAGTCGCAGAAGACAAGACAGCGTGGTGAAAGAGAATGTTGACAAATCTGTACACGGCAGCAGAGTACAGACCGCACGTAGGCAGTGTTTTCGATAAACATAACGGTACCGGTATGGAGCACGCGTAGTTACCGTTCGTCTTGTTATGAAAATATTTGTTTACGACAGGGCGTGACGTTCGTACGCTGTGTAATTAATGGTGCCTCCACTCCACCTACAGTAAGTAATCAACTTGACAACAATCAATTAGTACTGTTACACGGGTCGGTCGCTGTGTTCAGTGCGTTAATTCTGTTGTAAAATTTAAAGAAAAAAATGCTGTGTACACAATATACACCTGTCCGGACGAGCGAAATGAAAATGAGATCAGCTGTTCGAAGCAAATAAATAACAACTACACATAGTAATCAGAAGAACGAACGTGCCGTTGCCGCGGATTCGGCCACCTATTGCAACAAAATGCAGGTCCAGTAGAGTGTAGCAGCCTTTGGTTTAATCAGTGTCCATTAAATTTTAATTGCTTTTTCAGTTTCCAAGACATCTTATTTCTACTTTGTAATATTTAATTTCCATGTATGAAGAACGAGGAAAACAAAACACGAAGTGAGTTGTATATAATGGAAAACACAAGTAAATTTTTTCTCCATCTATAAAAACTAGCTATGTGATCGATCACTAATTCTGTGTGTGGTATGCTCATTTATTTGTGCATTTCAGAGTATGTAATTATCTTACGAAAATCAGGATTTGTTTATATTGAAGAGTCGTAAATTATAACTGTTTGTTTCCTACAGCATTCACAAAATTATATTGATATAATTATTTATCAACAAGATGTCTCATAACGTGTGTAAAAATAATATTTTCAATATTTCACGTCATCAGATCAAATGTCTTGATAATGGGGTAAATAACCATTGTGTTCCGACCGGATAAAAAACAAAATTCAGTGTTATTCGTCTACAAGTTAAACCGTTTTTTCGTCCCGAGAATGTAGACGGTTGGATTGTTAGTAAATTATAAGTTTCTGTTACTCAGTAACAGACACAATTGTCACCAAAACTGATATGTGGGAATTTAACAAGCTGTTTCAGAAACTATGTAACAACCTTTTACGAGCATATCTTGGAATAAATTGTTTACCGAAAACCACAGGCGTTTTTATACCAAGTACATAGGGCGGTTGGAAACCTGGTGAACCCAGGAATCTAGGTCCTAGGTCATGTGCATAAACATTATGCAAGATTAGTTGGAAACATTATTAGCCTGGCTGTTAGGCCGTGGTCTACAGACGTTTCGGCCTCACCACCGTAGACCGTCATCAGTGTCGGAAACAAATGGCACGGTGCGGTGTCCGCCAATTTATCCCAGTGGCGAGGTAGAGACTATTCATGCCTCACCTTTCCGACACCGACGGTGGCCTCCGATGGCGAGGCGGAAACGGCTCTCATTAGGCCTACGGCCTAACAGCCCGGCTATGTGGAGGAAGCCGGCCGTGAAAGCCTCAGGAACTCTATTATGCGAGATCTTCCATTGATACTTCGACTTAGGAATCTAATTTAGATTCAACGGTAGCAAATTTAATTTTTAAATTTGGAAACTGCTTGCACGGACTAAATTTGTTAAAAAAGTATTTTAGTGTTGCGCAGAAATAAGGGAACAATTACAAATTGCCAGCTTAAATGACCAATTCAATAAAGCTGGTCAACAGCTTTAGGAATTGGTTATTCCCATTTAGGAAATAAATGGCAACAACATCAGACACATAAACTATGACATACATTTCCGAACTACTTATGTCATGGATTGTTGATACTGCGACAAAATTTTGGGAGCTGTGAATTAAGAGCAATTAATGGATCTCAATTTGTGTTAATCTAATAAGAGTCTGGAAAGTGATGGTTGACTCTAGGTTCCTAATTCTACTCTCATAGCGCCACAACATCTAAGTGTAGTCACTTTCATTCAGGTTGACTCGGTCTTTGAAACAGAAGCCTACTAAGGACGAACACTGAGAGGATACCAAAGATTATGAACGGATGTCGACCACAGGAACGGAGATCCCTCAGAAGTCCACAAAGGAGGTGTGATGATCAGGTCGCAATACGCTATTAGCCTAATGATTGGTTAGAAGAAGAAGAAGAAGAAGGTAGAATTATATGAAACGCCTTCACATAAGAGTATTATTTGTCTGAAGAACAAAGCAGAACAAATAGTTTTCACTCATAATCATACGTCGCTAGGGATTTGCGATTGCTGAAGAAGATTCCGTGAACAGGAAAAACAATATTCGGTTTCTTGTAGGCATTTTAAGAAATGACGAAGCACAAGCTGTTGTATTGGTTTCGTTACGTAAGACCGAAGGCGTAGAAACCCCTTTGCGAAAGGAGACCAAACGAGCGTGCTGTTTTAAACGGAGAACATTTAATGGGTTAACGTTTAATTCGGAAAGGTGCCTTGCACGTATTTACATCGTTATTTACTCAAATCACACACACACACACACACACACACACACACACACACACACACACACACACACACACACACACACACACACACACACACACACACACACACACACACACACACACACACACACACATCAATACCCCCTGAATTTTTTACAGTATGGCACTGAACGCGTATTAAAATTTAAATTTCTGTCAGTCTACAAAACTGATTGTTGTGTAAGTTTACATCTTATTTGTACTTCCATGTTACGTAAAGAATGGCAGTATGGTGATGGCGAAAAAAGTCGTGTTCGAGATAATGGCTAATTCTGATTGTACTGCTCTCAAAACATGAAGAAAAGTCATTTTCCGAAAGTGTCTGTTTTTTCTAAATTTTTCTATTGCGAACGATAACTGCCGCAACCCAAACAGAATCAAATAATTTTTTCATATGTGCCCGAGTTGTAGAGGACTCGAGGCCTATTGGTTTTGCCGAAGATCGGTGCGGGGGGAGTGGGAGTTTACGGGCAACTTTTTACGTTTTAACAAGAGTAAAATACTTAACTTCGATAAAGTATCCTGAAAAGAAAGCCATAATAATCCACTGTAGAAAGGTAGATGAAATATCTATAAACGAAAATGGTAGATAAAAAGGAAGGGGGTAGTTTTTTGAAAATTACCTTTCTGATGTCGAATAAACTACTACATTTTGGAGGATAAGAATAAGGGGAGGGGTAGTTTACCTGCTTTGTTTTGTGTTTTAACAAGAGTAAAGTACTTAATCTTGATAAATAAGTGCCCCGAAAATAAAGTCATATTAATCCACTGTAAAATGGTAAATGAGATATCCATAAATGGAGAGGGTAGTTGAAGGGGGAGGGGATAATTTTTTGTAAATTACTTTGCTGGTATCAAGTAAAGTACAAGTATTTAATTTTGAAGAATAAGATACCTTAGCAATTACATATGATAAAACTATTACTCTATGAAAGTGTAAATATCATTATTGGTGGAGATCGGTTAAGGAGGAGGGATGATTATCTGTGTAGTTCAGTTTCTTTATAAAAATAAAGTACCTAATTTTTATAGGTAAAGTGACTCGAAAATAACATTATATTGAACGATTACCCCGTAATAATAAAAATATTTATAAATAGTGAAACTAATTTGAGGGGGGATTTTTTATAGAAATTATCGTACCGAATTCAAGTAAATGATTTTAAATATAAATCTTTGAACACGGAAGTCATGTATGGTTCTCCATACCGATGTTTGTTGTTAGTTTATTAACACGAAAACACGCGCATCCTTGTGTAGGAAAGTGTTTGTGGGAAGATGTCATCTGGCGGGACAGTTCGTGTCCCTCGTAATGATTTATTGCTGAAACACGCCCAGGTAGGACACAGACTTACAGAAAGTGGGTGCATGGGTTTGAGCTTGGAGATAAATTGTAAAGAACTTACAGACAAATGCGGACAACGACTGTGAAGCGGCGAATGAGGACGTCTAGACAATGACCCAACTGCCAATAAGATTAGCTCGCCTTAAAATTTATTGTTCAACGGGAAATATTTTAAATAAAAATCTTCCAGAAAAAGTAAAAATACCTCTGTGGTGGTTACAACAAGAAAATACGAAGAGTGTCTGTCTGCCCGCCCTCGCGCACAACAATAAGGTTCTTTTGTCACTTGAGCAAATCTTGACCTTCTTCTCTAAGACCTATTTACTTTTGTGTACAACTGTTTCCTTTTAGTACGCATCGCCGTTCTGAGAAAGGTCAAGGTGCACGGCAGGTAGGCCTATCCGTTGGTGTTGGGGTCGTCGTCAGGTATACGAGACGTAGCAGATACTATCTACGGTCGTCAAACTGTTTCACACAATAGTGTGTTGACGGATCGCCCATAATTTGTTCCATTCCATGCACGCATCACTGTCAGCTGATGGTTACACAAACTGTGATATAGGCCTACGTACAGTACTGCAGTACTTATGTGATAGCTTATTGATTTTGTGACAAAATTTTGAGTTCAGACCAATTAATGTATTTTCAACCTAGACCAGCTTTTCCCAAAATGTTTTATCCCACGGCACACTACGTAGACGGGTCTACATACCGACCTCCCTCCCCCCCCCCCGTCACCTTCACACCTTTCTACGATGTCTTTAAAATCACACTGCAGTGTAATATACCGTAATAAAGAAATGTTACTTACCTCAGTACTACTTGTGCTTTCCCAGTTAGGTCAGTGGACGTTTCCAGCTATAACGCAAATTTATCACAAACTTAGATTTTTGTGACTTTTAAAAGTACAATAAGCCATTTAAACACGTTTTATCACATAACTTTTACTTGCAACTGATTACTTCACAGAACGATGAAAAAACACATAATATTACAGATGTAGAAGAGGGAAGCAGCGCCTTCATAGCCCTTTTCGTTATCACTGGGTATTCATTCATCAGTGACAGCGATAAAGGCCACTTTGTCAGGATTTTTCTTCTTTTTAGTCTTTTTTAATTCTTCCTCCGCGTCTTCCACTAGTTTTGTATATTCCAGGTGTAGGCCACGGTCATTACTGATACTACTCAAGTTGTTTTATTCTACAGTTGTTAACGTTTCCAGCTATAACACAAATTTATCACAAACTTAGATTTTTAAAAGTACAATAAGCCATTTATTGTATAAAAGGATTCCTTATCCAGTCCTTACCCAAAAGCGATTCTACAAATTTCCTTTCCGCTCTTTATTAAATTAATTTCCAATGTTAGCTTCAAGACAGGACTATAAACTAAGTAAGCTAACAACTTTTTTATTTCTTTCTTTTTTGGCGAGATACGTAGACATTTTATTTTATTTTATATTTTTATTATTTTTCCAAAATTTCGCGGCACACGCAGCCGGGCTTCGCGGCACACAGTTTAGGAAACGCTAGTCTAGTGGGTGCTTAGCTACCAGTCGGTAAGTACCGAGTTCTAATCTCGTAGAGCCACAATATCTGGATGCAGTTACTATCATTTAAGTAGCCTCGGCCTTTGAAACTAAGTACTACTTGAGATACTATCCTAGTATAAAAATGCGATGGCAGGATCTGCCTGCGAAGATGAATAGTCTACCTGAGATATCATCCTGGTAAAATAAAATGGTCACGCGAAGATAGAGCTGTCCACACTGCCCTCGTTGTATGTCGAACGGTTCGCTCGGACAGGCTACACTCCTAAGTTTTCCAAACCATTTCCGTGACGTAAAAGAAGACATTACTCTCCTGTGATCGATCGCTTAGACATAAAACACATAAGAAGACGAGTATTTTTCAATCAATGCGTACCATTATCATTTTGAAGTCTTCTTCCGGTATGGACCGCGTCAAAAATGTCTTGTATGACGTTTCCCTCATATTACAATGAGTGTCCTCAGGTCTATGTGGACTGGTGTCAGGTTTTCATTACATAGGCCTGATGAGTGATACGTTGTAATATGAGTGAAAAGGTTACATTGTAATATGAGTGAATCGTTGTCATACAATAATATATTGGACACCGGCCGCGGAAGCCTACATGAGAATATAATGACATACCAGTTCTACCGAGTGGCATTGTCTTATATCTCAGCAAAGATGCACATTATTTTATTCCTTTGTATAAACAGACATAGGCTATGTAATCCGGTTCTACGAGCATCAAAAGTTTTGCAATTTGCGTGGTGACGATGTCAGTAATAAACCTGTAACGTATCTCATCACTATTTGGAATCTTATATCAACATATTATTATCTCCATCGTATTATTATAAGGTCAAATGTTATAACGTTTCATTAAAACGAAAAGGAATCACCTGAAGCTCTACCCGATCCATCCGGAAGCAGAAGTACTCACACCTTCCATTATTAGCGCATACTGTCTTAACGTTTTTTTCTATTATCTTCAGATCGCCACTGTGGATTGCGCTGTCATCCGCTTTACGTCCGCTACTACTCCGTTCTGAAGACTTCAGACTTCGAAGACCGAAATGTTATAAGATATTATAATGTCCACGTAGACGAAAAGAAAACAGTGTGGAACGTACAAAACTGAACGAAACAACCTACTCGTCTATTGCCATAACGGTTTTAAAAAGAGAAATTCCGATAAAAATAATTGGCCGAAAACAGAAGAACGCTGTATGACATCTCGTTAACTAATTACATAATAAGTTAGTCCCACAGTATAGAAATTTATAAGACCACAAACACTGAGCGGGCCCGAGACGTGTTGTCTGAACGTAGTAGCAAAGATTATAGAGAAGGGTGTTTGAATTCAAAATGGTAGCATCTCGGAAAAGATACTACGAGGAGGTTACTGAGGGATGATTTGAGGTTACTACAAATTTTTGATTTGAAAGAGGTCAGCTACGGATGAAGACGGACTGGAACGTGAACTTAAGAATATTAAGACCCGGAACGGACCGAAGCCACACAGGAAGAAGAAAAGGAAGTACTCGTTTATTTGCTTACCAGCCAAAGAGTAATTTACACATTACCAGTAAAACACGTTTAAAAGTACTACTAAAATAAGAAAAACATTCGTTACTTTATTTCAAATGTAACGACAATATTGTTATCGTGGTTATGTACCGTTGCAGGTGTCAGTGTTTGTGCAGGATACGGCAGTGTTCATTCCAATGATTAATATTGATTTTCAATAAGAGATAACGTTTCGCTTCCGCTCGCAGTTAACTATGCGTTAATTTTATGTTCTCGTTTCAGTGTGCTCCGTTTTTTTTTTTCAGTTTCCTTCTGATCGATTCTTGCTTATCGACAATATCACGGCTGTTATTAACATCATTATTATTATTAGGATTCGACGTATTGTTGCTGTTATTAGTGAATAACAATGTCAGACCCGGGGAAGGAGGGAAGAGAGAGACAGAGAGAGAGAGAGAGAGAGAGAGAGAGAGAGAGAGAGAGAGAGAGAGAGAGAGAGAATGAAAGAAATAATGTCCAGCGTATACAATCTGTTATCTCAATAAGTAATCGTGACCTCATTTAATGTTATATTGTGAAATAGGTGTAAGAGATTTTAATTTGCCAACCTTTCGTTCTGTTCTTTTATTGTTGTTGTTGTCGTTGTTATTATTATAGTAATTATGAGTACTGTTTTTATTTTCTCGTTTTTTTAATACCCCGGTTATCGTTAGTACTGTACACGGGGGCTGCTACTAAACACATTAAAAGAATTCCAGTAGCTTTACGTTTCTTTTTATTTCATGCAAGCTGCTCGAGCAATTAATATTAATAATAACGTTTTGTGAAAGACCGTAAACCTTGCGAGTGTGATTTCGTGTCAGCGTTTCGTGTATCATATACGATTAAGAAATTACAACGAAAAGAGAATGGCTCCGTGTTTGTTGAGTGTTTCGTCACACATTGTTAAAACAATTGCTGTACCAAGGTAGACGAAGAGCAAGAGGGGAGGTTAAAGAGAGAAACAAGTCGACGGTTTATAACGCTGACGAGTAACTTTGTTTCAGAATTATTGTCGTATAGTTTGAAACGCTGAATTACAAACAACGATTAAGGGCGTTTAAATAAGCTACATCCTATGTCGATTACCTGCCTGTCAAAATTATGATTTTCTGTTTCGTCTCTTTTATTACCACTGCTCCCGCTTGGCCTGTCAGTGCAGTGCTCGTGGACACATGCTTAGATCATCACTATTCCTATACTCTGATGGTATTGGTTCTTCTTGCAAATATAAATCTTCACTAATTACTAAAGAGAAATTCATCCATAACAACTTACCTGCAGCAGCCTTCGTGAATAAAATAAAACCAATATTCGAGAGACCTCTCTAATCCAGTGTTGTTGGGCGGGTGTCTTTATAGGAAGACACAGAAGCCTAATGACTCCTTCAACAACAATGTTAATCTGTATTGTTGTCTGTATCTAAAACGGCTTTCTGTAGGTATAGGCATATTAAAAATAGGTGTTTGGGACGCAGTAGTAATTTATAACTCCAGCGTTGCTGTAACGACTGAATACGATTTCAAAATATATTTTCAATGTGTTTTTGTTAGTGGACAATGAGGAAGACTGGAGTGACTAAAAGCTGAGGGAATAAACCGGAAAAATTTGGTCCCAGCAGTGCAGTGTGTGCACATGATCCTTCAAAAGGGTTATACACGCCGGTACCAATCTAAAAGCTTGACCTTGACGACAGCTGGCAACGACAATAGCTAATAGTCTACTTACAAATATCGTGCCGTTACTCTACTGGTGACTATTTGCATTACTTTATACCGGATCATATTTAATAGTTTGCGCTCATTTATAACAAATTTGGTATACTTAAATTTATACATTTTCTGAGAAGTAGTTAAATACTAAGGCTGCAAATTATTAATGTAATTGTAAATTTCTTCAAACAGGCATCGAATAAGTACGCGAACGTAAGCATTTTTCATCCAGCGGGGAACTTTTTTTCCAAATCGGTGATCTATACTTTTTTTTGCTTAACCGTTTTCAGAAAGTCCAAGTAAAATTTTAAGATTACAATCCGAGAAAATGTTAAGGAAAAGTTTCGAGATATCAAGGATGTAAGCAGAGGGTAACGGAGCATTAACAGAAAAGACGGGAGCTGCATGTAAGCTTGTACTATGTTATAATATTTAACACACACACATTGTTTTCGTATACGCATATTTCGTTGAATCAGAATTTTTTAAAATCGTAAAACAAAATTTATAATTTATAAACAACGTTGACTATACTGAACAATTATGAGTCAACGAAATATGCGTTTAAATAAGAAAATAAATAAATACGAAAAATTCGTATAGTTTTTTCGTTGTTTAATGTTTCAAAGATCCAAATACTCCAATATGAAAACATGAGAGTTCCCCTCTCTCTCTCTCTCTCTCTCTCTCTCTCTCTCTCTCTCTCTCTCTCACCACACATAATTCGAAGAATAGGAAAATCTATTGCATACTGAAAATGTAAAACACGTTTTAAAATAAAGTAAATACAAACTAATATCCTAAACATCGTAAATATAACGTAAAAATCCACTCATTTACAAGCCGTTGACAGCGGATGTTTTCAGTTCCAACTGCATACAACCCGTCCTTCCTTACCCCGCCTGTCGGAAATGTTTCAAGGTCCAGCTTTCAGATTGGTACCGGCGTGTATACTTGTGAAAATGTCGTGGTAACAAAATCAAACGCTTTAAACGACAATTCAATTATTCTGAAGAGTGTTGATCATTCAGACCGATCGATGTTCTCCTCTGTACAGTTGAAAACTTCTCTTGTCTACACAATCGATCCTTGTTTACACGTCCGTGCTCGCTCTCTCTCTCTCTCTCTCTCTCTCTCTCTCTCTCTCTCTCTCTCTCTCTCTCCTACACATTGACACTGACAGGGACTTATAGGTGTGGAAATTACTGAGAATATTTTTGCCTTAACAATCAGGGGCGGATCCAGCAACCAATTCGGGGGGGGGGGGAAGAGTTGACTTGGGGGATATGAAAAGTTGGACTATTCTTTAACGGTCTACAGTATAAATGATATGAATGAGTGCACATAAAAATACAGTGCCTTATTATCAACACTGTAAATGTATTCACATAGGTAAAAGTATAAAATCATATCTGTGTTTGTCCGCTCGATCAGTGTTCTTTTAATAACATTCACTTACAGTTTAAAGTAACACTACTCGTTTAAGTTACGTATGAAAAAAAATTAACATTGTGGTTACGTACAGTTACAATTTAAAGTAGAGAAAGACTATGAACCTACATAACGTGATATGAATTTTGTATCATATTCACAATCACAAAACCATTCTACAATAATTAAACAACAACAAAAATATCCCCCATCCCCCCATGGATTCACGCCAGTGAACATTGAAGACTGTAGCTGTGAGAAATATTGAAATTTCAATTAGGGATCAAACCGTTTCATTGGTTTTAACAAAAATTAAACGTACCTAGATGTTGACTTCCCGTACCTAAGTAACTTCAGTACTGTGGCCACTCATATGAATTGGACTCATTCGCCTGTGAGCCCATCTCTTCGCGCCTCCCTTGTCGCGGCCAAAAATGTGTACAATGACTGTAATTAGTTTACGTGGAAAAAAGCTTAATTATGCCCATTCATATGTGAATTCCAAGATTCTCAAGGTGTGGAATTAAGTTCCTTATTAAACGGAAGGTATCACGGTAAACGTATTTGCACACAATTAGTTTCTCAACGCGGTTGTATGAAGACATCGGAGCAGCCGGTCGCGTGATGCAAACTGCGGCGCGATTTGTCGACACGGAATCCAACGTTAGCGTTTATAAATCGTTCTCGAAGCCGGTTTGATTAATCGCCGTATAGTATACGAGACTTGTGAATAAATAAATTGTATTGCAAGCGCGCCTGGTTTGGCGTCATTCACCGTAAAGCGGTGGCTCCAAAACGTCAGTCCTCGTTGTAACAAGATCCTGGTACTGATCATATGCGATATTCACGTAGAAAGACGTCTTACCGTACTGGAACTTGGCTTTTTAAAAGTACGGATACTAGTGTTTTGATAACATAGATTTAAGAAAATATCGTAAATTCTTTGTATGTGCATCCCAAGAGAAGAGAGAACGAGAAATAACATACAGAGTGAGAGAGACACCGGCAGAGTGATAGGAAAATTAAAGCAAGGATAATTTAATTGTATGTATTTGTGTCATTGTATTCATTCCCACCTCGTTACGCAGATCTTCGGTTTTCTTTTCATCACTACACTCATTTTAACTGACACTTAATCTATTTACTTTTGTCTCTCATTTGTTTGAGGAATACCGGGTGAAATTAAGTCTGAATAAGGCTCAGCAGTGGTGTTGAAAAATTGTGTGTGTGTGTGTGTGTGTGTGTGTGTGTGTGTGTGTGTGTGTGTGAGGGGGGGGGAATTGAGCGTAACCTACATCTGTGACAGTTCAGGTGGGGTTGTTATCCGTCCGGGGGTTTCCCAATATATCCTCTTTTCAAGCGCGAGGGAATGTCCGGGTGGATTTTCGTCCAAGAACAGGATTTTAGTAATCGTTAAAAAACAGTTGGTAACACTGATTTTAAGGAGCATGTTTATTAGGTCGGGTCTCAGACTTGCTCATATGACAAGTGTCTATTGGTGGGAATGCGATTTTTGCGTATAAAGTTATCTCAGTTTAAATCAAAAAATTGATAAAGATATTCTTCACAAGGCTAGCTCAGAAGAAAAGTATGGATTGTTAACAAAAAAAAGCATTGGGGTATTTTCATTTTTGCCGATTAGTGTTTATTTTTCTTAAAACCGTTCCGTATTGAATGAAAATGACTTTCCCGTTAAGAAAATAATAACACTTTATTGTAGGCCTATATGTAAGAAAATAAGAATAACGATTGAATATGTAATACATTTTTATTATTAATACGTTTCAAGAGTATTCTATAAACTAAACTAGGTTTTCTTGTGTATATAACGACAGGAGCCCTACTGTTTAGTGCCGATCTAGAGATCAATTCAAACGTGGTGCGCGCAGGGTGGTGGTTGCAGGCCGCTTGCAACTTGAACAGTAAATGGCAGAGCTTACTACACAAACATATGGGAGAACGTTCCTTACTCTTCTTAATTGCCTTATGTTCCATATGTGAGCTTGGCGATTGCAAAGCTTCCGCAACGCTCGACTAGTAGCGTTGTAGCGCATCCTTAGTTGGGTCATGAAGTCAGCATAGCCTTCTTGATTTGTAAATCGTGTCAGGTTTAGTGTTTACGATGGTTGAAATAAATATTATCCGTTCTTTGAGGATATAAAATTATAGTAATAAATTTGAATATCTGTGATTATGATAGTTTTAACCCCTCCCCCATCAACTACTGCAATCATAAAAATTTGGAACCATCAGCCACCATTGGCTTCTACAACAGGTTCAGGCGGAACTCTGTAACAGTTCCAGCATTTCTACAGTAAACATAGTTAACTTTATTACCCGTAATTGTCTGATTAGCGGTCGGTTGTTGGCATTTACGACAACAGCGATTCCCGTCCTCCGACACCGAGACACTGTCAGTTTTATTGTCTATTGTTTGTGTTTCCGTCTCTCGTTTTGTGTTTGTCTATCTGTCTTTCACAGTCTTGCGCACAGCCATAAGGTGGCCCACCACGTCTGTTACAAGTTTGCTTACAGTAACGTAACCTAAAAGACGGACGCTTTTATAGACTACTACATAACCCGAAAAAGATGTGTTAAGGTATATATGCGTTGTTGTCAGGAGCGGATTATGCGCGTGGTACCCTATGCTGCCATCAGACTGATGCCCCCCCCCCCCCCAGATACAACCTTTTATCCATTATTTACACTGACAAATGGCATACACAATTTCGAAAGTTAACAATTATTTTATTAAACTCTCAATTTACAACAAATATTTAGTTAAATAGTGATTACAATTAGCATAGTAGTACTTAAGCTTAGGAATTAGGTACTAACCGATCCATTTTTTTCTTGATTTTGCCTTAACAGAGACTTGTATAGTTTCTTCTACATCTCTTTCGAGCGATTCAAGTATCTCACATTCAATATTCAATCTTGCTAACAAAGATAATCTCTCGTCTTCCATAGTTGAACTCAAAATTTTTTAATGCGTTTTAATACAGAAAATGATTTTTCCGATTCGCAGTTAGCTGTTGGAAGCGTCAAAAGCAGACAGTAAGACGATTTGATTGAGGACATTTGTTTTTTTTTTCACATTTATTATCTTCAACATGTTTTTGTGACTTAGGGCTGGATGATGCCGGTCTGACAGCTGAGGCCAGGGTGCCCGGCGCTGCAGCATACCCTAGCGGCTGTGGATGATGATCCGCCACTGGTTGTTTGAGTACGAATAAACAAGGCGTTTTTGAAGAATTTGGATCATACACGCTTGAACATACCAACACTAGACAAACAACTTCTCTCCCACCCACTCGCAGTAGTGCACGTGTGTGTGCGCGCCATTCATTGATTGACTAAGCGTTGAATACTCGACAACTATTCTGATTAATCGACAGTTTCGATTGACCCGTCCGATGCGACTTGTATCAAAGGCACGTATGTAACATTTGCAAGCTGTACGCTTTTGTGCAGGCTCGACCTTGTAGTTCTTTGTTGATTTCTGCTACAATACTTCCGGCCTAAATACAACATACACGCTCACAATCCGGTCTCAGGTTTCATTCGTCGCTCCGCTGCGCCGACAACACATTTCCTGAAATGATGCTCGCCTTGCTGTTTTTTTTTTAATTTCACTTGATTTTTCACAGAAAAAACGTGTCGTCACATTAGCGCGTTTCGCCGGTAGCCGGCGAGTTGGCGCTCAACAGATCTGGTTTGTACAGAATACGTTCAGCCAAGGAGAGCGAGAAGCCTATTTCTGTTCTGTTCTCTTGTTAATTGTATGCAACAGAAGCCGTTTTTTGAACTTGTCCTCTTTGCTGAATTGTGGTTCAACGAACTTGTTTTTCCTTTTTTTTTTTAATTTTAATGAACCGAATTTATCGTAACGCGGATTTTACAGAAACCCCGTTTTTGGTTATCGTGGTCGAGTTGTAAATGAATTCACTACGCTTTTTTTGTGATAATAAAGACAAGTAGACTGGCCACGAGTAACGAACAAAAATAATTAAAAAGAAAAAAGAAATATCGTTCAACCTGAATTTATTTTAAATGTTTTGTAAAACCGGGGAGAAATGTAGAGCAACTACCTGTGCAAGGATTTCTCCTTTTACCGGTCGGTTGTATGAGAACTCTTCTGTAGGACTCACGTTTGAGGGTAATTAAGTTGTTGGTGGTATAGCTGGGAGCTACTTGTTTCTGTGATGGTTATCTGATATGCGCTGCCGATGTTCGGACCGATTTCACCTTGTGGACCACCAACGATTGTCTTGCATTACGTTTATTGCTGCTTTAGGAATTGTTGTAAGAGAATCGCAAGATGTACCAACTAAACTGGCTTCGTTCTCAATGGAATTAAGATATAATTTCTCCGTAGTTAAAAAAGTATTTACACCGGTATCCTGTACCGAGTAAAAGGATCAACAATGAGACAAAACAATTGGAAATATAATAAAGTTTTGTTAAGCAAACAAAGACAGTGTAAAACAAACGAATATTACTTGCTTTCGAAGCGAACGTAATTACATGTGGCGCTGTGTATAACTGACCTTCTCCGCGGTCTGGTGGCTCACCTTCTCGCCTGCTGTGCGCGAGTCACTCGGCGACATCAATCCAACCGAGTAGCTCTGATATGTGGCAAGGAATCACAATGAGCACCCAGCTAGACGTTTTTTCGCTTTCTTTATTCCTTTTTATTTTTATTTCTTGTATATGTTGTAACTGTGGAAGAGCTATTTCGGGTGGATTGCACTGGATTGATAGAACTGGATTGCAGCTGATTGTCGCCGCGCTAAGGTGGGTGTCTGACGAACGGGAACCAGTGTTCCAGCGTCCCCTAGCAAGTAGCTGCAGTAAGAAACCACCCCTGTCCCGAAGATCCTAGCCATGATCATGTGCAGTGAACCCTCCAGGAGACGAAGCCTCCACGACGCGGTGTCCCCTATTCTCGTGGGGGAAGGCTGTTCAAAGTGTGTCGTCGCGTGACTGACTGAAGCCCGCCAGGTGGGCTTGGGGCTCGGCCCTGTGGAGGTTGCGGATTGGGAATCATACCGGTGATTGCCGGTGGCTCCTTCTCCTTCCTAGATTCCATCCTGCCGTAATCTGCCTTTGGGGCGCGGGTTCACCCGATTGTCGGCGGTATCAGGGCTGATAATCGGAACAAAGCGTGCGTCCAAAGCTAAGGAGCGCTACCCGAATTTTCGGGTCTGTGCAACCGACGCTTCCGCAGGCTGAATATGACTCGAGTTCGGTGGCTGACCCTCATCGTCCACTTGCCTGGGTACCGAAACGCCGCCTCGACGACAAGGCAACGTTGGGCAACATTTTGTCTTGTACCAACAACCATGCTTGTACATGCCACAGCGGCGAAGTGCGTTAGTCTCCTTGCGAGGAAAGGGTCCAGACCCGCTCGTTGAAGTATCCAGTGGAGCGGGGACTGTTCTTGCCCTTCTCGGGGAAGTGTAGCCTACACGATTTGTCTGCCGAGTGGTCACACGTGTAAAAAGGGGCCCTGTTGGGACTGGCATAATGGCTTTGACTCCTCGAGGTATAGTGGTGTTCACTAGGCCACCCTCGATAATATATGTCATGTGACTACTTGCCAGGGAAAGGCAGGCCGCAGTTTTTTATCATGAATATTTTCCTTGACTACTTTCTTAATTCTGGAACGCAAGTGTGCGCCTAATATCGCATGTCGCGTGTTGGAGGCGTGTAGCGGTGGCTGCTGATATATTTGCAGGCGAAAGCAATGATACATTTGCGGTAAAAATATTAATCACCGATTTACTCTACTGGCGACAGTTAACGTTGTACTCCCCGGTGGTAGCGATCAGTGTCTACAGTATCTCTGCACATATTTGCAACGGTGGGACTAGCATAAGATATTAAAATACTTGGAGATTCCAAAAATAAGTAACTTAGGTTATGAATAAGCCGTACTTTGAATATGTGTTAAACGTGTACAAGGTCATACGTGACAATGGAAGCAAAGCAGCGCATGCCGACACACACACCGAGTTTGAATGGATCTTATAGTCCGTGTGATTAACGTCACTTGTTTGTAACTTCGCCGAAGCGAAAGAGTTACGCGCATTTTGGCAATAATAACACTGCTGAAACGCTAAGACCACTGGGCGCGCGTGTCACATTAATATCATTTGTTTACGAGGTCAAGAGATGTATTTATTTACATGTTTCGGAAATTGTGCTCCTCGGCCGGAAATTGTCAACCATCTTCGATCCTTATCAGAAGTTTAAATAAGAAAGTTGTGTTAGTGGTTATAATCACAAACAGAATTATCACTGTTGCACACCACTATAGAAAAATAATTCCGATTAGGGCTTTCAACCTTCTCAGCTCATCGTCAGATCTTAGAAGCTTGAAAGCGCTAAGCGGAATTATTTTTCTATAGTGGTGTGCAACAGTAATAATTCTGTTTCATCTTTGATCCGTTGTCCAGTACTTGTGCTTAGATTCGTTATTATACCGCTGGTTACTGAACAATTGGACTATTGTTCATCGGCGAGTTATTAACGGATTTGAAGAATATTTTATCTTCGTGAATGTTTAGTGTTTGTAGTGTGTTGAAAGTCAATGTATTTTTTGTATTATAAATACAAATTAGTTACAAATTAAATACAAACCTATGAATATAATTATAAATTTATAGTGTATTGATTTCAGTGCGTGCAGGTACTAATTCTTACGCGTTTTATGTGTGAACAATAGGCTGTCCCAAATGTTCATAACAATGTCTTTTTATAATATCTGATTTATTAGCGTCAAGTTATTAATGTCTGGGAACTGGTGTTCTATATTTATGTTATGTAGCTATTACTGAGTTTTGTAAACGTTTGTTTTTTGTGCACGTATAAAAGTTGAAAATAGATTTTCCTTCCTTTTCTATTTCGTTTCAGCCACTTGTGGACTCCGATTATACAAGTTTTTTCACTTTCTGGATTTCTTTTGTCCTTCACCAGAAAGTATTCTTCATTGTCTGGTTCGTTCTTGGTCGTTCTTCTACCGATGATAACAACTACCTCCTTGGTTTCTCTTTGGATAGATCCTTCACCTCCCCAGTTTTCCTTCTGAACACTTGTCTGTTGTCTACACCTTCCTCCCTGATCCCACATTTTTCTAGATCCTGACAGACTTTCTATCGTACTGTTGAACTCATCGTACTTGTGTCTTTTTATTTTCTTGGAAGGTGGGGACACTGTTTGCTGTCCTTTCTGGTTCCATCCTCGTAAGGTATCCATATGAAGCTATTCATATTTTCTTTGTCGTGGTCGAGAGATTATCAGATTTTTCATTTAGCTCTCTGTTTCTTCTCAAATAAAATGTAAACGCATTTGCTAACACTTTTTCTGGGTCCCTGAATTTTTCCTTAAAATTTTCTTTCTTTTCTGTTTCCGACAGTACTTTGCTAGCCTATTGTCTGTGCCCCAGTTTACTGCAATATTTTCATTCGTTTTTGGAACAAAATTGTTTAGAATATCATTGTAGACATGAGTTTTTTTGTATTGTAGAGTATTAATTTTTTCACCACAATACATGCATTGTTTCTACCATAATACATGCGATTTTCAATTTATTGAATTTTTTCACATTTGTTTTTTATAAATGTGAATGCTGACCGTTTCTTGACATTATTTTTATCTGTGTATTATCCGTTATCTGTGTGTTTCGGGAGGGTTCTCGGTACGTTAGAATGATATTAATTTACACGCGCACACACAGTAAATTTTAATTAATTTATAATTAACACTTTTAGACTACAGGGATACGTTTTATTTACAATACTGTACGTGTTTTCAAATATCGTCAGCAGATATGTGTGTAAAATAATTCAACTTGAATTTTTATAAAAACAGCTTATCCGTTAATAAAGAAAAATAGGGCTGTAGGCCTATATGCACGCGTATATTTAAATAATATATTAATTATAATTATTAGTTAGTCAGTCAAATTTAGTTTTTAAAAATGTTAAAATTTGTAGTATTAATTTCAATTCGTTCTTTAAGAAAGATAATTGTCATTTTGTTTTCATATGTTACTAAATTTTCCCAAAGCTTGTTTTTTTTTTTGAGATTTGCTTTAGAAAAGTGTATTTTCTAAAATTGAAAATAATGAATAGTCAGTAATGGAAAGGATGACTAAATCAGGTATAGAGATATCTGGTTTCAAGTAAGAATTTTTTGTGTTGAATAAATCAAATTTGTAAAATTTCTTTCCTTTGTTGATATTACTTTCTGCAAGACTATTAGGCTGTGGTTTACTGGTAAGGTTGCTTACAGACGTTTCGGCCTCACCATCGGAGACATCTTCAGTGTAAAAGAACGATCAAGTAGCTGGTGTTCGCCAATTCACCCCAGTACTGAGGTGCAGATTAATCAATAATTGGTACACCTTGCTCATTACTCGATCGTTGTTAAACACTGAAGATGGCCTCCGAGGATGGGACCGAAACGTCGGTAAGCACAGCCTAATAGCCCGGCAGAAAGTAATATCAACAGTGTTGACGCCGCCCGCGAAAGCCTTATGCTGTGTATGACGATGGGTGGCGTGTGGACCCTTAGCCTACCTGCTGCCTCTCCACCATTGTAAAACTTCCGCCCGGGCTCGACAGCAGCTAATTGCCGCGTGAGTCACCTCACTGCGCGTCCGGTATGAAACAGTTTTTTTGCCTCGCCCAATACTGGTAAAATTTTGTTATATTTGAAATCAGCGAAATAATACGATGAAAATGACACCAAACACGCCTAAGGAATATTAAAAATTGGGCGTTATAAAGCACTACGCACTGAAGATGTGTATTAAAGTAGTTGTTGAGTTTTTACCTTGAAACACCTTAAAATTTAATATTTTTTAGTCGTGTTTGGTGTCATTTTCATCGTATTATTTCACTGATTTCAAATATAACAAAATTTTACCAGTATTGGGCGTGGCAAAAAAAAATTGTTTCATACTGGACGCACAGTGAGGTGACTCGTGTGGCAATTAGCTGCTGTCGAGCCCGGGCGTAAGTATTACAATGGGGGAGAGGCAGCAGGTAAGCCAAGGGTCCACACGCCAACCATCGTCATACATAGCATAGGAATTCTTTCTTTCTTTTGTTATACACAAACTCGTATATGCGTATTGCGCGCGTATGCGTGTTTGCGCTCATAGACGTTTGTCTGTCAACACCATGTCTCGCGCGAGACGGACATAAGTATGTTACCAATCATACGGTTTGAGCTCACTCTCTCTTTCTCTCTCTCTCAGCGAGCGTACAGCCGGGCACAATAACAACATTTACATAAATTATTAGAGTCGTTTTGCGTTGATTTCTGCCTCGGACCGACCGTGTGACGTATGACAGGTATTACATTTATTTATTACCTAAGTAAACATCTAAATCATTTAAAAGGTTTCTCTCAAGGTCTGTTGCGCTTTAACTCACACAGCGTAAACGACCGTAACCATTTAAAACAGACCTATAAATCCGTGCTGATTTAGATGAAACGTATGTGCGACATGAGCGTGGGGAAATACGAGCGCCACTGTCGATTTTCTTCTGGGCTGAATACTGCCCGTAGCCAGTGTATCAAGCACAAACTGAAATACGAACCGAATTTCTTACTAATATTCAATAAGTATCCGTTGACGCGGTCGACAAAGCCCCTATTTTGCCAAACGATTTTTTCCAAAAGTACAGTAAAACTTGTCTTAAGCGATCACCTTTGGATCTCCGGGATGCGTTGCCCTTTACCACAGGGGCGTATTTACTGGGGAAAGAACGGGACCGGACCCCCCTCCCAGAGGGTCGGAAAAAGTTGGCGATTTTTGTTAATCTCTTAATTTTTAGGCTATTGTATTATTTTTTCAGGTGTCTACGCGAATATAATAGTAACTCTTTTTAAATATAGGCCTACAATCAGGTTTGAAATATGATATATGGGAAAACCAGTTCAGTCAATAAGTATCCTGTAAAAAGTGTTTCAATAACGCGTATTTTTATTGTGTTATTACCGTTCATTTTAATGGCATTGATTTCTAAATGTTACTGTACGTTTTCAACACTTTCACGATAGTAATGTTGATTAGTCTTTGCTTGTCTTTTCTTCTGTATGAACCCGACTCGATTGGACCCTCCCCTCAAAACCAGATTCCAGATACGCCAATGCTATAGCGAAATTATCGTTTAATAATGGTGTTGGAGGGATATTCGCCTATATTACTTTTCTTATACTTACAAATATATTCTTATATTCAGTATAAATATGTACAATGAAAAGTATGTGTATTGTAAAAAACTGGTAAAGAAATATTATTATACTTTTAAAATAACAATATTTTAGCGTGATATTTTTAACACTAGTTGTTTTCCTTTTATTGCGTACTTGACCAAAAATTAAATAATCTTCAGCCCTTCTGTAGCCATTTTCGAACTTCATACGCTTCATAATGTTAATGAATTGTGTGTGATTTGTTCTTGTAAACCGGAACGGATGTCTAAACGTAGAGGAACGAATGAAGAGCAAGAACGCAGTCATATCCGGAAGCACACGCAATGGAAAACAGGAGGTCTATCGGGGGATTCTACAACACTGATTTCGTAGCCGTTTATAATTACCGTCATCGCCTCTTATGTCTGCTTTGTCCGTGTCCTTTCAATCTTTTGGGTACACTTAGGTCTCTGTCTTCTTCTGTCCGGCTGACCCTTGAAAATGATGTTGGATATTTCTTGTTCCTTGATGTCGCATTGTTTTCTATCTATCCTTGGAGGACTGCTCGTTTCCTTCCACTTTTTCTCTAACATCTTCGTTTCATACGTGATTAATATTAAATACTGATACCATTATTATTATGCTTTAGTAATATTCATAAACTTTATCAGTGTACTTTATTTTGCTCCAAGGCTTTCACGGCCGGCGTTAACCGGCTGTTAGGCCGTGGTCACGTGGCGGTAAAACCAGACGTTTCGGCCTCACCGTCTTCATTGGGAAAATGTTTTGGCAATTATTCGCCAAATAACCTCGGTATTGAGGAATAAACTATCAGTTCACCAGGGTCATTTGCCAAAACGTTTTTCCACTGAAGATGGCCTCCGATGGTGAGGCGGAAAGGTCTGGTTTTACCGCCACGTGACCACCGCCTAACAGCCCGGTTAACGCTCGTTCAAGTGCACCGTATTGAAAATTTTCGTGACCCAGAAGCCCAATAATAATTCTTACCACTTGACAGACTTCCACACACTCGAGTATTCTGTGACTGATTGTTGATAACACGTCAGGTTGTCGGGAACAGGCTGCGAGAGGTATATTGACTCTTTGCTGTCGCTTATTTACCGACTCCGTCGTGTTGGAGTCCATAAAGTGATACAAGTACGTTCACTGCGGTCCGTACAGAGTTTCCTTGAGCCTTACACCGTTTCTTCGAATCAGTTTCCGTCTAGAATGTCTGTGAGGTTAAGATTTAATAGAAAGGTAAAGCTTGGAAATTGCTTATAAAGCAATACAGACAGTGCTCACGCAATTACGCCGTTCTTAATTGTTGACAGCTGATTACGATACCATTGTTACAGCTGATCGTAAAACTGTCCGGAGAGTTCTGTTGCGCGCGCGACCTTAAAGCGTTGGAAAATGCCCAGAAGGTTGAAACTAATGTCCTCGTAATTTTAATTACGATTCGAACGATATTTTTTTTTATGACGCCCTTATTGTTTAAAAACACAGATGGTTGATTTCTGTGTAAAGATTGATATAGTTTCCATCCCTTTCTCTGTCACTGTCTGTCTGTCTATCCCCCCCCTCTCTCTCTCTCTCTCTCTCTCTCTCTCTCTCTCTCTCTCTCTCTCTCTCTCTCTCTCGTTCTTTCTTTCTTTCTTCTCTGTCTCGAGTATATTCGTCCTTTACATCGTAAGCCAACGTCTCTCTTTTGGTGAGGCAATAGCTAGGTCCACACTAGTGCGCTTTTCGTGTATTTGAGGCATGCGCAGTAGGACCTTACTCTAGCGAACGTAACGCATGCACAAAGCATGCCTCAAAATCAGTTGAAGGTCACCGTTTTTAGTGACGCATTCAGTAACGCACGTGCTTCCACCACCAGTGGTTCTTCTGCAAGTTCATAGTTTTACAGAAAGGTTTTATTCTGTTTTCATGATTACTGTAACTGTGTTTATTATTTACCGTGTCGGCAGAACAAACGTTGGCCTTTATTGAAGATTATAGGTCACGTTGTGCCTTATGGGGCATCACGGAAAAAAATTATACAAACAAAATGAAAAGAAATGATGCTTACGCTGTTTTGGCTACGAAGTATGAACTGACTGTGAAAGAACCCCGGGAACCATTGATGAAATGAATTGCTTGGATACTTTAAATAAGTACATCAAAGAAGTAAATGAATCACCGGTAGCCAAATACCTAAGTGTGATTGCTAATTTCATTTCAGCTGGTATTGTTTCTCTAAAGCGAGTATTTTCTTTTGCGATCTTAGGCTTCACCATTTGTAAAAGCATGTAAAAGTTCGTTCTATACATTCGCGTAGAGTTCTTAAACAGAACGTTATCATCCAGGTCTCTCATAATTCAAAAATTCCGCGTTCTTAATCTTTCAACCATATCGAGCGTTGATATTTTTCACGCCTTTTTCTAACTCTTTTCAGTACTAAAAATGCAGCACTTATACCCGCTAACATAGTAGTATCAGTCACGTCCATTTTCACGTTTACACTGGAAAAAAATTGACAACTGTGACGCACAAGACACTTCGTGGCATGCGTTCAGTACTTTCGGTCTAAGGCATGCCCAAGAACTACTCGGTGTTGAAAGCAGAATTGAAAATTCAAAGCGAAATTTAAGTTGAAAGCGTACAAGTGTGAACATAGGACTTCTCATGTGGATTTCTCTTAAGTGTGAGTGTTCCATGCATATGCGCGCAAATTTTAACTGGAAGTGTCTTGTAGCGTTTATATAATAATTAAAAATTAATTAATTTCTTATGGAAGTATTAAATTAAATTTTATTGTTAAAGCAATAATAGGTTTATTCTGCCTATGGCTATAATACATTTCTGGTGCTTTGTTTTTCGTAGCTTAAATTAATTCTGACATTTAAACTGTACTTCATGTTGTTATTTTTAATGTTTTTAATGGTGTTGTTGTTAAACGTTCTATCGACCTTTACGGAGGGATAACGTCTGGGGACAACGTGTACAGGGGCGTATTTACGAGGGGGACGAACGGGACGGGACCGCCTCCCCATTGAGTCGAAAAAGTTGACCAATTTTGTTAATCCCTTCATTCTTAGGCTGTGTTATTATTTTTTCAACTGTGTGCGCTAATACAGTAGTAACTCTTTTAAGTATACAAACACGTTTATAGAACATCATTAGCGTTTACGTTTCAAATATGAAATGTAGGAAAATCGATTCAATCGATAAGTATCTTATAAACAATGTTTGAATAACGCGTATTTTTATTGTGTTATTGCCGTTTCCTTTAATGGGACTGATGTGAGCCTCTTTAAAGACAGTAATGTTGAATAGCCTAACGTGTTTTTTCTTTTGTATAAAACCGACCCGACCCCTCACCCCGTACCAAATTCTGGATACGCCACTGAAGGAAGGGCTCGAAAAAGTAGTAAGTTAGAAGTCGTTGTCGAAGACACAGGACGGATAAAACTGGTAAATTTAATTTAATTTCATTTCATTTTTACCAGTAAATTGGTTTTAAACAAATTTACCCAAGGTCCTAACTTTGTGATATTTTTTCTTGAAGATAACACTAGGCTACTGTGTCTCGGTAAAATCTGTTTCCCCATCAATTACGACTGTACGTTTCGCCATACTGCGATTAAGCATCCTCAGTGTCTTTAACGTTAGTACCGTCTAGTGCCCTCCACCATAGCAGAGTGTTGCAGTGGCGTATCTAAAATTTGGTCTTGGGAGGGGGGCCGGGGACGGGTCGGCTTCATACAAAAGAAAAAACAAGTCGTGGTTCATACAAAACAGGTCGTGGTTTAAGACTTGAAAATGGTGGAAACACTGAAAGGCATCGTCCAGAACATGACATTTAGCAGTGCAAATAAGCACGACGAAGTTAGAGAAAAAACAAGTGATGACTAATCAACATTACTACCTCAAAAGTAGTTGAAATCAGTCCCATTAAAGTAGACTTTAATAACACGATAAAAATATGGGATACTGAAACATTGTTTACGAGATACTTATTGATTGAATCGATTTTTCTGTATTTCGTATTTCCAACTTATACGTTAATGTTCTATATTAAACCTGCTTGTTTATTAAAAAAGGAATACTATATTAGCGTACGCAGTTGAAAAAGTAATAAAACAGCCGCGTTTTAAAATTAGAAGATTAACAAAATTCGTTAACTTTTTCCACGCTCTGGGGAGGGGGGTCCGGTCCTGTTCGTCCCCCTCGTAAATGCCCCCCTGGAGTGCTGTTCTACAGACGAGTGTTTTTGTTGTGCCACAAACAATAGGCCTAAGTAGTGTTTGTTTCTACGTTGGTAAGTAGTGACAGCTTTCCCAATTCTGTTCAGAATGACACAGACATATGCGAGTACAGTAATTACTTTCATGAATTAAGTTTAACATAGATTACAAAGTTCAGTGGCTGTGCACAGGAAGAAGGAAATTATCCCGAACACATTACCGAAGCAATCGACTTGAAAACGTACGTCGTTTACATTTTTATTAAAAAAAGGAAACAAGTTGATTTGAGATGTCCTGCCGACCGAAATCCAAGATTAAAAAAAAAGCAAAATGCAGGAACGGTAATTGTTTAACCGTATAATTGGCGGCAATCAATGAAATATCCATGTAATTGACGTAGTGAACGTTGAAAGAGGCACAAGAATCCAGGAAAAACAACGCAACATTTCAAAACGATGTGTTTTTTTTACAGTAACGTGGGTGGAGATCCGAATGCCAAACAATTTACAACGAAATTTGTATAAAAACAAAATATCATTTCGTTTTGCCGAATTCTGGTTCTTTTTTCCTATTTGTAACAAACAACAAACTGACTAAATCAGCAAGCTCCACTGTCTGAGACTCTATTAAGTACGAAGGTTCTCCCACTGTCTTATGTAAGCGTGTAGGTCGTCCATCCAACTTTTGAATTCATTCAAAAATGATTGATTTTACAAATGTAGCCACCACGCTTTACCTAAACGATCGTAGTATTATGTACAGTCTATTTTAATTGTAACCCTTTCTTATATAATAATCGCAATTTTGTCGTTACACCAGGAACTATTGCAAACCTATCAAAAATGTAGAATACTCTACTGGTTAAGTTGCAGTGATTTCAGAAGAAAAATGTGTCAAACACTAGAAACTTATACTGTTGGAGTTGGCCTTATCAAAGCTATTCGAAGTTTTTACAAGAAGTTTTTCAACTATATCAGAAATTCAAACAAAACATCAAGCGAGTTTAGAACCTCAGTTGGAGTGAGGCAAAGGGACATTCTTTCACCTTACCTTTATGTTGTATTGATGGATGCTATTATCAAGGATAGTCAACAAAGAAGTAGGAAGTTTAAGGTACGCAACTGGAGGCTGCAATCGGTGTATTTCGCAGACCTTGCTAATCCCGACGACATCGTTCTGATTGCCAGCACAGAACAGAATCTGCATAATATAAATGTGTGGGAAGAAACGATGAGGAGGAAGAATATGATTATTAGCCCCGCCAAGACAAAGACAATGATAATTAGTAGCCAAGCAAGACAACAGAGAATAGTAATCAACGACAAGGAAACTGAACAAGTGGCGACATTCAAATATTTTGGTGCCGTTTTCGGTGAGTCAGATGGAAGAATTGAGTCGGAGTTAGACATGAGGGTCTCAGCTCCAAGCAAGCTTTACGGTGCTATCAACAGGAAGTTTCTGGGAAAAATCCAAGTGTCATAGAAAATCAAACTGGGCCGTATACAAGTCTGTATATGCTCCGACATTGACGTACAGCTGTGAGTCATGGACTCTGAATGACACACATAAAAAGAGAATACAAGCATTGAAGATGAGATTCCTGAGGAGAATTGAGAAGAAAACTCGTAGAGATAGGGCGAGAAACGTTAATATCCGGAAGAATTTGAATATATTCTTTTTAAATGGTAAAACATTGAAAGCTCGCAACTGCGTTGGTTTAGTAGGATGAATGAGGAAGGGTACCCGAGACGAGCATGGGTGGTAAACCAAGAGAACAGGCGGACGGCCCAAAACGAAATGGGAGGATAACATCACGAAGAGTGTAGAAGGCAGAGAAGCAGTTTGGGGTCAGGGTTTTGGCACTGGAGAGGACGAGATGGAGAACTCCCTCGAAAACCTCGACACCCGACTGGTAGGAGAGGATGATTAATAAGAAGTTTTCAGAAGAAGAGGAGGTAAGTTTGAAGGTACCGAATATTAAAAGGTCAATTTTGGTTATCGGTCGGAAGAGGGCACAGAGAACGCGGTGCTTCACGTTAGTTAGCACGGATTGAGTAATCCGTGGGAATTCGTCGATTATATGGCCCTGACGATTATGTCATTGGAAGTCAGCAGAAAGATCGTAATGTCTCCCATATTATGCCCTAAAAAAATTTAAAGAAATGTGCACCAAAACATATTCGATGTCACGTCTTCTCCAGATACTGGTTTCGAAACAATACGTGCCGCGCAACCGAACGACAGCTGTAGGCCTACGCGAGCGTGCGCGCGCCAGCGTGTGTATGTGTGTCATAACTCGCGTTTTATCGGTGTACGGACACGGTGTTAAACAAAAGGTTGACTTCATTACAATAATGCAAATGATCCTCCCTCCTCTCTGCCGCAGTCAAACGACCTTGTCCAATCCCATATAAAATGCAAAGGTCACGACGGCACGCCGTTTTGAACCATTAACTTTTTAAACGTTCAGCGTTTTTCTTCTTCGCCCGGCTAATTGTACGATTGTCATGACGCGTTTTATGTGCGCCCATTATCTTATTGAATTTTTCAACGGCGCTTTTCCTACCGCGGAACGTACACGACAATGGACATCGATAATAAAATATTGTTTTTATACACGTGTGCCCCCGCGCTCGCGTTGCCCACCTTGGCAAAGGTTGTGACGAATAAATTATGTAATACGCCGCTGACGGTCTTCTGAGTTTACTGCCTCTTTACTACTTCTTCGCTTAGAATGTTGTAATAGTCTGATCTTCTTTAATGTTTTTTCTCTCTTCTTTGTTAATCAACGAACTCTTAAATACTTCCTTATATCAATTCATAAGCGTAACGTTCACCTTACGTATTATGTAAGCGATCTGAGTGCAGTCTTTGGTTCCAGTCAAACCGACCTTCAGATTACCACAACGTTCCTTTACGACTCGTTTTGTGAACTGTGTTAGAGTTATACTGAGACCATTTGAAAACGTTTGTATTTTATTTTAACAGTATCTTTCTATGGTTTTCCGTGCCATAATATTGTACGGATATCGTTTCAGAAATTGATATAAACGGCTGCAAAGAAGAAGCGAGAATAAGAAGAGGAGTCAGACAGGATGTTCTTTGTCTCCATATTTGTTTAACTTATTTATTGAAGAGGCTATCACAAGAATGAAAGAAAATCCAAAGGCATTAAGATTAATGGAAGGCGCATTCATCACATTCGCTATGTAGATGATATAGTAATAATCGTAGACTCGGTAAAAGAAATGAAGAGAATGTTAGAAATCTTGTCTGAAACCCTAGGAAAATTTAAATTAAAGATTAGCAAGGAGAAAACAAAAACAATGGTGATAGGGAAGAAGAAAGAGAATGTAAAACTTGATATTAAATTAAGTAATACAGTTTTAGAACAAGTTGAAAATTTTTGCTACCTGAGGAGCACCATCACTTGTGAAAATAGATGATATGGGGCAGAGATTAAGAGAAAAATAGCACTAGGAAAGCAGGCGTTTCAGAACAAAAGAAATTTACCTAGAAATAATCACTTAAATATGGAGATAAAAAACAAGTTCGCAAAAACATTTGTGTGGAGTATCTTAACTTATGAGTGTGAGGCGTACCTGTATTCAGCATAAACAGTTTTAAGGATTAAAGAAATTTCAGTAATTTCAAAGAAATAATATGCTCGTAAAAAAAAATACTCGACCATTCGGACTTTGTATGTGATTAAATTGCCGTTCAAAATGGGCAAAAGAACCCGGAAGAATTTCAGCGACAAAATAACAAAAGAATCATCTGTGGATTTTTACTACTATGGGTCACGTTATTACCACTATACAAGCGTTTTGTTAAGCCAGTACAGTACAAAGAATGTGTGAAAACCAAAATTTCACAGGATGCTGCGATTTTGTTCTGCGGAAAGATGTAAAAACGTGAATCCGCATATTATGTATAGGCCTATGCACGCGCTTGTCAAAAGACCACTGTATTTTTTTGCAGAGTATAACGAGTAAATACCTAATCCTCAGAACGGGAGGAGAAACAAGAATGCGAAGGTCGGTCAAAGGTCGTAGAATAACATCCGCTTGGAAGCCGCACGTAAAAACCGGCGCGGTGGTGCGAAGTGATCGTCCGGCGGCGAGTGTGTGTGTGTGTGTGTGTGTGTGTGTGTGTGTGTGTGTGTGTGTGTGTGTGTGTGTGTGTGTGTGTGTGTGTGTGTGGACGTAAATGGAGTAAGCGTCCTGCAGTGATGCACGGTATTTAGTACAAAGTTCGTTGTGTGGTACGCGAGATAAGTAGCGACGGCAGAAGCAGCAGGGAGAGCAGCAACACCAGGCGTAAAGTGCATTTCTTGTACATCATTATAAAGCCAGATAAACATAGTGTAATCGGCGTGTAGATAACTGGTAGCGATTAATTTGAAACTCGTCTTGAAGAGTTCGAGTTCGATTAACGCGAGAACACGGAGGCGAACTAGATTGTATAAAATGGCCGATCAGATAAGAAAGAAGAGTGGTGTGAGAGAGAGGGGCGAGTAAAAAAAGCACAACTCGCAAGAGAGAGAGAGAAAGATAGAGACGGAGAGCGAAAAAAAGCTTCTGGCTTCCTGCCATTTTTAATTGCATGACCTTTAAGGTCATGCGGAGTGTCCGTAGTTGGAAGAAACCAGATGAGACCTTACCAATATAAGACGTGTAGGTACGCACACGCACGCGTGCGTTCCTGTCGGTGCGCGCGCTTCATCACGGCGTGAGAGAGAGGAGCAGTAGTTTAATTTGCTCACTTACCACTTTGTGCGTTATTTATTTCAGTCAACCACTTCGCGTGTTATGATATCAAATACGTCTTGCCTTGTGTCCGGCCATGTTACACATATGACCTAAACCGTGACGCGCGGTGTTAAGCCGCGGCTACACGGACTCGCGCTACCTGGAACTTCTGTCCTTTCGCGCAGCGGGAAGCTGGCCGAGACGTGTATCGCATATTTCATTCTGAATCTGGCCGGCTTCAGAATTCCGTCTTGCCGTCGGTTTTGGCATCACTTTGTGGCCGAAGAACTGCATGGCTAACGCTCTCGAATCCGCATTAGGTAGATTGGGTTGTCTATTGGAGGGCGATTGGGGAACTGGCGACTGACTTGAAGTTGGTGGATCGTGTGTGAACAGAAATACACAGAAATTGATCGTGTAGTTCTTTTAAAAGTAACGAAGTTCATCTATTTGAGCAAATTTCGTGGAACTCTAAATTGTATTCGCAGTTCGCAGTTCTCAGTTCCCAGTTCCCAGTTCTCCTGAACTGGTGGCCGTAAATCAAATCCATGTAATTGAAACCCAATGTTTTTTCACAAAGGTTTTAAAGAATAAACTAAATACCGTTGTTGAATAACAAGTACAGCCTACGTATGCCGAAGTCTGAACTGACTTTGTAATCTTATAATTTCATTAGGTTAAAATAAGCGATTTTGATTATTTTTTTATGTTCGAAAATTGTTGTTACTCTCGAGAAGGCATAAGTCAAAAAACGAGGATAGGGCGCAGTTATTAAGAGAAATAATTGAAGGAATTTAACTATGGTGGGATCATCTGCAAAGGATGACAGAGGATCGATTGCCGAAAGCGGCACTGAACTTTACAGCCATTGGTAGAAGAGACATTGGTCGTCCGAGGGTGAGAAGATGTGTGCCAGGACAGATTTATGTAACATAATCCTTGAAGAGGAGAAGAAGAAGAATTATTGGCAGAAAAGCCGTTTTAGGAGCATAAGAACTGACTGTACTGTGTTATGTTGACCACTGTGTTTCCGCCACGTATGGAATTCTAACAACTGAAATGTAGACAGTAGGATGTCTTCAGACGTAAGGTTCATTAGTGTGTAGCATTGAGCCTTTCCCAACACTGTAGTTCACTGCACTATGGAGTAGGAGTGCAAGTGTTTTGCAGTATAGTTGCTTTGTCAATACCAGAGGTTAACATATATTTCAGAAATGATATATGATATAAAATGATGTTTAGCTAACAAAACGTTTATGTTTAAAAATTATTACTAGCTGGAGTGTTGGTGTGGACAGAGGTTTCGGCCCCCCCATCGGAGGCCATCTTCACTGAGAGAAAAGTGTTTGGCAACTGTCTGCCAATTCACGCCATTATTATGAGTCTCTGCCTCAGTACTAGGGTGAAGTGGCGGATACCTGCCAAACATTACTAACTGGAGTGTTGGTGTGGACAGAGGTTTCGGCCCCCCATCGGAGGCCATCTTCACTGAGAGAAAAGTGTTTGGCAACTGTCTGCCAATTCACGCCATTATTATGAGTCTCTGCCTCAGTACTAGGGTGAAGTGGCGGATACCTGCCAAACATTACTAACTGGAGTGTTGGTGTGGACAGAGGTTTCGGCCCCCCCATCGGAGGCCATCTTCACTGAGAGAAAAGTGTTTGGCAACTGTCTGCCAATTCACGCCATTATTATGAGTCTCTGCCTCAGTACTAGGGTGAAGTGGCGGATACCTGCCAAACATTACTAACTGGAGTGTTGGTGTGGACAGAGGTTTCGGCCCCCCATCGGAGGCCATCTTCACTGAGAGAAAAGTGTTTGGCAACTGTCTGCCAATTCACGCCATTATTATGAGTCTCTGCCTCAGTACTAGGGTGAAGTGGCGGATACCTGCCAAACATTACTAACTGGAGTGTTGGTGTGGACAGAGGTTTCGGCCCCCCCATCGGAGGCCATCTTCACTGAGAGAAAAGTGTTTGGCAACTGTCTGCCAATTCACGCCATTATTATGAGTCTCTGCCTCAGTACTAGGGTGAAGTGGCGGATACCTGCCAAACATTACTAACTGGAGTGTTGGTGTGGACAGAGGTTTCGGCCCCCCCATCGGAGGCCATCTTCACTGAGAGAAAAGTGTTTGGCAACTGTCTGCCAATTCACGCCATTATTATGAGTCTCTGCCTCAGTACTAGGGTGAAGTGGCGGATACCTGCCAAACATTTTTTTGACACTGAAAACGGCCTCCGAAGGTGGAGTTGAAACGTCTGTCGACCACGGCCTAACAGCCCGGATAGTAATAATAATTTTAACAATGTTGATGCCGGGCGTGAAAGCTTAATAACTTCCATATAATGTTTATATATTCTGAGATTGTATGACTATTTTAAAGCATGGGATTGGTAGTATCCGAACAACATCGCAGTAAAAAATAGAATACAATTTTACCTCGTTTTCATCGTGGGACTTCGTTGTTACCAAAAATAACGCGTTTAGAAATTTACAGCTCAATCACCAGGTGTCGTTCTTATTAGGCGTGGTTCACCACATTGAAATTAAACATAAACGTCATTAATGGATGTATGTCTGGGCGTGTACTCTAATGTTGATGCACGACGCGCTGCCAGTAAATCGGTTACGGTCCGGTCCCTCCGCTGTCCAACTGACTGCTGTCCGTTCTTGCCTGTTATAACGTTGTCAATGATTGTGATATATAGTTAATACGATCTGAAATCCAACTGACTGTTTCACACGATAACACCTTGGGTATTTTGTAAGGGGCTTGTATGTCTCGAACTCTTCCACCGGATTCATTTTCTGACCGTTATTGTAAAAACGCAGGGGCATACAGTTGATCTGAAAACATGCATACTTACGGTTTTGTACCATTATGTGATTGTTTTAGCTTGATTTAACGAAGTTTAAGTTGTTATTTGGTAAGTGTTCTTTAAATAGCTGTATTAACGCTCTGTCGTGCTAGCACAGCTATAAAACATGGAACAGTCGTTGCAAACCGTTGTGTACACAACAGGTTTATGTGTTTTGTCAGGGCTCAAGTATGTAGTTAATAATCTGATAGAAAACATAAGATTCCCGTTATGAGAACTTCGGCTTGCCCGGCTGTGAGGCCGTGGTTCTTATAATAATGTAATACAAGCCGAAGTTCTCATAACATTAAAGCCGGCCGTGAAAGCCTCAGACAGAAAAACGACAAAAACATATTTTCGCTTTACATTAAGAAATCTCCCCCCCCCTCTCTCTCTCTCTCTCTCTCTCTCTCTCTCTCTCTCTCTCTCTCTCTCTCTCTCTCTCTCTCTCTCTCTCTCTCTCTCTCGTTATGCACCTAAGCATTCAGAGAATTTCGACGAAACCGAAACATCGAAGCATGATAATGTTTTTAGGCTTTTGAAACGTATAATGTGGATTACGTAAATCATTTCCAAACCGCAGACGATCACAAACGGAGCATGTAAAACCAAATTTATTCTCGCTAAAACGTTTGCTAAACTCAATGTCAGCAGCGATTATTTCTGTCTTGATGCGTTTACATATCAGATGTCTAGACTGTGGGAAATCGAAAGTGCGGAAGCGTCACGTTTTTCGATGACGATTTTTGTGGAATGACCCCCAGCCTAAAAACATTATCATGTTGATAAGACTTTCCTATTACATTATCCGTAGGCCTACGTACAATGACTACTGGACAGGAAATGTACCACTTGTGCATCATCTAATTCGCTATTTTCGCATTCTTGATTGAATCCTTCTCGTTAGTTGAACGAACGTTTGGCACTTGTCTATCTGTTTGGGGTATGTCCCACAATAGGTTTTGGACGTATCATCTGATTTTCGAAAAACTTTACATGCGTGTGTATACTTTTACCCTACAGAACCCTATTCTTGTTCAGGTGGATGGGAGGGAAAAATGGACCCAGCCAAACATCAGGGCCCAAAAAGTTGGGAATTTTTTTTATAAAATCGCGAAAATTTGCTTGGGGTATCAGTTTAAAGAAAATTTTATCAAACAAACGTCATAATGTAGTGTTAAGTTTGAAAATTAAAAAATTTTTGGATTTCAGAGCCAAAAAGAGACATCTAAATTGTTTATAAATCAGCGAAAATTCAGCATGGTGTCAGACTAAAAGGAATTTTAACCAAATCCGAATGTTTCGAATTTTTAGTGTTTACTGTATTATTGTTATATACAATTACTGTTACAATTGTGTATTATTGTTATTATTTACTTTACAATTGTTATATTACTAAAGAAATAGTCGAGAAATAGGGGTTTTTAAAATTTTACACATAATTGAAAAATCATTTAATATCGTAACTGATGTACAGATAAATGTACATAAATATAATAAATTATACTTCGATCAAAATAATGATCGAGGTCCGCAGCTCAGGAAGCGTACTACTAGTAGTGTGACTAGTGGGAAGATTTTCTACCCAGCCGATCCTGTTTCATCACATTGGCGCCATTTCTGAATTCCACTCCCCTTCTGCTATGTAAGAGTGACTTTATTTTTCATTAATTTGTAACGCTGAAGACTGATGTCTACTTGTAACACATTCGACTTTTTAAAATATTCATTAAATTGTAAATAATTTGTGAGTGAACAGAAATGTATTCTACGAAAGTGAATCAAATGTCAAGGCTAGAGGTCCTGTACGTTATAACACAGTGTTTTGCTGTAATGTGTTTTTAACGAATATTTAATTGTATAATGCAAAAATGTTGCGTTGGAGGGTAATCATATTTTCATAAGCTCATCACGTCGTCAAGACTCCAATATTAATTAAATCTACTGTACTTTAGTAAGTAAGAAGAGTCCGTTATTACTACAGTTATGTGTTCGTGTTTTATAACATATTCATGTATAATAGATATTCTAATTCTGTACGTCATTGAAAATATTTGAGGCATTCCTTCATGTCTTATTAATACAGAATAAAATCTGATACTAATTTCCTTACCGGTTCCTTCAGTTTATCTTCAGATGAAAGTGACAACATTCTTGATTCTTGGTCCTTACTTGAAGATAAATTACGTGATGTTTTTCGGTCTTTGGCAGTGAGGAGTAAATTGCGTCAGAAATAAAAGTAAAAGTTTAAGGAAACCTAAGGAGATGGTATTTAAATCTTTCGCGTAAATTAAATTACGTTAGACGGAAGAGAGAAATTTAAGACAAACTTGGAAACGAAATTTAAAAAGAAGTACTAATATTTCGTACTTAATATATTCAAAGACCATGATTTAGATATGGATATGAGACTGAGTGTTGTCAAGACAATTAAAGAACGGAATACAGGTACCTGAAGTATTTGCTTAGAGCGAAAGGAATAATCATGAGAGATAGGATAAGCAAGAGCTATCTAAGAGAACAACCTAAGAAAGAGCCTCTACTAGAGAACATTGAAGAAGTTGTTTATAATGAAAAGAACGAATGAGAAGACAGAGGTGAAACATATATGGGAAGACAGCGTAGAGAAAACGGATAGAATAAAAGCAAAAGATGATTAGGATAGCGTAGTCACAAAGAAATGTGTAAAGACAGGATTGGAAATAACAGAAGAGAGTATTCTCATAAGGGAAAAATACGAAGTCGAAGTATGTCTATACACGTAAAAGAATAGACATTCGGTCCCAATACTGATAAGTTTGCCTGTAAATTGGACTAAATATGAAATTTTATTTTGACTTAAAGTGATACCTGGGTCTTATAATCCAAGCAACGACGTTGTGAATAGGTTGCATACGTTCAACCTTATGTGTGGGACCATTTAGCGAACCCTTAAGTCAGCAAGTAAAGGAGCACGCCTCAAATTCTACAAGGTGATGACCCTTCCCACACTTCTTTATGGATCTGAGAATTGGACTTTAACGAAAGGCCAGCCCAGTCGCATTCAAGCGGCTGAAATGAGATTTCTCAGGAACGTAGCAGGGTATACTTTTCATGATCATAGAAGAAACGCAGACATACGGCAGGAACTGAATATTATGAGTATACTCGACAGGACTGTCCAGTATCGGCTGAACTGATGGGAACATCTTTGCCGAATGGATGACTATAAGCCGAGGGGTCGGAGAGGTGTGGGACGTCCGAGGAAGCGCTGGCGTGACCAGCTCTAATCTGTGCCTATTTGAGACCGTAACAAACCGTCCTTGGTTTAATCCTTGAAGATGATGATGATGTTGATGACTTAAAACGATATTAAAACGAATTTCAAGTGATTTGCGGCGATTCGGCGTGTGTACGAATTATGATTCGGCCAGAAATATGGAATTTATAAAGTTTCGTTATTGTACAATACAAAGTGTTTAGTACGAGGCTTATTAACATTTGCTCTGGTAATACTGGTTAGTATTAACATTGAAAACTGAAATTAGCAAAGTACAAAGTTGAACAAAATCAAATTTTTTATTCAAATTTCCAACCAAACCTCAGGTGAAAATTTGAAGCTTAATAATATATTCCCCAAAGTAATTGAAAACTCGTTAAGGTAAATTATAAATTTATGTTATTATAAAGGAGTCGGTAATTCTATTGTAAAGAGAACAAGCGGTAAACGCCGTTTCTAAGAAAAGGGTGAAAGTGTTGTTAAATTGAACCCAGTTATTACAGCAGAAAACGTTAATTCATAAAAAACCTTCCAATAAAGCAATGAATAAATAATTAGGGTTTAAGTATTCTGGTGTTGTCAACCGTTTGATTGCTACTGCTGTTTATGTAATTTGCAGACTAATCAAAGGTTCCACACGTGTTGAAAGTGTCTGCATTACAAAGGGTTGCAACGTTTTCATACAGGACGCTGACCTTTTTCCACATTCCAGTTCCCGTTTTCATTTAAAATTCTTTCTGCATTGTATGAAGACAATCACCTTTCCTTTATTCTTCCATAAACAAGACTAATTGCTGGGTATTTCTGAGTAACTGGATACTTCGACTAATGTAATCGTATTTATATGTAGGTATAATGTATTCCTTATGTAAAACGCCATTCCTCATTCAAGCTAACCAGACATATTTCACCATTTCTCTGGTCTGTATAGTTGAATTGTTTCTAGATAACGTCTCTCTTTTTAATTTTTATCTGCCGGTGTTCACTTACAGCGCCTCTTCAGCTGATCATCAAACACATCAAACGTTACACGTTTCGACTGCTGCTGCGGCAGCCATCTTCAGTGGGCGTTCTGTTTGCCGTTCTGCTTCTCAGGCGACTGACCGTCAAGGAGCACTACGGTAAACAGACCGGCCCTCTGAAGATGTCTGCCGCAGTTGCAGTGGAAGCGTTTGGTTTCAGATCACGGCCCAACAGCTCTGACAATAATTTTAATGACGTTCACTCCGGGCGTGAAAGTTTTAATGTTATGACATAGAAAAGACAGTTAATTACTGCAGCAAAAAGGAAATATCGCAGTGAGTTATAACATCCTTGGAGGGAAATTTCATTCGTGACGTATAGGCTACATGAAACATGGCATATCTCGTAAGACATGGAAATTAATCTATTAGGCTTTAGTCTCTTATAGTCGAATGCATTTTTCCCAATTTTTTTCAAACATTATACCGTTAAAGTTTATCGCTTTTTCAGGTTCCAGGGTTTTGTGTCGTAAATTTGAGTCATTTGCATTTTGAGAAAAGACGTGAAAAAGTGGATTAAAAAGACTGTGAGAAGGCCTGGCAAATTTACTGAACAAAATACCGATAATGATAATTCCTGATCTTCACGTAATATAATCGCGTAACCTACAAAGTAGTATCCGCTTTGCAGATAATATAGTACTAATCACAGACTCGGTAAAAGAAACGAAGAGAATGTTAGAAATATTGTCTGGATAGGGAGGAGGAAAGGGAATGTGAAACTTGTATTACATTGGATGATACAATTTTAGAACAGGCTGAAAATATTTGCTACTTGGGGAGCACCATCGCTTGTGAAAATAGATAAGGGACAGACATTAAGAGAAGAATAGCGCCAGCAAAGCAGGCGTTTCAGAGCAAAAGGAATTTACTTACGAATAATCACTCAAGTATGAAGGCAAGGAAAAGGTTCGCAAAAACATTTGTGTGGAACGTCTTAACTTATGTGTGTGACGCGCGGACCCTCGGCAAAATGGAAAGGAGGAACGCTGGAAGCGATGCAAATGTGGGTCTGGAGGAGAACGACGAGTACGAATTGGATAAGAAAAGTAGTGAGCAAGTCTTCGCAGAAGTTAACGACAATAGATCAGTTTTAAAATGATTAGAAGAAGGCCAATATTGATCGGGAACGTGTTACGACACAATCATTATTTAAATATAGGCCTATTTTTGAAGGAAAGACGTTAGGGGAAAACCGAGAGGACGACTAAGAGCAGCGTTCTTCAGAGACATGGGAACGGAGACAAACGTCCTATCGTACTGTGGTTGAAATCGGACAATGATGGAGGGAGAGACGTGGCTAACTCGACAAGGCAAGGCCTTCATGAGTTATGGTGATGATGATGATGGTGAACCTACTACGTACAGCGGCATGGAAGACATTTTACAGGCACGGTTATGTTTATAATCTGAACATCAGTTTGGCAGACCGCGAACTCTGCTCAGTAAATGGAACTGAAAGCAAGTAACGCAGATGTTTCGTGATTCGTCCGGGTGTAACACAAATGCTCTTTAGATGACATATAAGGTGCCGCGAATGCGCGCTCGCCGGCGCGTCGCGTGCGGAACATTACTGTTTGCCGCACGAAGCCAAATAACAGAGCCCGTGTCTACGTAATTAATGACGACCGAAAACTTAACAAACATCGCGTTTAACATCATCTCGCGTTTGTGCTGCGTCATAATTTGTGTCTTTATTTTCTAACCAAACAAAATGTTTCATCGCCATCCACTTCTCTTCCTTTCGGCTGTGTCATCTTCACCTTCGACCTTCAGTCGCATTATGTGAATACGCTTATCATTCGCTGTACACTTTCATAATCATATTTTCTCGTTTATCGCTTCGTCGTTTCTTTCAGCGCCTGTTCGCAACCGCCGAACGGGATAATCTTTTAGAACAGGTTATGTAGTCGTCGTCATTATCTTCGTCATCATCGTTATTATCATTACCCACAATTATGAAATCAGTAAGGTTTAGGTGAGTTGGCTATGTAGCCAGTACACGAGAGAAAGTGACTATAGGAGAAAAAAACTTACGGGAAATCACGATGACCAAGAAAAAGAGGCGGCCAGAGGTTGTGATAAATCTGTGGAATTGAAGATGACTAGAAAACTGGATGGGACTGTAGAAGTATGACAAGGATATGTAAGTGGGTATATAGGTAGTTCAGGCTCCATTATGTGTCGAAATCACTGAAAATTCAAGCCTTACAAACTTCAATATTGTGAATAACGTTTTCTTTCACTAGAGTATATTTTTCGTAGCCTGGTTGTTTTTACGTCTCTCCTTTTCCAAGGTTACGCCTTTGCACTTTCGAACCCTTCATAGTAACAGTTACAAGAGCATCGCTAACCTCTGTCGTTTGATCTTCTCGTTTGTTTGGTACTCCGTCTTCCTTTGAGGCTTTTTTTATTAATGGTGTTCAAGGTTTGGAGCACTCTTCCGTGCGAGTAATTTGTTGAGACTCAAAACGTTTTGTCCCTAAATTGGGCTAAGACCAGATTGGTTTAAGAAAAGGTAAATGGACAAGGTATGCAATAGGCTGCCTGAAAACGTTGGGAGAAAAGGCGGCCAAAAATTTGGAAACTTTCAAAAATGAATGCTGAATTCACATTTTGCTTAAAATGTAGATTAATTTGGTACCCCACATGGACTTTCAAAATTTTTGCATTGTCACATATTCCACACATTTTTGCCTCCTGCCCCCTTGCTTTTATGGAGAGTCAATATAAAAACTGTAGACTAAACGTATGGACTTAGTTTTACGAAAGTCGCCTGATGCGTTCAAAAGTTATCGTGAGACGTACCTGAAAGAGACAGACAGATAGATAGGTAGATAGATAGACCGACAAACGGTCGAGTTAGAACTGAGAACTCGCTTCGCTCGTTCAACTACGGGAATGAAAAGGGGTGACCGAAAACGTAAGAAGGTTGAATATTGTTTCGGAAGATTTCGTAAAGATGGTGGTTCGGAGATGAAGGGGAGAAGTGATGAACAGGGATGGGTGATTTAATATTGTGGACGAGCTCATCATGGGACTTAAAGCTCCAAGAAGAGAGAGCATAAGACACGCTCGCGAAAGATAACAGACTGGTGCTTCATCGACAACTATTTAATCAGACCGTACTAAAATACTCTGAATGCGTATTTTGAGTACAGTATTACAATGCGTTCACGATAAACGTTTTACACATATATGAATAACTTCAGATTGTTTCATCGTATTCTGCTGCCGTACATTCTCTGAACACGTGAGTTAGTTATTGTTTTCAAGAAAGCATATTTGCCAGAAATATCTCGGCGAAACTTGAACCAGCATTCGAAATCAACTTTATGCGTGGCCGCGTGAGAATTTATTATGTAGAACACGGACTGTATGTAATCTTTGTATTTCATATTTCGGTAGCAACGAGATTCGCGTTTACGAAGCCGTTAACTTTCGTCACAGCACTCATAGCTCACTCGTTGTCAGCGGCGGATCTCGCTCACGTTCCCCGCCGCGACCCAGTTTGATAACGCTGGCTAACCGAACGGCCGCTGGCTACTTAATACGCGAACGCGTCGCCGTCGTCCGTATCGAGTTCAACTGTAGAAAATTTAAATTATAGAAAATTATTTATTAGCGCAGGGAAGAGGGAATTCTCATCACGTGTGTTGGTGAAAGTAGTCAGTCACTCGTCAGAAATGAAAAGCACGGTAATTGTAACGACCACCGCCGCGCCGTCTGTCTGCACACACATTGCCGTCATGCAACGAAAATACAATACGATTTCAGAAAATACTCTGACACGATTAGCAGCGTCAACGTGAGAAACGTAAATTTACCGATTGCTCCACTAAACGAACTTACTTTCCCTACGTGGTTTAATAATTTCTAGTCAGGATTTTTTTTGTATTGAATATAGGTCGAATTAGCGTAAACACACACTCACAGCTTTCGTTTACATAGGTAACGTAATTTAAGATGATCTCTAATTAATTTCGTTAACCAAGTTTAGGACCATATCGTTAAACAGTAGCCTATATTATCGCCCACAATATATGTTTACGACGGTCACACAGATCATCGTGTTGTACAGTAGAAACGGAATAACTGTCACCATTTTGAAGTCACTAATTACAGACTTTAATTAGAAACAAACAATAGTTAGAAATCTACAAAGGTTTTAAAAAGGTTTTTAAAAAATAGGCTGAAATCAGCCTGACGGGCTGAAGCAGTTGTCAGAGGATAAGAATAAATTGTGAAACTACCAAGTGTTCGTGGTTGAGACAACCGGTGAGTGGCTTGTGAAATATTACTTAAATTACACTGCCCAGTCGTTAATTTGGAAAACGTATCCATTGTTCCTGGTCAGGTAAAGTGTTTGGTGACTTCAGGTACACGCGATTGGTGAAGAGGCTAATTTACCTAACATGGTGTATGTTCTTCTTCTTCTGCTTCTTCTTCTTCAACTTCCTTGTTAGGACTCTGTCATGTTCTATAACAACGGTCATGTTCTACATGCCATCACCTGTTCCTTGGCCGACCAATGCTCCTCTTGGTGTTTGGTTAGCTGCCTCTTGCCTTTTTCACTAGCCTCGTGTCATCCATTCTTGCTATGTTTCATTCTATATCCTTCTTCGTTCCGCAGTCCAGGAATTAATATCTGTTACATTACACGTTTCTCTTACGCTATTGTTTGGCAACCTATCGTTCCTTGTTTTATGGTGTCTTGTATATATTATTAGAATGGCTTTTTTTACTGCGTATGTGGAGTGTAAATGACGTAAACGGAATACTGGAAGAAACCGTGGTACATTACGAAATTCGGTTCGCAACATTCCGGAATCCGCTTATGTTATTTGGACAGTGGTGTTAATACGACTTCCGATATAAAAATGGTTTCCAAGATTAATAAGTTCAAATCAAATGAAATAACACGGAGCGCGGACAATTTCTACACAGTAAGTAACCTTTCTTCCAGCTCGAGACAAAAGGTGTTCATTACGCCTGCTGGTTTTTATGAAACTTGTACAGTATTAGCACGTTCTGTAGTGTGAATAATGCCATACCTATTAAATACGAATTTATTTTCGTTATTTCCTCACCTATATTACTTCGCTTACTTTCACTTTACACAACTTTCGAGTTTACGGAATTTTCTGTATTGTTTTAAATTATTAATTTCGTGTTTCAGGATTACTTGAAATTAAGAACGTTAAAATTATAACGATATTTTTAAGACGTATTTTTTATTATAGAGATAAGATTATTATAGAGCAAAACAAAACAAAAATTACAATTTTATTTGATTATTGTTTCGGTCGAATGTCGATGGGAAGCACGTTTTTTTACTCTCACGTTAACAGATAGCTACTTTAGAGTTAGTTTTGAGACTTTTTAAGGTTGGCACCAAGTTTTGATCATATTTGCTCGTAGAAACAAAGTCTGCTTTCTATAAATGTCACAGATCCCGGCTTGGCGCCGGAACGAATCGGACGAATTCAGTCGAATGTGACGTAATTTGTGGAGCGTAGCAAGGACGATAAAAACAAATTATAAAAAATGATTGCATGAAAAGACGTAAATGTTTAATTGATCCAGGAGAGGGACATCAATTCATGAGATGTTTCTTCTTTCGAACATTCACTGTCGTCATTTAGAGTCCTCCACGATACGATTTGTTCTTTTCTAAAAGTCAGAAACTTTATCCTTTTCTCTTATGTTTTCTGGAAAACGTTTGCGTTGCTCCTGGTCAGGGGCAGATCACCATAATCTTCACATCATCCCATAGTGAAGGTTATGTCTGTTCCGCCTGCAAAACCCCACGGCATCTCTTCCTGGGTCTATCCACACACCTGCGTTTTATTAGGTTTACATTTTCTCATTTGTTTGGTCAGTTTTGAATCTGATATTCTTTGTAAGTGTTCTTTCCACAGCAGTTTACGATCTTTTAATCTTTCATTCAAGTTAAAGACTTGTAATTCTTCTCTTATGACTTCATTCTTTATACGATCAAGTTTACAACACCTTTTAACTCCTCTCAAGAACGCCATTTCCGAGGCCTGTATTTTATTTTCTTGTTTCTTGGTTGTCGTCCATAGATCATTCCTATAGAACAGTACTGGGGCCGCCATTACTTTGTAAAACTTCAGCTTTTTGTCTCGACCTACCTTGTTTCTAAAAGTATGATTGATTCTCCCACAGACAGTCTATAACTTACCTAACTTAACGTCAATGTTACAATTCTTACCATACACAATATGATAGTTTTTGGTACTTTTTGTTTAATACCTTAGTTTAATATCATTTATAAAACAATAACAAAAATCTTAAAATCTGTTTGTTTCTCCCAATACTGAACGAGTCATTCCAATTGCCGTTTACAAGCGCTCGTCAGAGGCAACTTGAATTTCAGCATCCTGTAGCCCGATTTTAAAATATTTGATTTTAAGAACCCGGTGTGCCACTGCAGAAAACTTTCAACTAATTTCTGTGGGTAACCAAGTAGGCCTAGACCAATTTACTTCCATTTTCTGCGGTCAAATTCCATTGCCGATTTAATTCGATTAAAAAATATTTACAGGTAGGCCTACGGATCTTAATCGCTAAGGAACGATAGTAAAAATTTAGTACAATAAGTCAACACTATCAGCTTCAACTACAATACCGCGTATAGCGAATTGTTTGTTTTCTGACGGCTTGTTGGCCTAGTACCCGTTTTATAACAATCTTATATTCACTTCTATGGCAAAACGATTAGACTTATTTAATTCCGTTCGCTGCAAAATGTTTACACACGCGCGCGCGCGCGCGCGCGCGTGTACTCGCTAAGGCAAAGTTTTAAAAATAATAACTGTTAACACTATGAGCAGCTGCGAAACACGAGGAAACTGTATTTTCTCATGGAATAATTTATTTTGTTGATATTTTAATGTAAGATGTCTTTGTTTGACGTTGTTAAATTTTTGATATCTGATAACTTAAACCTTATGTTTCGGCAGTTACTTTCTTCGCTAGAACATAATAAAATAGCAAATTATGAATTATTTTATTAATATTTTAGTTTGCCGAGCTATAAAGCCGTGGTCCGATGTTAACTGTTGCAAACGTTTCGGCGGCCATATTCAGTGCGAAAGGACAAAAAACACTGTCAAAGATCTCACAGTCAATGAACCACAGTACTGGGGCCTTAGCTGTGAGATATCTCTCAGTGTTTTCAGTCCTTTCGCGTAGAAGATGGCCGCCGATGAAGCGGCCGAAACGCTTGCAACAGTAAACACGAGACCACGGCCTGACAGACCAAAGAATTAACAACTATGACGCCGGCCGTAAAAGCCTCAGACAGCAGTGAGTTGTTTTCATTTATTTTTTACAGTTTTATTCACAAAAATAAATTCAATAAATTTCTTTACATTTATTTAGTTCTTTTCGTAGAAATAAATTCTAATTGTTCAATCCGTTGGGGAGGAATTCGCTGGTTGGAAAGACGTGTGATAATGTTGTTGAAAGTATTATTATCAACCGGGCTGTTAGGCGGTGGTTCACGGTTGTCTTTATTGACATACATTTCGACCTCACCGCCGGAGGCCATCATCACTGTCTGCATTGGCGACGTGTCCGCCAATTCACCCCAACATATCTCATCTCGGATACCGTCTCAATCTAGACACTGATGATGGCCTCCGGTGGTGGGGGCGAAACTTTCGTCAATAACGGCAACCGTGGAACAACCCGGCTGATAATAATGATTTCAACAATGTTGAAGCCGACCGAGAAAGCTTAAGAACTTGCACACATGCGATAATGATGATTAGTCGGTGATGATGATGATGATTGTGATTATGATACAGTTTTCATTTATTTAAATACGAGTACACTGCAAATTCCAACCTGGAAAGCACTTGATAATAAAAGAAGTAATGTATGAATATATACATATATGACTCGGAAGATCAAAAAGACGAATACGAGAGCTGGGGGACTGTCAATAAATCTAGAAAAGAGCAAGTATGTATGCGTGGGAGGTACTGAAACCAACTTGCAATTGGAAAATAATGAAGAAATTGAAAATTGCCAGGCATATAAGTATTTAGGAGTACAGACAAAGCAGGATGGCAGAGATACTGATGAAATAAAGGAGAGAGTAGGCATGGGACAGAGGGCTATGAAAAGGCTAAATAGTATATGATGGCATGACCAGATAACTAGAGAAAGGAAAGTACAAATATACAATACTATCGTAAAGAGTATTCTGTTGTATGGTGCTGAGAGTTGGAGAATGACAGAAGCGGACGAAAGGAAAATACTAGCTGTAGGGATGGATGCACTAAGGAGATCATGCAGAGTATCCAGGAGAGAGAAAATAAGAAATGATAAATGTGAAACATGCTGTGGTAGACGAAATAGAAAGAAGACAGTTAATTTGGTTTGGACATGTTAAACGGATGGGAGGAGAAAGGTTGCCAAAAAGGATAATGGAATGGTTACCCCCGGAGAAGAGGAAGAGGGCGGAGACCCAGACGATCATGGGGAGAGAGTATCCAGAAAGCTCTAAGTGCGAGGAATCTGACAGAAGAACATTGTCAGGACAAAAAATATTGAAGACAAAGTCTGGAAATCGGACAGTGACGACAGACGCTATAAACCGATGTTATATATATATATATATATATATATATATTGTAACGTAACAAAATTGTAGTTACATATAAATAATATAATACGTCGAATAAGAGTGTACCACGAACATATTTGATCAAAAATGAGAAAGAATAACTGAAGAATAAAGCCAAATGTGTATCTATATACGAATAATGTCAAAGCAAGCCAACGCAGAAGAAAGAAGAACTATAATAAAAGTATCATCAAAGTGATAGGAGGAGAATAGAAGATAAAAGATCAAACCAATACGTTAGCAACATAGGCCCAATAGATCATAATCGTGAGGGGACATATTAAATAGATCATAAAAGTGATGAGACATATTAAATATTATCATAAAAGTGAGGAGACATATCAACTAAGGAAAATAAATTATCACCATAGTGAGTGAACATATAATGTAAGCAAAATAAATGTGAATTGTGACAAATAAATATGAATATGATATAAATAATTATGTTATAAATACGATATGAGTTATCATACAAGTGAGGGAACAAAAGATACCCTGTAAGTGATAAAAATTAAATATGAAAAAGAAGAAACCTGATAACTAGAAGAGGAAGTGTAAAGAAGAAGAAGAAGAAGAAGAAGAAGAAGAAGAAGAAGAAGAAGAAGAAGAAGAAGAAGAAGAAGAAGAAGAAGAAGAAGAAGAAGAAGAAGAAGAAGAAGAAGAAGAAGAAGAAGAAATGTATCATGAATAATGAAGAATATGTAGCAAGAACAAGACACCAGCATTCCCAAAGTAAGGAAGGCATCACGACCAAGAAAGAATAAGATAAGTATAATGACTGCCCGATTAATAGTTATAATATCATCCAACAAGGAAGGATATAATGAAGACAAAATGACTGAGAATCAAGTGTCGAAAACTTAATAAGTAGCCACAAACAATGATAGTGAATACATTATATGAGTGCATCGATACATAATATAATAACACTACCCCACATAAGCACCACAGACAATAAAAGTGAAATGTTTATAGGAGAGGGAGATAAAAAAGTGTTAACAAATAGAACCAGTTATTACCAAATAAAATACACAAACATTCAGTGTACGAGTTGTAAACCAAGATTGTAACACAGACAAACTTAGTAAGACCACCAATATGTTGAGAATAAAAAGAGAAATAATTGCTCAAAAGACTACTGAAACAAAATATTAAAGTCCTTGATAAGAAATATGCCTGAATGTCAGAATAACACAGGACAAAATATAAATAATATGATAACTAATGTGTTGTAAATAAAACAATTTGTTGTAGAGAGACAAAACCATGTATACAAACCAAATACAAACCCATAAATGTGTGTGACATAAATAAGTAAAAATTAAGTATTGTTGTATAAACAGATAGTATAAAATGTGTACAAAATGTGTAGAACATAGTAATAGACAATAGTAATAACATGTCATAATAAGATTATAATATTTAAGCAGAATGTTGAACAAATTAGGATGCATATTGTTGTCAAATCTGTAACACATAACCTCATTTGAGCAGGACCTACAACATAAAATCACACATAATAATTAGATAAAAAATTAAAAGTAATTGGTCAAAGCAAAAACCAAATAAGGACAAATGAATACGATAATGAACACTGTATAAGCTGAGAAACACAATTATATAAGTCAAATTATTGATACAAACAATAGCCAAATCAGCCAAAACACAAAATGACTATCAGAGTTACACAAAAAACACTATTAAAACTTGATAATAGAGAGGAAAATAGTTTACCAGTAGTAAGTAGAATACTCAATTCCTCTATGGGTATACTTAACAACCATGAGATGAGTAAATTAATAACAATTTAATGATAAACAAATATACTTGACCAGTAGGACTAGATGCAAATAACTATTCTACTGAAATTTAAAGATATTTAAACCAACAAGAAGTTAGTACACACACTAGACAGACAATGTACAATGTCTAGGTACACTTTATTTAACTTAACTAAAAATGAACTTTTTTCATGTGAAAAACTTACTATTTTATCGGACGCGTTTCGGCTTAGTATCCGCCTTCTTCAGCTTTGGTAACAGACTGCCAGCATTTTGTAACGGTTGTGTGGAAGGTGAAGTGGGGGTGGTGTGTGGCGGAAGGGGATTGGCGCGGGGATTTCAATTTATTGTTTGTTTTCTGTATAATTGTGTCAAAAAGTGTATGTGATTTATATTGTAATTGATCGTTGAGTATGTTGTTTGGTTGTGTTGTGTGGTGTTTATATATTTCATATTGTTCAGTTGTGTTGAGTTTTTGACCTTTGGGTATGTAATGTAGAATTTCAAGATTAGTGTCTATGTTGGTGTAACTGTGGTTTTCTGTGTGTATGTGTGTGGCAAATGCAGAGTGTATATTGTTGTTGGTTAAAGCTTTTAAGTGTTCAGAATAACGTGATGAAAAAGATCTTCCCGTCTGGCCTATGTAGAAACTATTGCAGTCATTACAATTTAATTTGTAAACACCTGTTTTGTTATATTTGTCTATGTCTGTGTTTGTATTACTGATGTGTTTTTTGATGGTATTGGTTGTTCTGAATGCTATTTTGTATTTGTGTTTTCTGAATGTATTGGCGATTTTGTGTGTGTATGAGTTGTGGTATGTGAGTGTGATGTACTTATTGTGTTGTGTGTTGATGGTATTTAGTGTTTTGTTGTTTTTGTTTTTGATGCGTTTGTGTAGTATGTTTATTAAATTGGGGTTATAACCGTTTTTTATTGCTATGTATTTTATTGTGTTGAGTTCGTCGGTGTAATCTTGTTTATTTAAGGGTATTTTAGTTAGTCTATGGAGCATATGGTTGAAGGCCGCATATTTATGTTGTGTTGGGTGGTTTGATGTGTTGTGTATAACCATGTCGGTTGTGGTTGGTTTCCTGTATATTTTGTACGTGTGTGTATTGTTAGTTTTGTTAATTGTTAGGTCTAGAAAATTTATACTATTGTTTTGTTCAGTTTCCAGTGTAAATTTTAATTTGTGGTGTATAGTGTTTATGTATTTGTGGAAGTTTTCAACTTGTCTTGTGTTGCCTTTGAATAAAAGTAATATATCATCTACATACCTGTGCCAGTATATAATTTTGTTAGTGTATTTGTTGTTGTTTATTATGTGGTTCTGTTCAATGTTGTGTATATATATTTCTGCTAGTATTCCTGATATGGGGGAGCCCATCGGGAGTCCTTCTGTTTGTGTGTATATTTTGTTATTGTATGTAAAGTAATTTTGTTCAGTTATTATTTTGGTAAGTGTGATGATTTCTTGTATGTGTGTTTCAGGTGTGTTGTTTTGTCTGAGTAGTTGTTCTAGTGTTTGTATGGTTTCTTTGATGGGGACATTAGTGTATAAATTGGTTATATCAAAAGATGCCAGAGTTGAGTTATGTGGGATGTGTATGTGTTCAGTTTTTCTGACTAGGTCAATGTTGTTTTTGATAGAGGTGCTGTTGCTGAGTTTTATGTTTTCTCTGATTATTTTGTCTAGTTGTTTTGCTATTTTGTGGGAGGGGGCCTGTGTGTTGTTTATTAATGGTCTGATTGGAATGTTAGGTTTATGTATTTTTGGTAATGCATTTAGTTTAGGGGGGTTAGGTTTTATTTGTTTAAGGTATTTGGCGTTTTCTGGTTTGATTATATGTTTGGTGTTGTTTATAAATTTATTAATCTGTTTATGAAATTTTAGTGTGGGGTCTTTATTTATTTCCGTTATATTATTTTCGTTGAAGAAACTTTCGATTTTAGTGTTTAATTGGTGTTTGTCCATTATGACGCTAATGTTACCTTTGTCGGCTTTTAGGATTGTTGTGTTGTGTTCGAGTAACTTGTGTTTTACACTATTGAGTGTTTTTATTTCATTTTTGTGTGTTTTTGGTTTTGTATGTGTGTTTTGAAGTTTTCTTTTTATGTCGTGACGTATCGTGTCTTGGTCGTTGAGGTGCGTGTTTTGTACAGCCGTTTCTGCGTCTATGATGATGTCGCGTATGTGTTTATTGTGATTTTTGATGTTAGTTGTATTGGTATTCAAATTATGTTTCAGTCCTTTGTTTAATAAATTCATTTCATCTTTTGTGAAATTAATGTGTGTTGTATTAACTACGCGTGCGTGGAATATGTGTGCCGGTTCAGGGATTGATTCAATTGTGTGTGTTGTAAGGTTATTTTTTTGTTATGTCGATGTTGTATTGTCAATTTGAGTTTTTCTATGTTGTCTTGTGTGTGTTGTATTACATTTTCAAGTTCTGTGTGGTGTAATATTCGTGTGAGTTTCATGTGTAAGTTATATGCCTGTCTGTTGAGTGTGTCTTTTTTATGGTATAAATAATTGATCATGTTGTTTAGGTTTATTTGTTCTAATTTCCGTTTGGTTTGTAGTGCTGTATGTGTGTTTTGTTTTATTGTAACTTGTGCGTGTGTTGGTATGATGTTGTGTTTTCGACAAGTTTTATTGAATGCTATGTGTAAGGAAGTTTTTGTTACTTGTTGCTTGGCGTTTCTGTACTTATTGATGAAACTAAGTACAGAAACACCAAGCAACAAGTAACAAAAACTTCCTTACACATAGCATTCAATAAAACTTGTCGAAAACACAACATCATACCAACACACGCACAAGTTACAATAAAACAAAACACACATACAGCACTACAAACCAAACGGAAATTAGAACAAATAAACCTAAACAACATGATCAATTATTTATACCATAAAAAAGACACACTCAACAGACAGGCATATAACTTACACATGAAACTCACACGAATATTACACCACACAGAACTTGAAAATGTAATACAACACACACAAGACAACATAGAAAAACTCAAATTGACAATACAACATCGACATAACAAAAAAATAACCTTACAACACACACAATTGAATCAATCCCTGAACCGGCACACATATTCCACGCACGCGTAGTTAATACAACACACATTAATTTCACAAAAGATGAAATGAATTTATTAAACAAAGGACTGAAACATAATTTGAATACCAATACAACTAACATCAAAAATCACAATAAACACATACGCGACATCATCATAGACGCAGAAACGGCTGTACAAAACACGCACCTCAACGACCAAGACACGATACGTCACGACATAAAAAGAAAACTTCAAAACACACATACAAAACCAAAAACACACAAAAATGAAATAAAAACACTCAATAGTGTAAAACACAAGTTACTCGAACACAACACAACAATCCTAAAAGCCGACAAAGGTAACATTAGCGTCATAATGGACAAACACCAATTAAACACTAAAATCGAAAGTTTCTTCAACGAAAATAATATAACGGAAATAAATAAAGACCCCACACTAAAATTTCATAAACAGATTAATAAATTTATAAACAACACCAAACATATAATCAAACCAGAAAACGCCAAATACCTTAAACAAATAAAACCTAACCCCCCTAAACTAAATGCATTACCAAAAATACATAAACCTAACATTCCAATCAGACCATTAATAAACAACACACAGGCCCCCTCCCACAAAATAGCAAAACAACTAGACAAAATAATCAGAGAAAACATAAAACTCAGCAACAGCACCTCTATCAAAAACAACATTGACCTAGTCAGAAAAACTGAACACATACACATCCCACATAACTCAACTCTGGCATCTTTTGATATAACCAATTTATACACTAATGTCCCCATCAAAGAAACCATACAAACACTAGAACAACTACTCAGACAAAACAACACACCTGAAACACACATACAAGAAATCATCACACTTACCAAAATAATAACTGAACAAAATTACTTTACATACAATAACAAAATATACACACAAACAGAAGGACTCCCGATGGGCTCCCCCATATCAGGAATACTAGCAGAAATATATATACACAACATTGAACAGAACCACATAATAAACAACAACAAATACACTAACAAAATTATATACTGGCACAGGTATGTAGATGATATATTACTTTTATTCAAAGGCAACACAAGACAAGTTGAAAACTTCCACAAATACATAAACACTATACACCACAAATTAAAATTTACACTGGAAACTGAACAAAACAATAGTATAAATTTTCTAGACCTAACAATTAACAAAACTAACAATACACACACGTACAAAATATACAGGAAACCAACCACAACCGACATGGTTATACACAACACATCAAACCACCCAACACAACATAAATATGCGGCCTTCAACCATATGCTCCATAGACTAACTAAAATACCCTTAAATAAACAAGATTACACCGACGAACTCAACACAATAAAATACATAGCAATAAAAAACGGTTATAACCCCAATTTAATAAACATACTACACAAACGCATCAAAAACAAAAACAACAAAACACTAAATACCATCAACACACAACACAATAAGTACATCACACTCACATACCACAACTCATACACACACAAAATCGCCAATACATTCAGAAAACACAAATACAAAATAGCATTCAGAACAACCAATACCATCAAAAAACACATCAGTAATACAAACACAGACATAGACAAATATAACAAAACAGGTGTTTACAAATTAAATTGTAATGACTGCAATAGTTTCTACATAGGCCAGACGGGAAGATCTTTTTCATCACGTTATTCTGAACACTTAAAAGCTCTAACCAACAACAATATACACTCTGCATTTGCCACACACATACACACAGAAAACCACAGTTACACCAACATAGACACTAATCTTGAAATTCTACATTACATACCCAAAGGTCAAAAACTCAACACAACTGAACAATATGAAATATATAAACACCACACAACACAACCAAACAACATACTCAACGATCAATTACAATATAAATCACATACACTTTTTGACACAATTATACAGAAAACAAACAATAAATTGAAATCCCCGCGCCAATCCCCTTCCGCCACACACCACCCCCACTTCACCTTCCACACAACCGTTACAAAATGCTGGCAGTCTGTTACCAAAGCTGAAGAAGGCGGATACTAAGCCGAAACGCGTCCGATAAAATAGTAAGTTTTTCACATGAAAAAAGTTCATTTTTAGTTAAGTGTAGTGCTGTGAAAGAAGAGATGAATAATCAAGACAACACTTTATTTATCTGTCTAGATAAATATACATGTATCAAATACTAACAATGACAAAATAAGGATGTCAAAATAACGAAATTATAGCATGGTGTAGTTAAACAATACTATATGAATAAATGAGGCACCATTTACTGGAATAAAGTTTCAACAAAGGTGTAAAAATATATTAAGTACCATTTGAATACCGGAAGGGTATATTAGAATAAGATATATTGTTAAAATAAGCAAATACAAATGCTAGGACATGTATGGCTTACACGCCAAGAATGCATTTTGCTAAAATCATAGATATCTTAATATTTAGTATTAATTAGTGAGAGAAATGGACTCTAAACACCTAATTATAAATATTAGAATAAGATTACATCGAAATAAAGTGGAAAAACTTATTTATATTAAGAACCACTATAAGTGAATTTTGTGAAGTGAATTAGGTTATTTATGAACGGATTTGTAGCTTGTTTGGACTTAATAGAAAGACCCAAGTATCCGCAGACTAATGAGACCATTCATTTATTAATCAGACAAGTCATAAGAAAGTTATGTACAATAACAAATTTTCTATCATTTCCAAAAAGGAATGAACGCGTCACAGTCTACTCTCCAACCCAAAAACGGACGCCAAAAATTAAAAGTTTTAATGTTACTAAAGCGTTTGGGGTTGAGATTAAAGACTTTTCAACCAATGAGATGACCTAATTTTACTAGATGCCAGAAGCGACTTCGTCGAGAAGAATTAATTGTTCTGGGACCATCAAGGCGAGTGGAACGTGCGGCAGTCGGCAACAAGATTTTCAAATTATTGCGCGTTACCCCAGTATAGTTCAGCAATCTAACCTAAACAGAGTAACTAACCTTTTACGTGTGACAGTGCGACGAGTGATAGTGATAAATAATAACCATCGCTAGTGTATAATAAGGGCGATGAGAAGTGTTAAATGCAGGGAGTACTATTTATTAACAATATTTAAAAAAATGAAATATAATGATTACCGATTGGTAAAGTTTATATTGACACTACTCTAGTCAAGTACGGACTGTACATGGCTAAATTAGTAAATAATTGTCAATTGATAGGCACATGAGTAAAGGTTCTCGATTTTATTAATTATATTGGTTAAATAAAATATTACTGATATTTTAAAGAAAATAATACATGAAAACAAAATAATATCAAATATCGAGAATAACAAGAATAAATATAGACGCTAACTTGACTACATCTAATGTTGAACCAAGTTAATTATAAAATAACCTTCGAGAACTATCATTGCCATTAATAAACAATACTATCATTTTAAATATGTGTTATATATATAGTTTTAAGATTTGTATACTATGAATTAAAATATTTTAATAACTCACTCTGGACAACCGGTGGAGTTAACCTATAAAGAACAACGTTCTATGTCAACACTGAGTCCAATTTTAAACTTATAATCATTTTGAAGAAACTCAAATAATAAGAATTTGCCTATTCAATAAAATACCTTTATTGGTAATACTTAACCAAATAATATTATTTCGATACGCAGCGTTTATGAACGCATGTTACACCTGTCTGAATAGCTGACGATAGTACACCAGTTGTATCATGATACGATAGTTTTGATATCGTATTTGAGGTTAATTTTTTTTTATTGTTAATTATTCTATATAAAGTAATATTGTTCAGTATTAACATCTTTGTAACTTGTATCATGACAATTAAAAGAACTCATGAACTTTGGTAATAATAACCAAAATTAACCAAATAAGATTAACGATAATATTGTATATCGTATCAGTGTTACCAGCCCTGAGCTGTAAGATTCTCATCAAATAATTAAATTTTTTTTTAATGATTATTCATTGTTTTAAAAGGAATTCAACTTAAATCAACTTGATGTTAATAAAGTAATAGTTATCTTACCTGTGAATCAGTCGTATTTATTTTTATTCAAAATAGGCACAAGGAAGGTTCATTCAAGGAGCAATTGTTTCCCAAGGTGGCAGCACGATAATCGAGCGGCCAATAATTAAATTTTAATCCAGTATTAATTACAAACATCATTTTATTTACTGTCTGCATACTAATGCCCAAGTGAATTATTTTGTGAATTGTGTTGTGACTTTTCAGTAATACAGAGCCTACGTTGGAAGACTGAGGACGTTCACCGATGGTAAGTGGAAAGGTAAAGATATCAGAGTGCAACAGAGAACTTTAAAATTCGTTTTAAACAACCTATACTATACCAAATTCTAGATATACTAAATGAACACCACTCAAGTTTTAATTATATTATAACGTGACGCCCATCGCGGTGCAACGATAAACATTAACAAAACAAAACCAAACACAACACAACGGTTAATATTAACACTTTCACGTTGTATTATAATATATATATATATATATGAATGTTGGACACGCAAAAAAATGGCACATATGAGTATGAGACTTCCACAGAGACGACGATAAGGTCGAAACAGGGAAAAAGGTAATCATTACCTGGAAGTGGAAGAGTAATGAAATAGTGTATAATAATAGTAGAGAACGGTGTTGAAAAGGGCGAAAGTGACGTGTTCTCAAGTCGTAAACGGTACGCGCAGACAGTAATTATTTTATTAATAATACATGTGTGTGTGATCAGTGTGTGAAAAATAAACGATTGAATTATTTATGGGGTGAAAGACCGGGTGTCATTAATCACTGTAAAAAAAAACTCGTTTAGCCTTTAAAGGTCGATAATTAACTTTGGCTGGGTAATGAAATTAATACAACACAACGCAATGCAATGCAACAGGATCGCGACGCAACTCTGTGCCGAGCCGCGCACGAGCGCGTCAAACAAACGTAATTTAGAAAGTGTAACGGCCGCAATTATAACATCACACCGAGTAATTAACTTTTTTTTGGTAATTGCGTTCTGTATAAAAAATTAAATTAAGGTGTTCCAAGTAGACAGTCAATTATCATAAAACGATTACGCTCATCAGGCGGACAGCTAGACATGTACTGTATTCTTTTTATTGTGTGTGTGTCCTACACAAAGGTCATGCCCACTTATACCTGTTATTATCATTAAAACTATTTAACTATGAGATTGCTGTTTATTTTCTGGTTTTGTCCGGACATCAGTAAATATTTTGCTGTAATCCTATGTTGTACAAAACTGTCCTTAATTTCTACAACCGCATTAACAGCACCAACTTTTAAACGCAAGTCAGCGATAGCGAGCGCGCTTGTGTGTCACTATTGGCGTGGCGTGGGTACATAACTCCTGTTGCCGGTTGAGATAGGTCTAAAACTTAACCGAAAAATGAGTTCAAATTTTTTCTTGTACCAAGTGTTGTTTTTAGAGCATTTTCTATCATTCGCTGGAAGAAAAAGAGGGTCCCGGTTCAACGGGATCTGACTGTCATTATACTTACAAATAATCGAATTAAACATAATAAAGACAAGCAAAGAAACACATGGCTAAACGACCAAAACACAAATAGGTACGTAGTACCTGCTGCACGTCAGTTCCGAAAACGAACATAGCTGCTAACTGAGCGTTTTGCCGGTTTATACAGCGGCAACACATTGGTTGGACGAACGTGTCCCCCCTCGACAGTTTGTACAGTGACAACTACTACGAGGTCAATTACAGTACGTAGTAAAACATTGCCGTTGTCTGAGCCGGCAACACAAGACGGTGCAAGGGCCCAGCAGTTCGAAAGCAATGATACGCTTTTCTTCAAGTTTCCCTACTAATATTGTTCGGATTTCAAATTATTCAATAACTAAAGTATTAATTCTGTAATATAATTAATATTATTTTCGCTTATTTGCAGTACTGTTGCCGCCGGCAACATGGACGCCACGCTATTGATCAGATTGCTGTTTATGATCTGGTTTTAACCGGACTTCAGAAAATATTTTACTTTAATCCAATGCTGGATAAAAACTGTCCTTAATTTCTACAACCACATGAACAGCACACGTTAAACGTATGTCAGCAGCGCTATGTCAGCAATATTAAACGAAATCACAGGCCAGTCGTATTCCCCAACAGTTAGTGAATAATAAACCGAAAGGACGGAGACGTGTGCGACGTCCCAAGCCCAAGTCTACCTATTTGGAGCCAGAACAATCCATTTTTGCATTAATCCTTACTGAAGAAGTCGATGATGAGTAATAATAATAATAGTAGTAATAATAATTACGTTTTATTCTTCGTCTGAAAAAGATTAAAATGTAAAGAACACACAAATTAAGAGCTTGAATTCATCTGTTGATTAGTTGGATTAAAACAACACACTTCAGATAAAGCAGAAATAAATGTCACTTTTTTGGATGGTATTCATTACTTTTAACAAGTCTGAATAATCACAGTAATTTGCAGTAATGATACTCTGCTAGTAATATTTCTTAATCTGATACACACATTGTCATTATGTGACTGTTCCATGACAGGTTTCTCCTCAGTTGTGTATCTTATAAGGTCATAAATACAGCTTAATAGCACGCTGCTAATATACTATTATATTATACAGTATTAATGTACTGAATATTATGAGTATACCCGACAGCACTACCCTGTATCGGCCAAAATGTTTGGAACATCTTGACCGAATGGACGACTCTCTTCATCCCCAAACAATTACTGAATTATAAAACCGAAAAGACGGAAAAGTGTGGGGACGTCCGAAGAAGCGTCGTGGAACCAACTCTAGTCTATCTGCTCGGGACCGGAACAAATCATTTTTTGTTTAATGCTTGCTGAAGATGACGATATTTTCAATCAATTGTCAGCGTATCTATGAAAATACACGTGACCTTAGCGGTAGTGCGAACGTTTTAGGTTTTACAACAAGAATTCTTCTTGCAGTTTACTATCCGCTGCCAGGTATCAGAGACTATTGAGATAACAATTTGCATTTAAAATCAGCAGGGTTGAGCGTTCCTCTCATCAGAATCGTCTCTCAGCGGTTATTATCTTTATGAAGGCACAAGAAAGGTAAAGATGATACCAACGGGAGAGCAACTCGCTCCGCGAGAACATAAAGCAGACTGACGCTACCCCTATTATAACTATTTAATGTGTTGCCTACAGTTTTCACATAAATATTTAAAACAGTCTCGTAAAACCGACCAGTACAAGTGCCCATCGTTTTATGCCCGTAAAATACGTACTCCGGTACGCTGGTTTAATTTTATTAGCTTCATCAGCTGCTGAACGGTTACTTTTTACAAGATTGCCGTTTCTTTATAGGGCGTGCGTGCGCGTGCCTGTTCATTATATTATATGTAGAGATAAATTAGTAGAGGAAGAGGGGCTTCATGGAAAAAATATTAAATTATTACGTACCGTGAATCACTGTTCAACAAACTGAAATTTCAAGGCTTACAGATAATATCATTCTCGTTATGTCAGTCTTGATTTTACCTCCTGTCTATATTCTGTTATGCGTATTTCATATGATCACTCATGAAGGGGATGTTGACAAGTCAAAATGTCCGATGTCATTAACATTCTTCGAGTAAGATGGAATATTATTATTTATTTCTTACGCTTCTTTCTGTTTTGCCCGTCTGAGAACCGCGCAAAATAAATAAATGCATTCATTTTAATTTTTACTTCCCGCTTCTTTTCTTGATTTCCAATAGTTCTCCATTCTGTCTCTTTGATTTTTCCTTCTCTGTTCCGTCCAGATGCTATTTTCTTCATCTAGACTTTGCCCTGAAAACCCTCGAATTTCTGTGTCAGTCTTCTAAAAGTCGTCCTATCGTGATCCGCATATCTATCACGTGCTTCTTGTACCCATCGATTGTCATTCTTATTCTTGCGAACGTGGTTGATAATCCGTGTTGCGAGTTTGCTGTTGTCCATTCTCTTTTATATGACCGATGGACCTAACTCTTCTCTTCCGTATTGTGTCTTGATATCCTTTCGCTTCCTCCGTTCTTATTCATGTCTTCATTTTTTCTGTGTCTAAGCTCACTTTCCTTTGTTTTCAGTAGTCCCAAAATTTTTTCGCTAAATTGTTTTCTCCTTCTCTGTTTCTTCTATTTTACCTTATTTCATGGAGAACAATCTTTCTAAAGTGTAGAGACTTCCTAACTTGATTACTGTATTGATTAATTATAAATAAGCTTGAAGCTTGAAATAAAACGAAAACTGGTTCATGCTATAAAGTGAAAGTTTAACATTTTTTAACAATAAAAAATCTGTGATCCGAGTCTGTGGTGCTATATTTATGATTAGTTAATCAACGGAATCCAGGAATTTACTGTATCGATTTATTTTATTTTAATTCCTGTTCGTCGACGAGTTATTGTCTTTTATATATATACACAACTGAGGGTGTGCAGATTGAACCTTAGTTATTTTCTTTGTAAATATTATAATTTCCTGTCGCATATACCGCAAGAGCTTGCCTTTGTTAAATCGACTCTTGGATTTAAACTTAACTTTTACATTTGAAGATTATATCCGAGGCGAAGAGCACCGTTCCCGGTGTTATGTTTTCTTCACTGCCTCCTGATCAACCGCCGTCAAGTCTTCATCGTTAACTTAACCGAAATATTAGAAGCTGGTGACTGCTTCCAAAGACTCCAAAACTTTACAGCTCCGAAACTCTCTGGTTTCAAACATAATTATAGCTTTCGTTTCTTTGCGCGCGCCATTGCGTACCTAAACCTCTAAAACTTTGCTAAAGCTTCAAAAAATATTTTATTAATTAAATTATAATTACTGTAGGTGTTGTAAAGGAACAGAGGAACAGCTGAGTGAGTGGTGCAGCAACGAATCACCACCGCAGACTAGATTTCATAACGGTGACGGACAGTCAGGCGGCTGTAATTTGTCGTCATGGTGTCGCGGGTTTAGAATGTCCGTCATTATGTAGTATTGTTGTGGAGTTGCCCGTGGTTATCCCCATTACTTATAGGCATTCGTTCTGCATCGATAGTTTCGCGGGAACAACGTTACATACAATGGAAACAGATTCTTCGACTTATTCCAGTTCCTTCTTCTGCGTGCCAGCTTTTTGCATAAAAACATTTATAAGCATAAAAATGTTTCTCGAAAATACACTCCACTTGGTATTTTCTTATTCGCATAAAGTAAGTCGTTTAAAAACCGTGCCTAATGACGTGTAGGAAATATATCGTAATGGTTTAATTGTTTGATGTTTTTGCTAAAGTCGAGAAAACGGCGTTCAGAAATAAAATGCACAATTTTTGTATCGTTTGTTTTGTACTTTTTATGACTCTTTACGTTTCGTGGACGGTTTACGTTTCGTGAAGACTCTTTCGAGTTTCTTCAGACGGTATTTCAAGGATGTTTTGTACTTTTTTAACAATACTAATAGTAATTATTTCTTGTTTGTATTGTTCGGAATCCACTGGTGCATCGAAACCTTAGCATTTACAGCTTAACTCTGCTTCCGATCTCTCAGTAGTACACTGGACATACTATATCATCATTTAGTTTTCAATTCGTTGCAGATTTCCTCCAAATTTAGTTTACGTTGTAATTCTTCTTCCATGGCGTCACAGTTAGGAGTCGAACCGTAGCCTCCATAATCATCCGCCTGCATTTTTCCCTGTCCTTGGCGATTGATGTTCATCGTTTTATTATAAGTAAAGTATCAGCATCCCTTGCCAGTGTGTCAATCCAGCGATGTTTGGGTCTTCCGACAGTCTGACTAACAGTCTACCCTCGATCTGTCTAACAGTACCTTCCTAGGTATTCGGTTGCCTCCCATGCTAATGATGTGTAATCTGTAACCTGTATTCCATGCTAACCATTGTAATCTGTCCAGTCGGATGGTGGTGGCCAGATCATTGTCTCTATATAGCTAATATAGTTTCTCATTGTGACGTATTCTCCCATAACCCATTGACTTGGATTGGTTCATATATTCTCCTCAAAATTCTCCTTTCAAAGTCATTGACTATGCTAGTTTATTGAGAGTCCAAGTTTCGCTGCCATATGTTATCACCGGTCTAATCATAACTTTATGTAACGTGACCTTGGACCAACGGTGGATATTCCTTGCCTTTAATATAGTTCTCAACGAAGCGTATGCTCTATTTGCGTTTTCTTTATTTGTATGCTTTTCATTATTTCATTTGTTTTTCATGAACATATTAGTTTTACGGAGAGGGGTTGTTGGCCCCTTGCCCAACCCCCAACCTGGAGGGTCGGGTCATCTTTATTCAGGGTTTACGTTCCCTAGACCAGCTGCTTTCACCACAGCTTAGAACGGTGTTAATTATCGATGCGCAAAAGAATTGAGATGTGCTGATGGCTCTCTGTCAAAAATCCTTGTATTATCCCATCCTTGACTTTACTCTAGCTTTCCGCTATTTATAAAATTAATTTTATTAAAAGATTCGTCGAACGAATTCCGAAATCTAAACCTGATGGAACGTATATTCGTGACTACTAATATTTTATATATATATTCAATCACTTTCTGCTACAGTCCGTTTCTTGATGTATATAATACATTTAATATTTATAATTAGAAAAATAACATCTTGAGGTAAATTTAATTATAAATATTCAATCTAATATATATATATATATAATGAAATATAATTACCTCTGCAAGTAGTAATGTATTTTTATCGTTTCAATTCACCTGACATACGTTTCACTGAGTATTTCAGCATCTTCTGACGTTTATAAGTGATATATAATGTTATACAGGAATCCTGCAGCAAAACTCGTCGAGTTACTTATATGGAAATAATCTTATATTGTACGAACAGATAGATGGTTAACAAAACACACGGTTTTCGGTGTAACACTCGTAGTTTTATTTGTCTTAAAACCAGGTCTCGTCCATAGTACGATGAGGCGTACTCAGTGGCTCGAATCGTCTCAGCCGAGCCACATCGCAGAGGAGGGAAAAGGTCGGTTTTACGAGAAATAAAACGACCCGTGTTAAACCAAAAACAGTGTTGTTATTAACGAAAGTTTACCAACGAGGTTGGTGAAAATGTGTGTTAGTGTATATTATATGATGTCTCAGTTTGTACGTTTTGTTGCCTGAGATGTATTCACTAGTACGCCTAATTAGAAATTAATGATTATGAGACGTTGCGCTCTAGCTGTGTGAAAGATCAGTGTAGTATAAATGAAGCGAGATGACCAAACGACCTTTCTTAATTAAACTGGCACCGGAAAACCAGCGGTGAGATAAATTCGAAGCGGTCTTTGATACGAAAACTCTTCGCTTTCGATACTTTTCTATATAACGATGCACAAACTGAAGCGAACAATAAATGAAAAACAAAACAAAACAGATAAGCTTGAAAAACAGTGGAAGACCGAGGGCAGGCAGGAGAGAGAGACATGTGAACGTCAGTGCCTCTCGTATTTCGCTCGCCCGACCAAGGTCATCTTGAGTCAATCAATCTCCCGGTTGACGTCGCCATTGTTGCTACCGCGGTGACCTTGATTTCATCATTCCGTGAACTGAATGCGTGTGTGTGAACGTTTGAAAATATATATCAGACAATACTGTTGGCCTGCTGCTGCACTGCTGCTGGAAGCGTTTTTAATCATTTTCTTTTACGAACACGATGTTGCGCGGCGGAACTGATACAACGGACGTAAATTGAAAAGTGAAAAAAAAAATATTGTTCACATCGTTAAAATTGTTTAAGGTCAAGGTGACGAGAGATAATGTATAGTCTTTCGTCAGTGTAGACTACTGTTTAGTAGGACAATGGCGGAATGCAATACACGACTTCTCTTTTGGAAATTGTACTCAACTTCCGGAGGTTTCCTAAAGCAAGCCGTAGAAACGAGTCCCATTCGCGAAATGGACAGAGAAGGACTACGACGTTTACACGTCTCTCACCGATAGACTATGTTTGTTGAAGGCAACAAACATAACTCTTCGATCTTCAGCGATGTCCACGACTATTCCCTGAATAGTTAAAATGCCATATCGTTAAAGCTGTAACTTTAACACATTTCTTGGCACGGGGGATGCTCTCAACGCTGCGAAAGAAAGTGTGATGTACACGTCCACTGACCTCGTGCAATACAGACAGTTAGGCGACGCCGATTTCCCATCCTATGCAGAAACGAGGCGAAGTACCTGTGCCCAGCCAGAAACAGAGTCACGTAGTACCAAACGTCCATTTCCGTGCCTGAACGTCTCTAATGAGCCTTGCGGTCCAGCCACCCTCGTAAAAGTGTGCTGTACACGTCCACTGGCCTCGTGCAATGCAGACAATTAGGCGACGCCGATTTCCCATCCTATGCAGAAACGAGGCGAAGTACCTGTGCCCAGCCAGAAACAGAGTCACGTAGTACCAAACGTCCATTTCCGTGCCTGAACGTCTCTAATGAGCCTTGCGGTCCAGCCACCCTCGTAAAAGTGTGCTGTACACGTCCACTGGCCTCGTGCAATACAGACAGTTAGGCGACGCCGATTTCCCATCCTATGCAGAAACGAGGCGAAGTACCTGTGCCCAGCCAGAAACAGAGTCACGTAGTACCAAACGTCCATTTCCGTGCCTGAACGTCTCTAATGAGCCTTGCGGTCCAGCCACCCTCGTAAAAGTGTGCTGTACACGTCCACTGGCCTCGTGCAATACAGACAGTTAGGCGACGCCGATTTCCCATCCTATGCAGAAACGAGGCGAAGTACCTGTGCCCAGTCAGAAACAGAGTCACGTAGTACCAAACGTCCATTTCCGTGCCTGAACGTCTCTAATGAGCCTTGCGGTCCAGCCACCCTCGTAAAAGTGTGCTGTACACGTCCACTGGCCTCGTGCAATACAGACAGTTAGGCGACGCCGATTTCCCATCCTATGCAGAAACGAGGCGAAGTACCTGTGCCCAGCCAGAAACAGAGTCACGTAGTACCAAACGTCCATTTCCGTGCCTGAACGTCTCTAATGAGCCTTGCGGTCCAGCCACCCTCGTAAAAGTGTGCTGTACACGTCCACTGGCCTCGTGCAATACAGACAGTTAGGCGACGCCGATTTCCCATCCTATGCAGAAACGAGGCGAAGTACCTGTGCCCAGCCAGAAACAGAGTCACGTAGTACCAAACGTCCATTTCCGTGCCTGAACGTCTCTAATGAGCCTTGCGGTCCAGCCACCCTCGTAAAAGTGTGCTGTACACGTCCACTGGCCTCGTGCAATACAGACAGTTAGGCGACGCCGATTTCCCATCCTATGCAGAAACGAGGCGAAGTACCTGTGCCCAGTCAGAAACAGAGTCACGTAGTACCAAACGTCCATTTCCGTGCCTGAACGTCTCTAATGAGCCTTGCGGTCCAGCCACCCTCGTAAAAGTGTGATGTACACGTCCACTGACCTCGTGCAATACAGACAGTTAGGCGACACCGATTTCCCATCCTATGCAGAAACGAGGCGAAGTACCTGTGCCCAGCCAGAAACAGAGTCACGTAGTACCAAACGTCCATTTCCGTGCCTGAACGTCTCTAATGAGCCTTGCGGTCCAGCCACCCTCGTAAAAGTGTGCTGTACACGTCCACTGGCCTCGTGCAATACAGACAGTTAGGCGACGCCGATTTCCCATCCTATGCAGAAACGAGGCGAAGTACCTGTGCCCAGTCAGAAACAGAGTCACGTAGTACCAAACGTCCATTTCCGTGCCTGAACGTCTCTAATGAGCCTTGCGGTCCAGCCACCCTCGTAAAAGTGTGCTGTACACGTCCACTGGCCTCGTGCAATGCAGACAGTTAGGCGACGCCGATTTCCCATCCTATGCAGAAACGAGGCGAAGTACCTGTGCCCAGTCAGAAACAGAGTCACGTAGTACCAAACGTCCATTTCCGTGCCTGAACGTCTCTAATGAGCCTTGCGGTCCAGCCACCCTCGTAAAAGTGTGCTGTACACGTCCACTGGCCTCGTGCAATACAGACAGTTAGGCGACGCCGATTTCCCATCCTATGCAGAAACGAGGCGAAGTACCTGTGCCCAGTCAGAAACAGAGTCACGTAGTACCAAACGTCCATTTCCGTGCCTGAACGTCTCTAATGAGCCTTGCGGTCCAGCCACCCTCGTAAAAGTGTGCTGTACACGTCCACTGGCCTCGTGCAATACAGACAGTTAGGCGAAGCCGATTTCCCATCCTATTCAGAAACGAGGCGAAGTACTTGTGTCCAGTCAGAAACAGAGTCACGTAGTACCAAACGTCCATTTCCGTGCCTGAACGTCTCTAATGGGCCTTGCGGTCCAGCCACCCTCGTAAAAGTGTGCTGTACACGTCCACTGGCCTCGTGCAATACAGACAGTTAGGCGACGCCGATTTCCCATCCTATTCAGAAACGAGGCGAAGTACTTGTGTCCAGTCAGAAACAGAGTCACGTAGTACCAAACGTCCGTGTCCGTGCCTGAACGTCTCTAATGGGCCTTGCGGTCCAGCCACCCTCGTAAATGACCCCACATGGTTTGGCAACTCTCAAGCTGCGGATATTTTCGTCATTCGTCACCACGCTCCTTTCAGCATCGCCTTCCATTCGACATATCGCATGGCAAAGAGATCGGTAAAGATTTACCTACAAAACTGTTACATCAAAATTATGCAGTGACGCTTTCGTTTACCGTTTTAAGCAGAATATTTGAGGCCGATTTCTCTTACAATGGAGAGACAATAATACGCGCCTGATAGCAAAACACTAAAGATTCGCATTCATAGTTTTCATTTACAGTTATCTGAAGGTTTTATAGAGGATTCAATTTTCACGGTTCGAAAATAATCTTACCAGTGGAAATGATGGGAAGAAAAACTTTGGAAGTTGTAAAATAATAGTTGTGTTAGTGGTTATAATCACAAACAGCATTATCACTGTTGCACACCACTATAGAAAAAGTTATTCCTATTAGCGCTTTCAAGCTACACAGCTCATTCTGTATGTTTTCCGATCTGACGATGAGCTGTGAAGCTTGAAAGCGCTAATCGGAATAACTTTTTCTATAGTGGTGTGCAACAGTGATAATTCTGTTTGTAAATTTATACATAAAATGCAAATTATTAATGGCTATAAAATCTACGATGTGTTTGTTTGTCCTAACATTTTTACAAGCGATTTGTTGGGAAATTGTCTCGATAAAACGGAATAGTCCGCTAGCAAGTAGAAAGTTGAAATCGTGCCGTGAAATGAAAGAAAGAATATAGTCAGAATGAGACCAATTAAGAACACAGAATTATGCCTAGCCTAGACGTTATTTCATGTCTGCCTCGTCGAATGACTATATCTGGAAAATGAACAGGTTGAATATTGCGCAGAATTAGCTGAATATCAGCATTTCTGTAGAGCAATAAAACAAACAAGCAAGCGTTCGTTGTTAAGGAAAATGCCGGCAATCGACATTACTCAAATTCTTACAAAATGTAACGCGGTGGTTGGGAATCTTGGCTGCTACCGAAGAGGCGCGCCACGGTGAAAATGTCGTCGTCGTTAGCGGTGTCCTACGAAACGTGGGAAAAAACGGACGATTTAATGGGAGCAGCCTGTTAGATAAGACTGTTTGCGTAAGATTGCGGCACGTACGCGAAACTCCTGGACCCTTGGGTACCAGATGGTTAGTAACACAGCGTAAAACTACTAGGACGCACAGCTACTTTTTTATTCATGCGGTAAAGAAATGGTTCTTAACCTGTGGTACTCTTAGTCCGATACGTTCACCTAGTTTGACCGTTCAGGGAGGCGCGAGAAGAAACTAATAATGACATGATTCCTCAAGCTTGTGGTATTACCGCCTTCGCCACAGTTCTGTGGTGTTACTGACGGATATCTTGTCAGTATGATTTCAAGTTCTTTGTGACAATGAAAATGACACTCAGTGGCCAGGTTGAGACGTGTGTTGCGAATAATGGAAGACCGCGGCCTTACATCCCGGACGGTAGTCCTTACAATAATAATGACATTGTTGACGTGATTAAATGTCAACTAAAGACCAACTGTTTTCTCAACTAAAGACCTATATATTAATAATAATAATAATAATTTTTCCGAGACAGGAAGACGGAGCAAAACCCCTAGTGCGGGTCTCTGATTTGTTGTCGAGTACAAGAGTACCCGTCGTCACCTTCTCTTTTTAATTTATGTATAGACGATGTCATACACTTGGCGAGCGTGTTCATACTTTTACCTTACAGAACCGTTAGTGTTTCCGACATTGATCCCCAAAATAATAAGGGGGCGTAAAGCAAAACTGTAAAAAATCGAAATGTCCTGTGCGGGTATCAACTTATTAAAGGAACTTTCAACCACAATTTTAGTACAGTGTTAATTTTTTAAAGTTTCAAAGTTTGTGGACGACAAGGCTCAAAACGTGGGTGAAAATTTTGATAAAATTGCAAAAATTCGAATGGAGTATTAAACGGGAATTTTAACCGTGATTTAAGTGTTAGAGTTAATTTTTTTAAATTTCAAATTTTTGAGACCCCCCCCACGGTATCACACTGAGAGAAATTTTAACCCAAATCCGAATGTTTCGAATTTTTTGTGTTTATTGTATGACCGTGTGCTCTACAATTGTTATATAACTAAAGAAATAGTACTATCCAGGTTTTTTATAATTTTTTATAACTAAATAATTATCGAATGTCGATATTTATGTAGTAATAAATATACTTCGCTCAAAATAGTGAACGAGTTCTGCAGCTCAGAGAGAATAGTAGTATCATTATACTTACTTAGCCCTTCGCCTGCCTACCCTTACGTTTGTAAGCAATCCTCTTTGCAAAAATTAGAAATATTTACATCAATTTTTAAAATTCTGTTGACTAAATATTATAGTTTCACTTTTCCTTCTGCACAAGAAGTTTATCGTTGCGAAGGTATATGCGAATAAAATTTTCTTCAAAATATGTATATGGAAATATGGGTATGAAATATGCAATTTTCTTCAAATTTGGATATGAAATATGACTTGTTTGCCAGTAGTAACAGTAGAAGGCAGTAAGGTGGTAGTGCAACCTGAAAATATTTTGTTTATTGACATTGTATAGACGTGTGCTGCTTATAAATGGGAGGACCGTGTCCCAGCGTAACTCAATGCCACCCGTAAGATCTTGTAATATTCTTTGTATTGAAAGACGTCTTGAAAAATTTGTGTGTGGCGCCACCGAGAACTTAACTTTATGTAGACATGTCGGACGGTGCTGGTGTAACAAAGCGGCGAAGGATTACAACCATCGAAAATGGTGTTTTGTACCATTGTTTCCGACTAGACCACTTCGAGTACCTAGCAGAATGGTCGATAGCAAAACGGATCTAAAGAATTCAGTCTCCACTTGGCCGCTGTATTTTTATTTAAATACAATGCACTATAACTAGACCGTCTCCGCATACATTAGTCAGATGGGCTACGGTGAGCGAGTCTGCGGTCGGTGTCAGATGCTGACGATTCCATACTACAGATGCGAACGACCGTTATGACAGTGTAAGGAACAGATGACCGCAATCATTATGACTATATTAATTGGTAGCCTAAAGTATTGGGGACTGTCAAGCATAACGATTATTTTGTGTATGTTTGTGGGGGGGGGGGGGCACGCGACACCTTGTATACCTAGTCAAAGCTCAGCTTTTGCTCCAGATATATAGCCTTTTACTTTAACTTTTCTTCAGAAACTTTAATCTTTCCCCGGCGTTAACGATAATAGTTACTCTCCCAATATCCGTACCCGCACTACATTTTAGATATTTCGATTTGCGATTGTATCGATATACCGCGATGTGAAGAAGAAGAAGAAGAAGTGTACTAATTGTAAATTATTGTATTTCTTAATGTAAAGCGAAAATAGGTTATATTTCGGTTTGTGAGGTTAGATAAAAATGTTTTTTTGTTTTGTTTTTAGTTTGCTGTTTAAAGGAATAAAAGCCATAGTTGGAAAAAATATGACGTTTAATGTGTTTATACAATGTTTATAACAGGGTAAAATTTAAAATAAAGAACGTAACTTTTTTTTTACAGAAACAACATCATAAACTATAAAGTGAAAAATACAATTTTATCTGAATAGTAAGATTAAAACAACAACAAAAGAACAACGAATTAACAAATGAAAACAAGATTTCTTATTCGATAGGTGGCCAATATATTCTTTTATATCATTCAGTAAAATCTCCTTAATTTCACCGGAAGCGAATTTTGTGTGAAACATAAAAAAATGGCAGAGACGTATAGTAAATCGCCTTACTTCCAGTTGATTGCTTCTTCTGTGATCTATTCAAAGACCTAGTATTAGTGATAAAGTGAGTACTATAGTGGAAAACGACTTCTCTCACATTTATTTGAGAGACATTTATCTGACATTTATAGCAACAGGCAAGGGTCCACACCACCTTACTTCGAGTTGGGGTTTTTTTTAATGTGGTTTTCTAAAAAAAAGCGAGTATTACATTAAAGGCGTATCGGTTTTCATGTGTAATTTCGATTTACACGTTAACCTAACAACAACTTTTGGCGTCACAGGCACACATCGATGTTATATTGGTGCTAGAAATGTTTTTCATAAAAAATATAACAAAGAAAAATTATTCCAATCGTCAACAAACTGTTGACGCAATATAACATACGTACAAATATTTTAACGAATTATTTCATCTAACTAAAATCATATGCGATATTCACTACACGTATAAGAAGTTCGTATAAGACTTTATAATGAAGTGAAAACGTTATTCTCCTTTCATAAGCTGAAATCTTGTTAGCAGTGATAGGCTATTAAGGGGTATATAGATCTTCAGCAATAATTGTCGTATCCTTCATTACCCGGCCTTTGCACTCATACTGGAGTGTCAGGAAGCTATTAATATGAATTCTGCTGTAGCGTATAGGCCTACGTGAACGGTAGCCGCGGTAGCTGGGACGAGACCCTGTTGTTTCATCCAACGAGCGTTTGAAATGATTTCACCGCGACGCGACGGAACGAACCCAAGGCCGCACAATTCATTTCTTGTGGAATGCTCATCGCGAGGTGCCACTCTCGCATACCTCATTGCATTCGAATACAGCAGCGCCTACGTCGACTAATTATTATGAAACGCCTCTACTAATTAACCAAGCGCTGGCAGTATTCGATACGAAGTTCAGCATGATGAAAAGTCAGAAACTGAGTTTTCAGTAAATTTGATTTATTTCGTTTTCTAAATACAGTCTTGTTCCGAAGCAAACAAATTTTCCGCAATTTCTGATAAAAATGTCTATTACATTAACGTTAGGCCTAATAATTTTTTAAATTATTATATTCGCTAAGTACTGAGGGACGTAAGGAATAAAACATTAATTTTGATGCAAGGCTTTCACGGCCGGCGTTGGCCGGACTCTTAGGCTGTGGCCTCATGGCGGTAAAACCGACGTTTCGGTTTCTTCATCGGATGCCATCTTCAGTGGAAAAAAGGTTTTGGCAGTTGTTCGCCAAATAACTCCAGTACTGAGGCACGTTTAAGCACCACGAAGGCCCACTTAAAATAAATTTTCAAAGGCAGCATGATGCAAGCTGGAAATAACAGCCCGGTTAACTCTCGTTCTAATAACATAAATATGATTTCCAGCTTACATCGTGCTGGCTATGGGACTTTATGTAAGTGCGCCTTTTTTAGGGCCGAAAAATAGTTTGCGCCTCATTACTGGGGTAATCTGGCGAACAACTGCAGAAACCTTTTTTCCACTGAAGATGGTAGGGTGAGGTAAGGAAATTTGGCAGTATAGTTAATTTGGCAACAATTTTCATAAGCTGCTCTGCCAACATAGGTATACATGGCTTGTAGTTGCTTTCTAGTGTTTTATCCTGTTTTTTATGAACAGTTTCATACTTTTGAGTGTTGCCAAATTAGCTATACCAGTTCAAGCAGATAGTGTTGCCAAATTACCTACCTTGTAAAAATTTGTGAGAATTAATTACTGTGATACATAAACTGACAGTGTATTACTAAACTAAGCTTGACAGTATAATTTGACAGTACATATAGTGTTGACTGTGTGTTAGTAAACTAAGATTTGTGATTTATTTAAGATAGATTTAGGAAATAAGAGGAAAAATTCGTCTGACAAAGAAGGTTCTATTTATAGGCAACAGGTGACCTTTTAGATGCTGCTAGAAAGGTAAGAAACGAAAATCTTACTATTTATAAGGCATCAAAGTTAGCTAGTGTTCCATATAATACTCTGAAAACTTTCATGAGCTATTTACTCCAGCATTTATTGCAATTTTTTCCAAGGAAAATATCGTCAATGCATTTAGAAAGGCTGGTGCATGTCCTTTAAATCATAATGCTGTGTCTTCAGAAGCCTTTAATGCCTAGGAAATTGACAGACAAAGCAATTAACTCAAATGAATCAAGTTCAACTGAAAAAATACTTCAGACACCTACTGCACAGAAACCTGCTACTACATCTACCCGCCGTAAGAAAACTAAAGCAGAATATTTAACTACACCTGAAGAATTTATGAAAGATGGTCCTTCAAGCAAACATAAGAGCCTTTCTTCAGATGTAGATGACGACTGGACGTGTGGCATATGCATGAAGAAGTACTCAGGTGACGCTAAGAAGGAAACTGGTGCTGCCTGGATTCAATGTTCATTTTGCCGAGTGCCATACCATGAGAACTGCCAGAAACAGCACACAGATGAAGATGTATACATGTGTGACGCTTGCTGAGAAGCAGAGAGACAAACCAGTGGAAGCGACAGTGATGACAGCAATTAAAATAAGGTTTCCTGATATGTTGCCAAATTACCTAACTACTATTGCCAAATTACGTCCCTTGTTGCCGTTTTACCTTACCTTGAATGCATTTTATTTTACTTATGTATTTCCGTAATGTGTTCAAGATATGTAAAATTTGAAATATTCATGTGTTCAAAGTACTCTATAATTTCAATATACAGTATTCGAAAATGTATTACTTTTGTTACAAGTAGAAAATAAATTACGTTTTTTAAAAAATACTGCCAAATTACCTTACCTTACCTGAGGCCGAAACGTCTGGTTTTGCCGCCAAGAGACCGCTCGTTCTGATAACGTAAAAACATTAAACTAAAGACTTCTGTAATAAAAACGTTATTAGGCATATATTAAAATATTATTCTAGACACTGTGCATTGTTTTAGACTATAAGAAATAACTAAAACAGTAACTTCCCTGGTTATTATGTGCATTGTTTTAGACTATAAGAAATAACTAAAACAGTAACTTCCCTGGTTTTTAACTATAGAAGTGAAGCACTATCGTAGAACCCGTGTTGTTATAAATTTCCAGGAAATATTGTAGACCTATATAATCGATAAACGTGTATTTATTAGCCTACCAAGTTCACAAAAAAATAATCAGTTTCTGACTGGGACACTTCTAACGCGGTAACCTCAAAAACTGAGCTAACGTTTTAGTCAGACCGACATATGTATTCAGCTTTGCGTTACAATAACTTTTGTAAGATTATAAGTAGCCTACACTTTTTGTAGTTTAAGCTAGTTGAATTGTACAAAATCGAATAATAAAGTTTGTTTTGTTTTTTGTGTTTCAGGTAAGAGAGTATACGAGTTACCTTTAAACGATCCTCTGCTTTCCAGCAAGTATAAACTCTTTACTTGTGAAAGCCAGTAATTACTTATAAGTATAAATAAGGCAGATTACTACAAACAACGTAGTCTTTCGCTACCGGTATTTAAAACAACTCAGAACATACTTTAAGGAATAAACTAGACGGCACTAGTGCCGCCTAGTGGCAGGTATTAGTGTGGTGCCAAAAAGTGAGAAAAAAAGGGGAGACATTAGCAAATCACGAAGGCGCGTTAGCATTTGCGTATATTAGCTTTCAGCCTTGTCTGTACAGTGTGCGAATTGGGCGCTTCTTTTTCTTTCTTAGCTAACTTATGTAGTTGTAAAGCAATTTAATATGAAATGTTTATGCATTTTTCATTTACAAAAATTATACAATTATAAAAAATTAAACAAACTTATAGTGTTTAAGCTTTTGCCAATCTCAGTCTGCATATCTAGACCAGTATAAAGCCTTTGAATTTGTAACAGGCCACCGTGTAGTAGTAATGTGCACATCGCACTGTAATGTACTTATTGAATATTACACAATTAATTGTAATGAATCCATTTGAGTGTTTGTGGTGTTTGTTTTTTAATTTTCCTAATGGCTAAAGCATTTGTGTCTATTTTAACAGTTAATTTCACGAGTAAAGAATAAACGTGTTCATGGTCAAATTAAATTTAAATTACATAATTTTCAATATTATATAAAAATCACACATACACACACACACACATTGGTTGGTTTAGTGCCGCCTAGTACAAATTCTTTAAAATATGCTCTGAAACAACTGCCAGTCTTTTAGGCCGTGTTCCAGCTTATTAAAATCAGAGTTGTTATCGTAAATCTGGTTCACTACAGCAACCCCGTCAACATAAACTGCATATAACTCTCAACAAATTCACAATAAATAAAAAAAACACGATCTCAGTCTCTCGCGGGACTTACTACCTCTTTCCCGCAACACTGAATAAGGCCATCGTGGGCAGGTCCGAAACGTCTGTTTTTGTTATCTTTGTGAATTTGCTGGGTTTTATACAACATAGTTTATGTTGATGGGGTTGCTGTCATGGACCGCTTTTGATAGCGACTATAATTTTAATAATGTTAGAAGACGACCTAACAGCCTGGCGCAGTTGTTTTAAAGCCAGATTACCGTTAAGCTTCTGACATAATTTTCGTCTAATCAGCAATCTACTTGCTTGCCCCCACGTAATTCAAAATCAGGAAATCGTAATTTAATAAATGTTGGTTAAAATTGTAAATGTCCATATAAATGTTGTGGAACAATTCATAGAATTGATATTCTGCGCTTAAGCGTTAATAAATAATGAAGAGTTTTCCGCAATACCCTCGTTAGACATATGACTGATTTACGGAGTTCACATATAGGCACGTTCGTACTGATTAAAATTTCTGTAGTTACAGGGCGGTTAATTTTTCATACAATACCTTCTATTTTTGTTTGTTTACTAGTGAAATGTTTTGGAACATAGAAATATTACAATCCCAAAGGCCTATTAAAATACAATACTTGACCGTGTGTACAAGTTTCCAGCTTCCTACATGTTAATTTTTCTGTTTATCTCATGTAGTATCAAGAGAATGTGTTTCTATTAAATTTAAGTTGTTACAATCTACCCAGCTAGGGTAGGCTAACCAGTAATACTATTTATTGAGTGCAAAGTGACGTGTTCTAGTGAACCACCTCCATTACAAACAAAGTGCCATAGCAAGTACACTTAATAAATTACGTTTTGTTTTGAAATAGTCACCACAAAATCTGTCCACTAAGTCACTGTGTTTGAAACGTTTTAGTCTAGGCTGAAGCTCGTTGGTGAGGATGTTGGGATGGTATTTCAGCCTGTCGCTGTATGTAATTAGCGCTTCGTCGTTTAGGTCTTCTGTGACTGAAGGCATTTGAAGATGTCTCTGGATTTCATGGTTGGGCACACACCATGGGGCGCTCGTAATGGCTCTGAGTACTTTGTTCTGGAAGCGCTGGAGTGTTCCAAGGTTGGAATTAGTGGTAGTTTCCCACAGCTGTATGCCATAAGTCCAGACAGGTTTTAGCATCGCTTTGTGAATTAACAGATCGTTTTCTAATGTCAGCTGGGGCTTTATGCCAATCAACCGATACAGTTTTTGAAATTGTAAGACAATTTAAACCGCCTTTTGTCAGCTGATTTTACGACTCATCTAGGATGACGAAGACGAACTCCAGATAACCTTATGCTTCCGTAGAGAGAATATAGGTGGATTTCTCTGTTTTGTCGGTTCAGAGAAAGCAAGAGTTGCGAGTTTTCAGGAAACACATCCGATTAGATGAAAGAATGTTAGATTAAGCAGAAACGTTACAGCAAACTTCACATTTTTCTTATTTAGGGTACTGATATCGCCTACGACAAGAAGCGATAATTAGCCAGGACACTTAAGGACAAGGTTAGTAGAGAAACGAATTGTGACGTTCTACAGCTTAATGGCAATACGTATATTGACGTATGAAAGCGAATCGTGGGTTGTGTAATGATGGCAAGCACGCAAATGATGTCAGCAAAACACAGTCAACTGACGTGAAGTTTTGCGAGGGACGAAGGGTTGTGCCCGAGTAGACCACGTTATAAACGAAGACTTTATAGTACAGAATCAAATATTTCCGAAAAAAGTAAAACAGCGGAAGCAACACGACTTCACGAGGCTGAAGGAAAATATTTCGAGTAGCAAGAATTGGTTGTAAATAAAAAACACGATCGATATCTGAAGTTTCACGGCCGGTGTCAGCTGTGTTGAAATTTAATTAAGTTCTGTCCGGGTTATTAGGCCCTAGTCCACTACTGCCGCAATGAACAGACGTTTCGGCCTCACCGTTGGAGGCTATCTTCAGTGTAAAAACGACTCGAGGACTGGCACGGATCTTCACCAGTTAACCGCAGTACTGTGGCTGAAGACAAGTTCGTAAAGTACTGTGGTGAACTGGTGGTGAAGATCCATGCCAGTCCTCGAGTCGTTTTTACACTGAAGATAGCCTCCAACGGTGAGGCCGAAACGTCTGTTCATTTGTGGCAGTAGTGGACCGCGGCCTAACATCCCGGAGAGAAGTTAATTAAAAATTTCAACACAAAAACCACGATCTCAGAAAGCCCGCGAAAACGAGGTATCACTGGAAGGCATTGCCTAATAGCTGTATCGTAGGCGACAGCGACAACCACAGGAAACAGCGCCTGGAATTTCGGAGGTTATGATCTGGAGCTCGCATATTCACGTAACACCGAGTCAGATACAAAAATAGACACACCACACCATTTACTATTGAAAGCAAAAGGCACGCTTTGTCACGAAGAACTAAAGTTGGTGTTCGCCTCAGGTATGCATATGCGTGGACACACACGCACGCACAAGCGCGTGCTCGTTCGTATGCTGAACGCATATCACCACATCCTGTCCGTCTGCAGCATCTTAATTAATACGGCCAAGACCAGCGCTAGCGCCTTTCCTTCTTGGACGTATTGTCGCTGACCTTCTGTACATGTAAGGTTATGTCCACATGACATGCGCTCCCTCCCGCTACTGTAGGCTTACTCACACCTCCCGCCCGCTGCGTGACGACTGGACTACCCACATTGTTTCATCCAACTTGCTAAGCCGCTATTAATTGAAAACTATTTTAACGATTATAATATACAGAAATACGGACAATTAAGTACGCTTACACGGTAACAAAATGTCCGTACTTACTCATTTGTTTATTAGGCTTACTATATATTTATGTGTCTGCGCGCTCGCCACCCAGGCGTGTGTGTATGTGACAGAGAGAGAGAGAGAGAGAGAGACCTTAGCAGACCAGGGATATGGCGCGGCGGCTGGCTACTAATCTGGAAGTCGCGGATTCGATTCCCGGGTACCTCATAAACTAAAACGGGGTTTCTGCTTCCAACAACAAGTTGATTCAGCCTATGGAAATGAGTACCTGGCAGTAGTTCCCAAACTTTTCAGTCCGCGGACCCCCCCAAAAAAAAAATTTTTCACGGACCCCGTCTGAGTTATGAAATAAAACAAACAGTAAGTATGATACAAACTCTTATATTTTAATTAAAGTGTATTAAACTCAAAATTCTCTTAACTTGCAAAATTATAATATTAATTATATCAAACATAGATTAAATGTGAACAATGAAACTGCTTTATCTTGAGTTTATTTCTTAACTTTGCCAACACCTAGGCTTTATCTTTCAAGGCACACGTGTCGAAATCCAGCTACTTAGCCGTAAAACCAGTTACACGGAAAACGTTTTGCTTAGATACAGTGCTTATGCGTGGACTAAAACTGCGCGATCAGTACTGCGTTGCTGCGACGCTCTAATCAGTTCGGCTGACAAACACATGACATCATGATTTAAAGACATTATTAAAGCCATTAGTTTAAAATTACTTTTACAATTACAATTAGTTTGGACCAATAAAAAAAAAAAAAAAAAAAAATACTGGGATCTTCTACTAATTGTTTTAAGATTCTAAAATTTAGATTTTAGACTATAACAAATCGGAGAAAATTACAGTGTATTCTATGTTTTCTTAAAAGTGTCCGCGGACCCCCTAAAACATTGTCACGGACCTCACTTAGGGAACTGCTGGTACCTGCGATAACATCTTGGGGTAATAATGGGCAGCTGAGTAGTAGTGCTGGCCGCCAGAGGCGTATTTACGGGACAGGACGAATGGGACCGGAGCGTCACCTCCCATAGGGTCGAAAACAGTTGACGAATTTTGTTAATCTCTTAATTTGTAGAATATTTTATTAGTTTTTTTCCAGCTGTGAACGTTAATATAGTAGTAACTCTTTTTTATATGTACAAACAGGTTTATTACACAGCATTTGCGTGTCAATTTGAAATATGAAATATAGGAAAATTAATTCAGTCAATAAACATCTTCTAAAGATGTTTTAATAACGCGTATTTTTATAGTGTTATTACCGTTTTCTTTAATGGGATTGGTTTCAGCATGTTGCCCTACGTTTTTCAACCACTTTAAACATAGTAATATTGATTGGTCTTAACTTGACTTTTCTTTTGTATGAAGCCGACTGGACCCCGGCCCCCCGGACAAATTCTAGGTACGCCACTGCTGGCCACACTACATTTCTTGTACGCTGAATGGCTCAAATAAGGCACAAATCCTAAGAGTGTGCCTAAATCCTAGATCCTAACTCCTGCCTAAGTCCTAGACAACTTAGGCGGTAACAAATGAGCCATTACAATACATATACAACTCAGTCAATTATTAACAATTGTACATTTCCAAATTTAAGTAGTATAACCTGATTAAAACGTACCACAACTAAATATTTGGAAAGTTTACATTAATAAATAATTAATTAATTTAAGAATACGTTCAAATGAGAAGTAAAAATGATAACATTTTTAAAATTCTAAATTTTATTTTTTAAATAATAACAAAAAAGTAGAGTAATAAAACTATATGATTTACGTTGGAGAAATTCTTCTATAAGACGATTACATCTATTAACTCTCAATCTACAAGTAAATGCTGATCTGTAAATAAGAAAACCAATTAAATTGTCAATAAACTTTATTAGACACTTTTGTTACCCGATTTGTCTGACATACTATGAACCTGCTAAGATTGTAACAGTAAGTCTTATGTCAATGAGCTTGCCCATGTTAGATAACAACGCTAAAATCTCGTTTAAAAATTAATAAAACTAGGCCTACCAATCAAAACATCAGAGGTTTTTATTTCAATTAATTCTCGGAAGTGTTGTTGGGAGGAATTTCAGTCGAAAAAACTTGTCGCGTAATATCTGTTACCATAACATACAGGAAAATTTACAAAAATTATGACTAGATAAAGAAATATATATATATATATATATATATATTTCAATCACTTTCTGCTACAGTCCGTTTCTTGATGTATATAATACATTTAATATTTATACATAAATTTACCTCAAGATGTTATTTTTCTATTTGGAACATGTTTCGGGTACTATCTTGTACCCATCCTCAGCCTTCCGGTTTTTTTGTCTGGTGAAGTACATATGTGTTGTTGGTTGACTATTATTATTGTGGCTTCCTGTTGGCTTCTGGTATTTCAAGTTGGTTTTATTGTGTGTGATTGTGGTGTATGTGTTAGTTTTTTGTGTATTTTCAATGTTGAGTGCTTTGAATATTGTGTCATGTTTTGTATTGATTTGTATTTGCTCAGGTATTAGTTTGTTTTATGTTTGTATATTTGTAAATTTTCCCATATGTTCATTATGGTGCCTTTGTGTGGTATATGTTTTATTAGTGTTACATTGGTTATGTCTGGGAATTCACGTCCTGTGTTTATTGTTATATATATAACCATATTTATTGTGAATTGCCATTTGTGTAATAAAATTTAAAAAATACCGGTCGTGATACCTTATGGTGAAACAGTTTGAGACCACCGTCAGTTCGCTTCCTCGTAATGGCTTAATCCATTTCCCCCAAAGCCTTCTTGCTACAAACCATGCGTCTCACAATCAGGCGGACTCGGGCATGAACGTATGATTTTCTAAGCGCTTACAGAGTGTCAGTAACCTGCCCTAAACGTGTCACGTGTGAATCACGTATTATCTCTGCGCCGCTTATCGCAGCCTGTTTGTTTACTTTAACTACAAAAACATCATACTCTGGTGGATCAAAGCCTTTTCTCTGTTATCGGTCAGCTGACGGAATTTTACGCAGTTTGGGCGTACAGTATGGTAAAATCGATATTGCAGTGTTTTTAGTGAATCGAAACAGATAACGTGTTATCTCGGTAAAAATAGGTTAATATGATTTTGTTCTCGGTTATCGGTTCGGACGTAACTTACACAATTGTTCTTATCGTGAAGTTTTAGCCTATTACGTATCGCTTCAGCGTGAAATAGCTGCTGCTGCCAGAATACAAACTATATTGCATTAATTTTTAATCATTCTTCGTGAATGTGTCCATACTTCTTATACTCCTAACCTGACAAGTTCTCTACCTCTGTAGGCCTATATATTTACATAGGCTCCCACATACCACATTACATACCACAAATCCAAATATTGCAATTTCTACTTCTAATTTCATCATCATCATCAGTAGCTCCACAGCCCACTGTGGGCCTCAGTTTCCCTCAGGATTTTCCTCCAGACTTCCCTATCCTTAAAAGCCAATGTCCACCAATTTTCCACTCCAAGTACTTTCACATCTTCGAAGATACTTTCAGTGTATCGTAATCTAGGTCTTCCACGTCCTCCTGTTCCTTCTGGTGCGCATTTTATAATCCACTTAACAACATATGCTTATTCATTTTCTGTACATGTCCTGCCCATCCCAGCCTAGATATCCCAATTGATGTCACGATGTCAGGCGATCTATATAACTCATAGAGCCCTCTGTTGTACATTATTCTCCACTTTCCACCTTCCCTAATGGGTCCATAATTTTCCTAAGTATTTTCCTTTCAAAAGATGCAAGTCGAAAAAGGTGGCCCTGTATCAGTACCCATGTTTCACTTCCATACCCATTAGGACCGGTTTTACTAATGTTCTGTATAATCTAGCTTTGGTTTCACGGTGTAGAAGTTGTGATATAAAGTATTTTCATCAGCCCATAGTAGCATCTATTAGCATTCTCAATTCTTTTATTTATCTCTTCATTTAGGCCTATATACTTCTAATTTAGAATCTGATAAAACTGTAACAACGGCGGTTAGTCCAACATACGACTATAGGTGAAGATACAAAACTAAATACGTGCTAATTTCTGCAATAGGGAGGAGAAGAGATCTTCATAATTTATGCATAGAGGTAATTCATTTGATGCGGTTAATAAGTTCAGATACCTGAGTAAACCCGATAGATAATGAAGGGTGCATAGACATGACAATACGTGACAGGATACAAATAGGAATCAGGGAATACTGTGGTAACAGTAGACTATCGAGAAGCAAACTCATTAGTCACAACACAAAAGTGAAAATATGAAAGACACTTATTAGACTAGTTTTTAGAAGGACATCTTCTTCTTTTTCTTATCTGCCGTTACAGCCTTTGGTGAGGTTTAGCCTTCTCAACAATACTCCTCCATCTTTTCCTGTTCTCCGCCCTTCCTCCCCACCCTCTGATTCCCATGATAGCAGGATTTTGTTACGCCATCCAACCATATCATCTTTGGTCTTCCTCTACTTATAGTGGTATATAATCTTCCCTTCAATATTCTTTTAGGCATTCTTTCCTCAGACGTCCTTTCTACATGACCCAGCCAACGCAACGTCTGTGATTTGATGCATTTCACTATGTCTTTTCCATGCCTGGAGTTCTATGAGAGCCTGTAGTTCATTGTTATTGGGTATTCTATAACTGCCTTCTTCTCTTAATAGGCCATAAATTTTACGCAATATTTTGCACTCAAATGATTGTAAAGCAGTTCTGTCATTCTCTGTTAAAGTCCACACCTCAGATCCATTATGTAACAACTGGTCGCACCAGAGAATAACTGAAGGACATGTTAACGAACTAGGTAGAGAAAGGAATGCAAGGACTGACTGGAAGTGGACAGAACCTAGGACCAGAGGCGAGGAGAAACTACAAAGAGTTGGGAAGAATGTCTCAAGGAAGGCATGAAAATCGTGAGAGTTAGGAGTTAAAGGGAAAGGGCTTGGAAGTAGAAAAAAAACGATGGACTGTGCTCCCACAGGAGTTGCCTCAGTGTAAGGGAAGAAGATTATAAATGTATGGACACAGTGGTGTTTCTATTATGTTACCTTATATGTCGCCCTAGGTATGTTAGATGACGACTTGCAAGAGCCAAAGAAATTGAAACACGAAAATTCAAAGTAATACATTCAACGCACTCTTGTCCAGTCATGAACGTACGACTCCGCAGACGTATTGAGGAGAGAGCGAGAGAGAGAGAGAGAGAGAGAGAGAGAGAGAGAGAGAGAGAGAGAGAGAGCAAAACGACTAAAACACTTCAAGCGTTTGAAATTCGATGAACGTTTTGACAGTGGTTAGGAAAAAATTCCAGTTTGTAATTTCAAACCGCGGAGTCGATTTTAAACCGCCTTAACAGCAATTCGAGTCGTTAACTGAACAATATAGTTCATTTGCCTCCGAGACCTACGACACAAAACACGCCTTCCTTTGTAACTGTTATGGAAAAGCTTTTAACTGCTTTATTGGTGTATAAAAATTCTAATACAACAATAATACTGACTAGTGTTGAAACAGCAAATTGCTGTTTCCTGCTTAGTAATTTCAGAATGGTATTTGCTGTTCGCCAGTAGCCAAGCGGTGACCTTTACTTTCTACGCTACAATAATGGTAATCGTTGTAGCCTATAAGGCTTGTGGATTACGAACCTGGATTGTAAGGGGATACATATTCCCTTTTTCAGCGTGCTATTGAGCAGTATTTATGACCTTATAAGATACACAACTGAGGAGAAACCTGTCATGGAACAGTCGCGTAATGACAATGTGTGTGTCAGATAGAGAAATATTTCCAGCAAATTGTCATTTCTGCAAATTATCGATTATCCAAAGTCTGTTAAAATTAATGACTATCATCAAAAAAGACCATATGTATTTGTATTTGAAATGTATTGTTTTACTCCAACTGTTCAGCAGATGAATTCAGGCTATTAATTTGTGTGTTGTTCACATTGTAATCTTTTTCAGACGAAAAATAAAACATTCATCATCACTATCATCATCGTCTTCTTCTTATTCTTGTTCTTCTTCTTCCTCTTCTCCTCCTCCTTCTTCAGTAAGGATTAAACCAAAAATGGTTCGTCCGGCCCCGATCAGATAGACTAGAGCTGGTCACACCCAACACTTCGTCGGACGTTTCACACCTCTCCGCCATTTTGTTTTGTAATTCACTAGTTGATTTTGGATGGAGCAGTCACATTCGTTTAAGTTGTTCCAACCATTTTAGCCGATACTGGGCAATCCTGTCGAGTATACTCGTAATATTCAGTTCTTGCCGTACATCTTCGTTTCTTTTGTGATCTTGAAGTATATATCTGGCGTGAACCTGAGAAATCTCATTCAGCCGGTTGAATACTACTGGTCTGGGATTTCGTTGAAGTCCAGTGGAGAAGTGTGTAGGGTGGACCATCACCTTGTAGAATTCAGGGGTGTTTCTTTACTCGCTCAGTTGCCTCCTCTTCTTAGTATTGTTTATAATCCATTCAATACGTACACTCTCAGCGTTCCTGTAGCTGATCGCACTTCTTCAGAAGACAATTATACCAGTTAGCGCGAAGTTCGATAGACTCACAGACTTTAGAGTTATTCTGACGGTCCCTCACATGCTTGATGTAGCAGTGATGTAGAAGCAATGATGTAGCCTCTTCATCACATCTTTGTTTGTAATGGAAGACACATTATAGGCCAGATACTCAAAATTACTGGTCTCCTGCGGCACAGTATTTTTTTTTTTTTTTAATAATATTTATTGGCAATTTTCCTTTACATATAATAAAAATTATACAAAAAAAGGACCTATAGGGGGCATAAATGCCCGTACATAGGTTGGTCCTTAGAATTAATATTTATATACTTAATACTAATTGTGAGTTTTACCTCACCGACCATAGTAATATATTAAAAATAAAGTATTTTTCAAATTCAACAAAATTGTAGTTTGTATTATAATATAATTCAATAAACAAATGAAAAAAAAAGAGAAAAAAGGTCCATATCATAATAGACTGTTTTTTGATTAATCAATAACAATGTTCCTAATCTTCTCCTTGATTTTCTTTTTTAGCACTTTTATATTCACACTTAGATTTTTCAGTTCATTAGGTAATTCATTAAAATATTTTATGGCATAATACACATAGCTTCTTTGCCCAATTACTTAATAGGTGTCGCGGCAATTTAATACTTTTATACCGTATGTTGATTTGATTCCGTAAAAACTCACTTTTTAGATCATTGTATTGATGAACTATAGAATTCACTACAAACACTTGTTTAATATTTAATGGTTTATCCGAATCTTGTTCATTGACTCCTATAATTTTAAGAATACACTTTTGCAGCCGATCCAATGCGTCTAGAGATGATTTACATAGACCCCCCCAGCCAATGATAGCATACCCTGCCACACTATGGAATAGTCCATAGTATATTTGTAGTAGTTGCTTTTTTGATAATATTTGTTTAAGTCTGTAAAAAAGTAGACTAAGTATTTGTTTTTTTTTACAATGTTAGCCACATGTACATCCCACTTCATGTTAAAGTCATATGTTATTCCTAGATATTTACTAGTTTTAACTCTTTTCAATTTTTGACCATTTATCTTGATTTCTAAGTCATGCGGAACAGAGTCTCTATAATTTCCAAAGGTGATAAAGAGAGACTTGCTAATGTTGAGTACTAGTTTATTGTGATAGAGCCAAGAGTATATAATGTCTAATTTAGTTGACATATCTGTTGCAAGTTCAGGCCATGTTTTTGCTTTCATTGGTACTGCTGTATCATCAGCATATGCTATTAATACATCTTGTAACACTAGTAAGTCATTGATATATAAAATAAACAATAAAGGTCCTAATATAGAGCCCTGGGGCACTCCAACATTTGTTTTAATAGGCTGACTTCTAGTCCCATTCACCTTTACAACTTGTGTCCTGTCATGTAAATAACTGGCTATCAGGGATAAGCTTACACCTCTTATTCCCATATTCTGTAATTTGGATATAAGTATGCCATGATCGACAGCGTCAAAAGCTTTGGAGTAGTCCAAAAAAGTTACAACAGTTGGTATGCTAAGACTTAGATATTCATAAATAAATTTGCTAAGTAGGGCAATAGCATCATCTGTACCTTTCTTCTTGAGAAAGCCAAATTGTTTAGCACTTAACAGGTTATGTTTCTTTACAAATTTGAATAATCTGGTAAAAATAATTTTTTCAAAAATCTTAGCTAAATTTGATATCAGTGCGATCGGTCGATAATTGTTAACCAAACTTTTTAAACCTTCCTTATTTATAGGACAAATTACAGCTTTCTTAAAGTGATATGGACATGTACCTTGTATCATAGCAGTATTAATAATGTGAGTCAAAGCAGGAGTTATGTACGGAGCAGCTAGCTTAACTGTATAGGCATGAATGTCATCACACCCTCCAGATTTATTTTTGAGTTCACGAATAGTTTGGTAAACTTCTGACTCATTTGTTGGTGTTAGAAACATAGTATGCTGATTAATTGAAATATCTGGTATTTCGTGCTGCAGAATAGGAGGAGTCGCACTTTCATTCAGCCTAGATACTATTGTGCTGAAAAATTCATTAAAATAATTTGCCTTTGTCCAATCTTTTCTGTTTAGTTTATTATTAATCAAAATATCATTTATTTGTCGATTTTTTGAATTACGACCCAATTTTAGATGAACATATCTCCACATTTTTTTAGAATCAGCGTTTTGTAGTTGTTTTTCTTCATGCCTATTTTTAGCAGTCCTAAGTAATGATTTAAGTCGTTTTTCGTAATTTAAGTACAGCTCTTTTTTTAGCAAGTCGTCTTGATTATTCTTCCAGGCTTTATATAATTTGTTTTTGTTATTAACTGAATTAATGAGGGCAGGGGTAATCCAAGTCTTTCTTGGTTTTTGAATTTTTGGCTTAGTTTTGTGTGAAAGTTCATTGATAGTTTGAATCTTGTTTATTAGCAATTCTAATGCTTCATTGTTATTTGGTGTATTACAGACTTGTTGCCATTGTTCTGAAGCACACAGCTCCAAAAATCTTTTTTTGTTTATTTCAAAAGATACTGTAGGTTTGCATTTTATGTTGTTTCCATGTATTGATATTAAAACGGGGTAGTGGTCTGTGATAGAGTCAATTAATTTGCCAGATTTTGCTGTGTATGTTCCTTTCATGAAAATATGGTCAATGCAAGTTCCATCTTTATAATTCTTTATAGGATGAGTACAAGTATTTATCATCGATTCATAACCATTTTGCAGTAATTGGTAGAAATAATCCTCAGTTTCTTCATTAAACTCAATGAGATCTAAGTTAACATCACCCAAAATCATGTGGTTTGCAACAGTTTTGTTACTTAAGATAAATTTTTCATGATCTTTAATGAATTTGTCAATCTCATAATCATGACAACGATATAGTCCAGAAATTTTGAAAATACTTTATTAGTTAATTCTATGAGCAGACTAGAGATTTTTAAATCATTAAATTGTTCATTAATGGTCTGATACTGTAGGTTGCTGTTTACATAAATAATCACTCCATCTGCTTTATTTATTCTGCTGTTATTTTTAAAATGTGTATACCCTGTTATATTTATAAGCTTGATATTATCCATGAGCCAAGCTTCAGTCCATTTTATCACATCTGGTTTATGTTTAAAAGAACTTAACATAGTTTCAAGTTTTAATATATTTTTCTGTATACTTCTGATGTTGACATGTAGGGTCAGAAGCTCAGAGTCACAAAAAATGGAGTTGAGATTTATCTCTTCTGTACTATTAAAAATTAATTCATCATTAAGGTTATATTCTTGTATTTCCATAAAAAATTTATTTATAGGTTAGTTTTGATTTTTTCTTTTTCTTTTTTTTTTTTTAAATACAAAATTTTATCTAATCAACTAGTTGTAACGTAATTAAATGGAGGTTCTGGTTTCCAGGGGTAGTTTGTATCACAAACATACTGCTCCCATCTTACTTTAAAACTTTCACAGTTTTGAATATCATTTGCAGAATGATCTATGGATCTTTTTCTAGTTAAGTATTTGTTAGCATTCATACAATTAATACATTTATTTATATCAGAGGTACATACTGTAGCTTCATGGTTACCTGAATATTTGTAGCATGATTGTTGTCTTTTAAAAGTGTCTTTGCACTTTCTCAATGAATGGTTATACCCACAACAGTTTTTACAACATTTGATATTAAAATTGTCATACACTCTGCAGTTTTCACATCCAATAAAAACAGATTTATTCTAAATATAAACAGATTAGTATCATCTAAAGCAGTTTTTGCTCGTATGGGATCAGCCCATGAAAAGTAGCCACCTTGGTATTCAATGCGGAGATCTGTAATCAGAAATCATTCCAGCTTCGATTCAATGAGATTAGTATTACTATTATCATATTAGTGAATATAACTAAAAAATGCACCCATCAGCAGGCTGATGTCTGCGTCTACGTAGCATGAATCCTCAGTTGAAGTTTTCGGAGAGTACATCAAGGAGGGGTGGTATCACCGCATTCGGTAATTGTTAAAGAAACGTCTCCTAATTTTTTCGATTCTCTGTAGGGAAGATTTCAGTAGTTTGAAGGAATCTGAATAATTTAGTATCTTAATGGCTTAAATAGTGATGGTTTCTAACCCCTTCTATAAGTGATGGAACATTCGTAACCCCTGTCTCTTGAAAACGAAACTTATAAACTGAGAATGATCATACGTTTTACAATATTAACAATTACCGCATACTAAAGAGGAGTAGTCAAACTGAGTTACAAAGGTCTATTTATACCTTGCGTACAATCTGCCAGAAATACAACTTCAATATCTCAAATACTAAGACTAAAGTTATGAACGTCTTAGGAAGAACCCTGGAAGATCAACAATTGTAACTGATTGTTGTGAGCAGGTGTCACATTTTAATTATTTAGGATGTGATATCTCATATAGGAAGGACAGCGATATCGAGAGAAAGTTAAATAAAATTAGTTATACCTGTGGAACGACTATTGACTACTATTGAAGAATAAAACGCAGACGGAGACACATCCAAAGTTCTACAAGGTCGTGACTGTGCCGACTGTAATGTATGGATGTGAAACATGGACTCTCCTGCCAAAAGATATTTCAAAAATACAGGCCTCGGATATGAATTAATAAATTAATTACCTTAATTATCCGCCGTGTGATTTCCTATGCTTCGTCTATGACGCGTTTCGGAGCGTATGCTCCATCATCAGATATTAAAAAGTTAAAACTGTCACTCTTGCGAGATCGTTAAAAAGTTAAAAATGTCAAGATTTGCATATGAACCGTACGCGGATTTGGGTGCGCACCCGTTCAAGTTCATTCTGCCACTGAGCGGTTGCTATCTTATCGCAGCCCCAGCAAGCAGCCTCAAGGCAGTATCGTACAATCGGTTGGATACAAAGTTCAGGTGGTCATTTAACACGATATCGCGACTCATTGGGTTTGGATATGCACTGTAAATTTCAAATTCCTCCAAGGCATTCATGAAACGGCCCTTCTTACACACATGTAACGGTATTAAATTGGAACTAAAATCTGTGTAATTATGATTGTGTGAAGTCAGGTGTCGGGCGTAATTTGATTTAATGTTGTCAATGTTTCTTATTTTCTTAGGTAAATGTTCTCGAAATCGTTTAAGGAAACCTCTCCCAGTCTGTCCAATGTAGAAGCACTCGCAATCATTACATGTTAACTTATATATGCCAGTTTTTCTTCTGGAGGCGTGTGTTTTTTCGGTTTGAGAATATCCACTAACTTATTATTAGTCCTGAATGAAATAGTGAAACTATTATTATTCAATATAGAATACAAAACCTTAGGCATAAAGCTAGTGTAATTAGTAGATATAAAAATTTTTTGCGTGTTGTTGTTTATTCGGGGTTTAAGCATTCTTTTTTCATGTTTTCTCAGCAGTTTGTCAATGGTTAAACTACTGTAACCATTGGCAACCGCGATATATTTTATGACATTTAGCTCATCACGGAAGTCATTATCATCCAAAGGAATCGTCAATAATCTATGAATGAAAATATTGTACGCTGCCATTTTATGTGAAAGAGGATGATGAGAGTCTGCGTGTATTGTGGTGTCAGTGGTAGTCGGTTTCCTATAAATGTTGAACTTTAGTTTATTCATCTGTCGAGTGATGGTTAAATCTAGAAAGTTTATCTTGTTATCAACCTCTGTTTCAAGAGTAAACTGGATGTTTCTGTTTATTTTATTTAGACAGTTTTTAAATAATTCGATTTGTCTTATAGTACCATCAAAAATTAAAAACGTATCTATGGTATTATAAAATGATGGTATATATAAATTGATGGTACTATAAGACAAATCGAATTATTTAAAAACTGTCTAAATAAAATAAACAGAAACATCCAGTTTACTCTTGAAACAGAGGTTGATAACAAGATAAACTTTCTAGATTTAACCATCACTCGACAGATAATAAACTAAAGTTCAACATTTATAGGAAACCGACTACCACTGACACCACAATACACGCAGACTCTCATCATCCTCTTTCACATAAAATGGCAGCGTACAATAGTTTCATTCATAGATTATTGACGATTCCTTTGGATGATAATGACTTCCGTGATGAGCTAAATGTCATAAAATATATCGCGGTTGCCAATGGTTACAGTAGTTTAACCATTGGCAAACTGCTGAGAAAACATGAAAAAAGAATGCTTAAACCCCGAATAAACAACAACACGCAAAAAATTTTTATATCTACTAATTACACTAGCTTTATGCCTAAGGTTTTGTATTCTATATTGAATAATAATAGTTTCACTATTTCATTCAGGACTAATAATAAGTTAGTGGATATTCTCAAACCGAAAAAACACACGCCTCCAGAAGAAAAAAACTGGCATATATAAGTTAACATGTAATGATTGCGAGTGCTTCTACATTGGACAGACTGGGAGAGGTTTCCTTAAACGATTTCGAGAACATTTACCTAAGAAAATAAGAAACATTGACAACATTAAATCAAATTACGCCCGACACCTGACTTCACACAATCATAATTACACAGATTTTAGTTCCAATTTAATACCGTTACATGTGTGTAAGAAGGGCCGTTTCATGAATGCCTTGGAGGAATTTGAAATTTACAGTGCATATGCAAACCCAATGAGTCGCGATATCGTGTTAAATGACCACCTGAACTTTGTATCCAACCGATTGTACGATACTGCCTTGAGTCTGCTTGCTGGGGCTGCGATAAGATAGCAACCGCTCAGTGGCAGAATGAACTTGAACGGGTGCGCACCCAAATCCGCGTACGGTTCATATGCAAATCTTGACATTTTAACTTTTTAACGATCTCGCAAGAGTGACAGTTTTAACTTTTTAATATCTGATGATGGAGCATACGCTCCGAAACGCGTCATAGACGAAGCATAGGAAATCACACGGCGGATAATTAAGGTAATTAATTTATTAATTCGTACAAGTGATTTGGTACCATATTAAACATGAATAATAAACTCGGATATGAAATTTTTAAGATCAATTAAGCGATGTAGTTCGAGAGATCGTCTACGAAACGACGACATAAGGAAATACCTGAAGTTACAGTCGGATCTGGAGAGAATAAAGGAATACAGGCAGAACTGAACTGGAAGTTCCATGTGGAACGCAAGGTTCCTAAACAAGCGTTTGAATATAGGCCAGTGGGCACGAGAAATCGTGGGAGACCCTGAAAAAATTGGTCAGAGTCTCTGTAAAGTCGGAACGGGGTATAGCCCATGCCATGTAGTGAAGAAGAAGAAGAAGAAGAAGAAGAAGACGAGCAATTAAAATGTTGTCACGTTATTACCTACAACTTTATTGATCACGCTAAAGCACTGTAACTTGTAGACCCCGTAACTGTACAGGTTCAGGGAAACATTAACGTTGTTCCAAGGTTTCCGCACCTCCAAGGGAAGGCAGTTGATGTTATCGGCGTCTGCTATAGAAGACTGTGATGATAGCAGTTGTGTTGACAGTAATATTATTCTTAATAATGTCGGTAAAATATTGAAAGTGTAAGAAATCCACTTTCGTTTGATCACCTGTAATTTGTTTATAGAAAGGTTACAGTCGTATGAAACGTTGGATATTTTTTAGCTGCAATATGTGACGAATTCAACAAAATAAAATACACTATAATTCTCTGTCCAATTGCATGACACAGGTCTACATCCTATGTGAAATATATTCATACTAGTAAGCTCCCTGAGCTTCAGAACTCGCTCACTAATTTGAACGTGATACATTTATTATTACATAAATTTCAGTATTAGATAATTTTTCAAGTGTGGGAAAAATTACAACTAACCCGTTTATTCTATTGCTTCTTTAGTAATATAACAGTTGTAGACCACACAGTCATACAATAAATATACTAAAAATTCGAAACATTCATGTTTGAGTTACAGTTCCTTTTGACACCCTGCTGGATTTTCACACTTTACTTTCATATTTTTGATTTGTTTTTTGAGCCCTAGTCCCAGAATCTTGAAACTTCAAAAACGCAACAATACATTCAGATGTTACGTGAAATTATCTTTAATTTGATATGCCACATGTAATTTTTTGCGATTTTATCAAACTTTTCACCTACTTTTTGGGCCTTGACGTCCAAAAAATTTTAAATTACCAAAAATGTACATTATATGCACATTGTGGTTACAGTGCTCTTTAATTTGATACCCCACAGGGGCTTTTGCGATTTTTCAAAATTTTTACCCCTCACATTTTGCCTTCCGCCCTCCTATTTTTGGAGGGATCAAAGTAAAAAAATCAATAGGGCTTTGTACGGTAAAAGTGTGGATACGCATGGAACGTTTTACGAAAATCGGTTGATGTGTTCAAACGTTATCATGAGAGATACCCCAAATAGGTAGACAAATAGACAAATGGCCAACGGTCGGGTTAAAACTGAGAACTCGTTTGACTCGTTGAATTATTATTTTATTGTTATTATTGTGTCACTGCTATTTTTGTTCTATTATTTCTAAGCTTATTATCACACACACACACACACACACACACACACACACACACACACACACACACACACACACACACACACAATTTATGTGCTTCTGATCTAGAAAGCTTTAACCGTGAGAATATTTCAGTTATACCAGCGGTTTTTTAGAAATTGTCCAGACCCATACTTAAAAAAATTCTACGCTGCCCATTTAAAATTGTAAAGAACGCAGAGAACCTCAGCTGCTGTGTTAACCCCTATCCTGCTTTTATCGTCACGTCACACCATTGAATTTTCATACACAAGAATATTCTGTCCGCCCGCGTTGGGCTTGTGAAACGGTATTTTGCACGAATAATTACACAGTTTTAGAACTTTAGCCTGCACTGTTCTTCTCCTTCACAATTGAAAAACAAATCTAGTCTCTTTCCGTGACTGCAACGTCATAATCAAAACGAAAATCCGTACTTTACAATTTTTACTTTACTTTATTTTACTTTAAAATCAGCGTCGCGGAATCTAAATTCCCGGAGCACGAGACAAGAGCTTACTATCGGAGGGTATCCCAAGGTATATATGGATTGTGTGTATTAAGACGGGTTTAGTCACACTACCTAACGTTTGCAGCTGTCATGGCCTACGTCAGGGGTTCCCAACCGGTGGCAAGCGTACCACTAGTGGTACGCAGAGGAATGTAAGGTGGTGCGCAAGAAGGCCTAGCTAGGATAAAAGTATTTACTTTAGATAGGAACAAAAACCGAGTACCCAGGTCTTCATAAGCAAGCGTTAAAGTCTTTAATACCTTTTGTGTCAAGTTACCTTTGTGAAAGTGGATTCGCTGAACTCGTTTATGTTAAAAACAAATGTCTACAGGACGTCTACTGAGTGTGATCTAAGGTTAAAAATAACACCAATAGAACCTAACATTAACTCTCTGGTACAAAATAAGCAGCAACAACTTTCACATTAATCATTTTCTTTTTAATAGGTTGTTAATTTTCAGTAGTAACAAGAAAATCTGAATGAAAGTAATCAACTGTCTCTTTCGAAAAAAACTTGATACTTTATTTTAATATAGAACCACCCTGAAAGTAATTTTAAAATTCAGTTCCCTTTTTATAAATTCTACGTATTACATTTAAATAATTATAAACAACTAGCAATAATAAAATATACTATTCGTGTTGTATCAAGTTTTTTATTGAGAAAACCCCAATAACCTTTCTTTAAGATCCGGTGGTACTCGAAATGAACGCGGAAGACCAAAATTTTACGCGGGTCTGGATGTTTAGAGTTATGGAATGGACCCCGCCAGGAAGAAGGAAAATAGGAAGACCGCCTATCACTTGGATAGAAGAAATTCATACTGTATTGAGGGAAAGAGAAATTGAAGAAGATCTAACTGCCCTACGCAATGCTAAGATACCGCTATTCTTGTATCCCTTCAATACACTCCTAGCATTCCTGTATACATCCACAAATCAATACTCGAATCAACACCTAAGCGTCACTACGTACTACCGTTGCTTGCTGTGAGGTGTCGTTTTCGATAGTCATCATCGTTTCCATTTATAACTGTGTGATCGTACTCCATAGAATTGAACCAACTAAAGTCGGGAGAAGGAGGGGTGATCTATTCCATAACTCGTACATTTCAGCTGATCTCAGTTATATACAAAAGAATCCAGTTAGAACTTCAAGAGGTGTGAACTTTAACTTCAGAGTTCCTTTACGATTTCTCAGCGACATTTAGAGCGTATTACAACCTTGAACTGGACGATTTCAATTGTAGTTAAAAGGAACGGCATCAGTGGGCTTCCGCGTCATCGTGTTTGTGTCACCGGTTCGGTTCTCAGAAGCCGGCGGGTACAGCCTTGTACGGCTGTCGCAATCTGTGGTGACTTCTTCGCGGCTCCGAGCCGGAACACCTCTGCTTGTGTAATATGCTACCTGTTGGCGGAGGTTATTCATTAACTGTTGTTCTCTTTGTTTTCGTTGTGCGAGGTGTCGCAGGCAACGTGACTCATTCACAGTGTGTTTACGCAAACGCGGCCACACAGGTCTGTTTGTTTACGGTATTGCTATTTTTACGCCGGTTTCGCTGAACGTTTACCGTGAGATATTAATAAATGATAAATTCCAACCATTATTATTCTGACAATAGTAGAATTTTATTTGCAGTAGCAATAAATATAGGCTTATTGTCATTACCACAGCAGTTGAACTTAAATTATTATTGTTATTCCGGCTATATAATGTTTACACATTTTCCCCAACCAAAGATTACAGAATTGATTGAATTCTCATCTTCAACTTCTGCTTGTCCATCCAAAGATTTTTCTTCAATTTCTCTTTCCCTCAAAATAGTCTGAATTTCTTCTATCCAAGTGATAGTGGTCTTCCTCTTTTCCTTCTTCTTGGGGGGGGGGGGGCATTCCATAACTCTCCTTGGCAATCTTTCCTGTGCCATTCTTTTTATGTGTCCAATTTAAACATAAATGACAGGCGAAATGGAGGGTCTTTTCGAAAAGAAAATAAGAGCTAGATGATCTGGAGTTCTCTAATGACATAGACCGAGGGACATTCGCTGTTATAAAGAACACAGTTATCCCGCCATAGATTGTTCTGAAAATTAACCATCGCCTAATATACCCAGAACTCTTTTACTCTCGCGAGGGTAAATAAACCGAAGGATAACCTTTCGGTATAGCTGTAGACTTTGGAAATGCGCCGAGTCGTATCTGGCAGCGCACTTCGGAGATTTGATCGTGTCTGTTCACACGTTATCGTCATTTTGTGTTTACAGACAAAAAACAACAACTGAGCGACAGTGTTGGTAATGTTTCCACAAGATTCGTTAGTCATTAATTCCAATATAAGAAACTTTTTTCTGTCACTATTATTATTCTATACTGAGGTACACCGATTTCTAATAATATTAATGAGAATTCCTAAACAAATTACGAGTGAGAATCTCTCAGGCTGGCTTATTAAAATCCAAAATTTAAAAAGAATGATTAATTAGAAATATTTTTATAAACTATCAGAATTCTGAATACGTTATTTATTTATGAATTATGTTTAATTTATTTTACACAAGGTACGTTTCTAATTTATATTGTGTTGATGTGTAATACATTAATGGTGTTATGTATTTTTCATAAATATAGTGAACTTTAAGGCTATCGAACTCCTCAGGCAGTGCAGAGAGGAAATGTCTCCCTCCCTACTACTATAGGCCTACATGCCTGTGAAATAGAACACACGGACAGAAATAAAATAATAACAGTAAAGGCGTATCGGCAAAAATTTTCTAATTTTTAGAGGCACGGGGTCTCCTAAATAGAAGAAGAATTAATAAAATGCAATTTTGTTTTCACCCAGATAAACACATTGAAATATTCGATGTAAAACATTCCCGACTTATAGTTCGTGGTCGGTCTTCAAATCCTCTGTTCATGAATCGTGGTCGGCGTTTCAACTACGCCCTTCAGCGACGCAAACTATGTAGGTTTGAATCCCCACTCTGCTGTTTGCTCTGTGCGGACTTCATTACAGATCCGATAAGGATTAGGATAAACGATGAACCCAAAACGTGTGACGAAAGCAGAAAATTAAGTTTCCGTTTTAACGACGCCGACCTACAGACGGTTCTGAGGTCAAATGTAGCGTGCGTCATAGATTGTTTGTGGAAAAATATAATAACTTCCGCATAATTGAATCACTCGGCGATTAAATCAGACGTAACAGTGAAGACAATTTCAAAATCAAAACCATACTTAACTATATTACTGTCTTTGTTTTATCGAATAATACGGTTAATTAAATAAATTTCTTAAATACCAAAGTGATTCTAATAAGCGGTCTAATAGAAAACTCTCCCAAAGAAGAGGTTCTTTCAGCCGTAAGTGGGACGAAATCTCAAGTATTCGCTGTTAATGCCATTTTGAACGCAACGAACTTCCCGTATATAACTTATGCGTTTCGCATGCGACTTTGTGTGCACCATTTCTAATTTAGGCCTACATTTATGTTGTGTCTGTTTATAAATAACTGTTGGCCAAGCTTAGCGCACAAATACACTTTGAACATGTCACCGCTTTTGTAAATAAACTACTTCCACACACGATTACAAATTGAAACATACCTTGTGATGTTTCGAAGCAATATTCAGTGCTTATCACAGAACAGAAACGTGATAACAGTATATTAGAAAACAAACAACTTGTATCCGCACATGTCTCTGCGGGTTAACTTATCTTTCAGTTTAAGCAGAATGAACTACATTCTAACGGGTTTGTGTTTCGGGATATGAACTACTGAACTTAAATATTTTAGCCGAACTGAGCGAAGCGAGTTCTCAGATATATATCAAACGACGCCGATGATGTTTTATATGCGTCTAATGGACTTGAAATCAATCTAGGCGTTACGGAAGAGTCGAACACGTAATTTGAAAGATAACTAAGTGCGTGGCAGTATTGAACTAAAAATCGCATGAATAGACTGACGCGATACGAATAGTCAATGAATCCTTAGTGCAAGTACCGCGGCTTAAACTATAATAATCTTATTAAACTTATAACGGATGTCATGAAGTGCGAACTAGCGTTCCGAAACGATGTACGTATAACAATTGGAAGTGCGAGTTACGAGTGTTTCCAGGACTAACATCAATCGTCACCCAATGGATCCAAATGGACATGCAACGGGAGCGAGACACTACGATGACTTCAGTAATGTACCAAAATAACCACTTATTATAATTCCTAGTTTATCGTAATACCGCTGACCTGTCACTTAGAACTAACTGCCTGAGATATTCCAGAATAGAGTCATTATAAATACGAATCCATGGTTAGGAATAAATAATATCGTAGAATATTACACATATATTATCTTATTAGTGTAAGTATATGATTTTTCAAATATGTATGTGTTTAATATGTTTACTGCAGGTATATGAGTATGTCATGTGTATAGGTGTTTAAATATGTTTCGAAGTATATCACTTATTGCAAATCTCAAGCCCGCAACATTAATAGTTATTAACGTCACCGCACACGAGTAGGTGTAAGCATTTGACTGTTTCGTTCAGATACTTTAAATATGTTATAGAATTTCATTATCTTTTGGAATAGTTGTAGGTACTCTTATTACATGATTCCTTTTATACTATGAATACATGCAACATGCCATATTATAATAAATGTAATTTATAATGGATTCGATAGTGTTGAGTTAATTTATTTTAAGACCTGGCATACAAGACAATTCTTTAAAATGTAAAATCCACAATTAATGATTTAGATTCAATATGATTTAACAAGCACCATGTTCATAAATATTTTAATTCTTGGAGTTTTATTTGGTCGTGGAAGACAAGATTAATTACTCTTGGTTGATAGCATTGCCGATTGCACATTTGAGAAATTTGATCAAGATTTATTAATTAAACAGCAATTAATTTATGTACTTAATTAAATATGCATAAATATTAACATTGTATATGGCGCCCAACCTGAAGGCCGATTAATAAGGTCAATTCTTATTAATAAGCTTGTTAAGTGCAGGCAGCGGTAAGCTAGAGTAGTTTGTAGTTTGACAAAACAATAGTATAAGTACTAATATAAGACAGATTATTATAAACCAGAATAACCCTGAATGATTACGCGAAGTCAGTCAAGAATGGCGACTAATAATCCCGAAAGCCAGGAGTTTAATATCATTAACGAATTGAATATAGAAGGACAGGAGGAGAGTGCGACGACGTCAGCGTGGGTGAATCAGAGATAAGGGCGGGGGGACAGATGTCCCAACCCGGCGAAATGAATTTGCAAATGCTATTTGAATTCTATAAACAACGAGATGAGAAGATGACTGAGAAATTAGAGCAGCAAAACGAAAAACAGAATAAATTAATCACAGTGAAATTAGAACAGCAAAGAAAAGAACAAAAACAAATGCAGGAGGAATTAAAACGGCATAATGAAGAACAGATTAGCAAAATAAAACTAGATTTACAAGATTACGCTAAGAAGTGGGAGGAGAAAATCAGTGATCTACAAAAGAAGAGTGAAAGTGGAATAAAAGAGTTGAAAAATGAACTGATGAAACAGGTGAGAGAGAATAAAGAAGTGAGAGAGAAGGAACGTCATGAGTGGCAGGAAGCCATAAATCATACACAGAAAACGGTCGAACAGATCGATCAAAAACTAGATAACCATATCCAAGACACAAATAATAGAAACGAGGAATGGAGAAGAGAAATACAGAATAACATGACACAACAGCAACAAGAACAGGGGGAAGCCGCCAATGTACTTAAACAGAAAATCGTTGAAGTTGACGACCGACAGCGTACAGCAGAACAAAAGACCACGATGACGGAGAAAGAAAAGGACGTAATAATTGAAGAATTAAAAGGCCATATCAACCACATTAAAAGCGGACAAGAGCGACTGCAGCGACAAATAGCTGAAGCCGAAATTGGACCGTCTACGAGAATGAACGGGAACAACAACCTGCGAGCTTAAGTACAACGGAACGGACCGTTTTCCCATTGAGTTTTTGAAGGAACTGTCCGAACTTCAACACATGTACTATCCAACAGACAACATTAAATGGATTGGGAAACATCTTGAGGCTGATGCAGCGATATGGTGGCGCGTAGTACGTGATCAAATAAAGAACTTTGAAGAATTCAAGGAGATCTTCACACAAAAATATTGGGGCCCGGAGAAGCATGACGATGTCAGGAATAATCTAGAGTACGGTCGTTTTGATTGGAGAGGAAGTATGAGCGCAGTCCAATACATGGAGCGGCAACTCTTAGAGGGCCGACAATTAACATCTCCACTCACAGACTACCAATTAATTAGGAAAATTACGCGTCATTACGGACGTGAATTGGAAATTGCCTGCGTGACGAGAGACGTACGAACTATTCAAAACTTTGAGTCATTAATTTCAGAATATGCGATGATTCGACAGCGAAATCATAGGGAAGACAGATTCGTGCGACAGGGAGAGAAGTTGAATGACCGAGATACGAGAGGGGTAGCGCAGAATCAACACGCCGCTGTAAGCAAGGTCACAGAACCGAAGCCAACCCACTGGCAACACAGACAGGGTGAGGGTGGTAATTATAGACAATTCCAAAAATTCGGTGGAAAGCCGACTGTAAATACTATAGAATTTGTTAACAATAGCGGCTCCACGTCAAACGGTAAGTGGAGCGAGGTGATAGAAAAAAAAAATTAAGTGGGTCGTCTAGAGAGATAGCCACGCACGCGCCCACGTTACAATGTTACGAAACTGACATACTTTTACGTGACTTGCGACAAGAATTAATCCTTGACGAACAGACACAATTAGAAACACGCATTTCTAAATGCCCAGAAATAGTAATAAATTTCAATGATGAGGTTACGGTAAACGCCCTAATAGACACAGGAAGTGCGATCAACGGTTTAGCCGAGGATTGGTTTGAGAGGAACAAACAATGCTTGCGCCCTTACGAGGAACTCCGCATGAATAACACACTAATTGTAAGTGCAGTTGGTGGGAAGTCAAAATTAATCCGTAAGCAAATTATGTGCGAAATTATTATTGATAATGTTAAATTAGATTGTGTTTTATTAGTAATACCAAAGTTAATTAGGGACTGCATACTAGGTATTAGTTTTTTAAAAGAAGAGGGTGAACTGGTGAACAGGAACTGCAATTACCTATCATACACATGGAACTAGTAGAAGAAGACTTGGACGGGATCGAGAGAAGGATAAATGAGAAAGTTGACAGTGTGACATGTGAAGATGAAGCGACGAGAGATGAACTTAGAAGAATCTTGCTAAAATGTAAAAATGTATTTCGGGAGAGTCCAGGACGGATGGATTGCTATGAACATGAGTTCAAAGTGACTGATGAAACACGATATTTCCAACGCGGGTGGCCAATCCCGATAGCATATAAGGAAAAGGTGGACGCCGAAATCAGCAAAATGTTAAGGTATGGCGTGATAGAGAGATATAATAGTCCGTATGTTAATCAAATGGTCACCGTAATCAAAAGGGATGGAAATGTGCGACTGTGTTTGGATGCAAGAAGAATAAATAGCGTGACAGTTCCGGATTACGAAGGACCGACCCCCATTCAAGAAATTTTAGCGAGATGCAGCAATATGAAGTACTTGTCAACGATTGATCTAACGAGTAGCTTCTGGCAAGTTCCGTTGAAACAACAGTGCCGACATTACACAGCGTTTCTCTATGAAGGTAAATGTTACAGATATACAGTCACACCATTTGGACTAAGCACCAGTTCCGCCGCCTTGACGAGAGGTTTGGACATGGCCTTAACGGACAGAGTGTGAAGGAAAGCACTATCATATACGTCGACGATTGTCTGTGTTATTCAAATAATGTACGAACACACCTGAAAGACATTGAAACATTACTCGTAAACCTATTATCAGCAAACCTAACGATAAATTTGGAGAAGTCGCAATTTTTCCGCAAAGAAATCGCATACCTAGGGTACCAAGTAACTACAAACGGTATACGTGCATCCGAGGAGAAGGTAGCGGCGATCAGGAAGTTCCCAACCCCAAAGAATCAAAAGCAATTAAAGGGATTCCTGGGTCTTACAAATGTTTACAATAAGTTTACTAACAAGCACGCAAAAACCACGCGACCTTTGTTAGTTTTACTCAAAAAAGGTAATAAGTTTAATTGGACGCCCGATCTTGACCGGTGTTTCCAAGAAGTTAAGGACCTATTTATCGACACCATCATATTAAGTTTTCCGCAGATCAATAAGAGATATTTCCTTCAGTGTGATGCCAGTAATTTCGCGTATGGAGGCCTGTTATATCAGCTGGATGATGACGGAAACATCTGCGTCGTAGCGTATACCAGCAAGAGTTTCAAAGGAGCAGAACGAAATTATTTTACAACGGAAAAGGAGCTGCTAAGCATAGTTAGGTGCTTGGAGAAATTTCGAATCTACGTTCTGGGACAGCCGTTGACTATAATAACGGACAATAAAGCACTAATCTTTATGAGTAAATGTCACCTGAACAACTCAAGGATCACACGCTGGATACTCAGCATTCAAGAATACAACTTCGACATCCTACACTGCAAGGGGAAGGAAAATATCGTCGCTGACATATTGAGTCGATATCCAGAAGATATGACAGGGGAAGACCCAGTCGACGATAGTTTTGAATATCAAATGAATCACATAACAATTAAGATGAGTAAGGAGGTGAGCAAGGTACTTAAAAACATCGAAATGTACCAGTCAGAAGACAAGAAATTACGACAGATAATAACTGATCTGACGACAGATGGTAGTAATAAGTTGTGTAAATTTTATAAATGTGTTAGTAATAAATTATATAGAAAATGTAAGGGAAAATGGAAGCTCTACGTACCGGAAAGCGTTACGGATAGACTCATTGAAGAAATACATGGAATGTACGGTCATGTTGGTAGTAAAAAATGCACAAAGCTATTACAGGAGCATTTCACTTTCGACCAGATGACGAAACGTGTACAGGGATATGTAAAAACGTGTGACACATGCCAAAGATGTAAGGACACAAATAATCGTAACCTGTTTGGTGGTACTAGATCATTTATACCATCGGATAAAGGCGATTTGATTAGCGGTGATTTCTATGGACCTCTTCCAACAGCAGCAGCAGGAGTAAGATATATTTTGGTAATAGTAGACAACTTCACCAAGTACGTAAAATTATACACACTCAGAAGAGCCACAACAATAGCTACGCTTCGTAGACTCCAACAATATATAAATGAATTTGGAAAGCCGAGGGCGATACTAACACACAACGGCACCCAATTCACATCAAAACAATGGATCAAAGGACTGGATGAGCTTAGGATCATACCGAATTATACTGCAATAAGAAACCCACATACAAACCTTGCCCATCTTGTCAATAGACAACTAGGAAACTTGGTCAGAATATTCGTTGGGGATCAACATACGAAGTGGTCTAAGTTCATAAATACAATAGAATGCTGTATCAAGAAGTTTACCATGATACGATAGAGGTAACGCCATACGAAGCGCACCACCGAAGAAAGCCGAATCGCGTGTGGGAAAGATTCTTAAAAGGAAACGCCGAATCAAAAAACGAGTCAGTAGATAGCCACCAAATCTTTGTGAGAATTAAACAAAAACGAGAGCGACATGCTAAACGAGTAAACGAAGCATGTAAACTGAAGAAATTTCGATTGGGAGACTTAGTATTAGTGCGTACGCATTACCAGTCTGATGCGATGCAAAGGAAAATTGAGAAATTTTCCAAATTATACGCTGGACCTTTTAAAATTAAAGAAGTTCTAGGAGAATCTACTTATGTATTAGTTGACTGCTACAATGAAAACAAAATCCGTGGCAAATTCAATATAAGACAACTAAAACCGTATTACGCAAAAGAAGAATAAGAGTGGAGAAGCGAAGAGCTAATATACATGCAATATGAAAGTGTTTGTTATAGAGTGCGTATAGGTAGAAATAGGGTTGACGACCGAGTGAGAGTTGTAAACAAACAGATAGTGACGGAAGATCCAACAACCCTACTGGCGATAGACAAGTTGTAAACATCTTTAAAAGTACAACGCCGATATAAGGCAGGGACAAAGAAGGGAGGAGAACGTGACCATAGGACCGGTTGACAAGGGTTTACAATGACAACAAACACCAATTCGTAACTGTTGTCGACAGACAGAGTCGTGTAAATTAAATATAACCTTCATATAAAACATTGTTATAAGAATGGTATTAGTTAAGGAAGAAATGGGATGTTAATAAATGTATGTTATAACCGATTATATATTTGTAGACTTCATTACTATGCAACTATGGGAGCAGTAATCAAAACGTCACAATGACAAGAAGAGGGGCAAACCTGAATGAAAAAGGTATTTGTAGTAGGCGCGAACGCAACCTACTGAGTGGTTCATTCAGAGTTGTCTTGGTCAATTTGAAAGTATACAAAGTATGATACTATGTAATATAGAAATTGTATGTTAATTGATAAATGTATTTGTTATATCATTATGACGAAACTAAAAAGTAGCGTTTGAAGGACAAGTACGAACAACTGAGTTGCGTAATAGAAATAGAGTAGCAGCAATAAATTGCTAAGATTAAATTTTGTAAAGAAAAATTGTATTATAAGCATAGACGGAACGGGTACAAAGTGAATTAGTTTGAATTTTACAATTGTACACATTTTAATTTAATTTGTTGTAAATATTTTATACATGTATTCAACAAAATTAGGTTTCGAATCACCTAATGATAAGAATAGTACTGAATATTTGTAATCTAAATGTATCATGTTTTAGAATTAATAATGAGTAATTGTGAAAGGAGCAATCAATTTTAGAAATTTTCGTAAGTAGCTAATAAAAATAACTATTTACATTGTATATAAGTAATGATCGTATACACATAAAGAATAACCTGTAGGTAAGTTAATTCCTATTTATTTCTTTGATGTATGTAGGGGTTAATCAATTAACACACTAGAGCATAAGCTCATTCCGTAACTATATATATCATTGTAAATGGATTCGTATTTCGGTTTAAAAAGCAATAAATTCAATATTCAGGGTAAACCAAGAAAACGGTTAGTTAGGGCAGTAGGTCAGACGGAAGGAATATGTAGGTCACTATACTTGCTCCAATGGGAGATGACCAGCACACTCGATGATAGTACACAAGCAAGGGCGTGAATCTGGCTCCGTCGTTTCGCGGGTCTTCACGACACACCCAGATTGGGGACACTATAACGTACTTATTACTTTGAGATTTTTTTTGTTATTTTTGGGTATTCCGAGGGAGTTACGCCAGCAATTAGAGCCCGTCAAGAAGGACACGAGGTAGCATTGTTCGAGGGTGAGCGACGGAAGGAACAAACCTTTCCTTTCTACTTAAATGACATAAAAGCCGTTAAGAGACAATACGCGCTGCAACATATGTTGCGACGAACAAGGCCATGCGTGGGACCACTATACTTTACAAATATGACAAAGGAACATTACCTTTGCATCCGTTTCAGTAGCGAGAAGAATAGATAGGCATCGCTAAGAGCATTGTTCCAAGCGTATGTGCAACCTACAGAAAAACAATAGCTGGAGCACGGACAATGTAGCATGAGACGAGGAGGCGTCTGCGACGTACACAGATGTTTGCCACCCATAAGTTCGCTAGAGGAAGTCGACAGTATCCGAACAATACATTATTTCGACACGCTACACCAAAAGGGACAGATGTGACTTCAGTAGCAAGGTCTTGATGCAGATTCCGAGAAAGTGGCAACGCCCTGATGACAGCAGCTCGTCGTGTCAACGTGGACTATGTGAGATTCAAGTAGAGAAGCCAACCAGCCAATTAGAAACGAGAATTCAGAAGGGAGTAACTGTAAGGGATGATCTTGACAGAAACCGACGACCAGAGAACAAATCCCGAGGAAGAACGTCCCTCTCCAAACGGGGCTGGGTGGAGAATTCACAAGAATCACAGACTAGAGGCAAGAGGACAGAGGGAAATCCGAACAACTGACCTATCAGAACTATTTTGGTGAAAAAATGAAGCGTTCGTAGGAGTAGCGAGAGTGGGAAAACGAAGGGCATAAAAACTGTATGCAAGAGGAGACGCGCTCTCAGTATCATTCTAAAGTTATCTCAGTATTACTAAAATTTTATCTCAGTATTATTCTGATTTTCCCTCAGTTTTCATAAAGCTTTTGTTTTGAGATATATTCAAAGTGGTGTTCGGTATTAGTGGAAGTTCGGGAGTAAGACTTGGAGCGTCAAGCCGAAACAGCGGTATTCGCGACGATGCGCGACTAACGAACTTTGTAAAACTCTAAGCATTACACTAATCAATTAGTGCTGTAAGAAGTGGTATGATACAGTAGTAACATACTTGAACTCTTTATCAACGGAATGAATCGGTACATAACATAAGGCTTAATTTGTGAGACAACATTATTTCGTAGAATAGAGACAAGTGCCGATGATGTTTTATATGCGTCTAATGAACTTGAAATCAATCTAGGCGTTACGGAAGAGTCGAACACGTAATTTGAAAGATAACTAAGTGCGTGGCAGTATTGAACTAAAAATCGCATGAATAGACTGACGCGATACGAATAGTCAATGAATCCTTAGTGCAAGTACCGCGGCTTAAACTATAATAATCTTATTTAACTTATAACGGATGTCATGAAGTGCGAACTAGCGTTCCGAAACGATGTACGTATAACAATTGGAAGTGCGAGTTACGAGTGTTTCCAGGACTAACATCAATCGTCACCCAATGGATCCAAATGGACATGCAACGGGAGCGAGACACTACGACGACTTCAGTAATGTACCAAAATAACCACTTATTATAATTCCTAGTTTATCGTAATACCGCTGACCTGTCACTTAGAACTAACTGCCTGAGATATTCCAGAATAGAGTCATTATAAATACGAATCCATGGTTAGGAATAAATAATATCGTAGAATATTACACATATATTATCTTATTAGTGTAAGTATATGATTTTTCAAATATGTATGTGTTTAATATGTTTACTGCAGGTATATGAGTATGTCATGTGTATAGGTGTTTAAATATGTTTCGAAGTATATCACTTATTGCAAATCTCAAGCCCGCAACATTAATAGTTATTAACGTCACCGCACACGAGTAGGTGTAAGCATTTGACTGTTTCGTTCAGATACTTTAAATATGTTATAGAATTTAATTATCTTTTGGAATAGTTGTAGGTACTCTTATTACATGATTCCTTTTATACTATGAATACATGCAACATGCCATATTATAATAAATGTAATTTATAATGGATTCTATAGTGTTGAGTTAATTTATTTTAAGACCTGGCATACAAGACAATTCTTTAAAAGGTAAAATCCACAATTAATGATTTAGATTCAATATGATTTAACAAGCACCATGTTCATAAATATTTTAATTCTTGGAGTTTTATTTGGTCGTGGAAGACAAGATTAATTACTCTTGGTTGATAGCATTGCCGATTACACATTTGAGAAATTTGATCAAGATTTATTAATTAAACAGCAATTAATTTATGCAATTAATTAAATATGCATAAATATTAACATTGTAATCTACAGAAAGCTATGGTTTTTGAGATTGTCCCCCCTCCAATCATAGGACCTACCTCGGCTCACAAGTTAACCGTAAACACAAATAGACTATTATTGGTGTGTAAATCCGAAAGCGTATTTTGTGAGTAAATAGGTGTGTGCATGGCCTCAGAAAGCCTCAGTTAAGGTAAGTCAAAAAGTAAAGGCAAATTTTATTTTCCCTGCTCCAATGGATGGCAGCACTGACTGAACAATGACATATCATAACCTCAAAGTTTTTTGGTCTTTAGCTGTGTTGTTTCAGTGCTCAGCTCCATTCGTAGTGATTTCAGGGCATTTTATTATGAGTGCCCCCTTGTCCGTGTGCACCAAGGAAGAAATGAGGGGAGTGGTACGTTTTCTGCACTCTGAAGGGACTAAACCTGCGGAGATTATTCACAGAATCCAGCAGCAGTACGGTGAGGGCCGTCTTAGTGAACGCAAAATTTATGAATGGATAAATCGCTTTAAAAATGGTCGTGTATCTATCTGCGATGAAGAGCGTTCAGGTAGGCCATCCACTTCGAAGACGGACAAGAACATCGAGACAGTTGAGCGAATGATTCATGATTATCGTCGTGTCAAAATTGATGATATTGCGCATGCGTTGAACATTAGACACGGTTTAGCAGTTGCAATCATCCAAGAATCACTAAATTATCGCAAAGTGTGCTCGTTGGGTACCACATCGACTGACAGACCAGCACAAACAGAAACGTTTGGAAATTTCGAAATCACATTTAAGGCGTTTAGAAGAGGAAGGAGAAGAGTTTCTTAGTCGCATAGTAACCGTTGATGAGACGTGGGACCATCACTTCGAACCACAGAGTAACCGGCAGAGTATGGTGTGGAAACATCCATCCTCGCCTACAGCAAAAAAGTTCAAAAGACAAGTTTCTGCAGGAAAGTTGATGATGACAGTGTTTTGGGATATGAAAGGTCCACTTCTAATTCATTACACTCCTAAAGGTCAAACAGTGAATAGTGACAGCTACTGTGAGCTACTGCGAGATCTGAAACCCAAAATCAAAACAAAGAGGCGAGGAAAACTTTCAAAAGGTGTGCTTTTGCTTCAGAACAATGCCCGTCCTCATACTGCGGGGAAAACGATCCAGTGCATTCAAGATCTTGGTTTTGAGCTGCTGGAACATCCGCCAAACAAAGGAAGACCAAGGTATTGATGTATAAGGTCCTAGTGCGCCAGTACTGACGTGGTGATTGACGTATGGATCAGAGACATGGACGCTACGGAGATCAGATGAGAGGCAACTAAGTGTATTTGAGAGGAGGCTCCTCAAGCAAATTTTTGGTCCAGTGGAAGAGGGGGGAGCTTGGAAGAAAAGATATAATTTAGAACTCTATAATTTGTAGGATGATTCTGATGTGGTTACCTTTATTAAATTAAAAGACTGGAATGGGCTGGACACATTGTACGCGCTTGTGAAAGCAGAGTTGTTGGGAAGATCATTGATGGAAAAGGTAAAAGGAAAGCTGGAAGGCAGAAACTGAGAAGGGTGGACATCAGGACCATTGAAATTAAAAACCGGAGGAGTGTGGCTAGTGGCTAAGAATAGAGAAGAATTGCGGAAACTTCTGAAGAAGGCCAGGGACCACAAAGGGCTGTCGAGACAATAATAAAATGAAATTAAATATAGGGTGACGTGAGGGATAAATGTCAGGGGATGAAAATTGTGAAAAAATCGCGAAAGCACACGTATTTATTTTTTATGTTTCCCCGTAAATAACTTTAATTTTGACTTACGTTCCTTGGGTTTGTTTTTGTAATCTACGGCTTCCGTAGTAACAATGACGGTTTCTCGCGTTACATGACGATAAGTAGCTAACTCGTGCCTCCATTAAAACAAAGCATCGAATAACCTCTTGCCAGAGTAGGTCCTAAGTCGTGTTACGGTGACCTGACTTTATCAGTACTATGTATGTTTATAGGCCTACTGTCAGAAAATCCTAGTAAACTGTTTGATCCGATAGTTTTGAAAACAGCTGAAGTCTGTAAAAAATATATTCAAACCTACAACGAAATATTTATCGGCGAGTAAATTATCCTAAATCTCTTAATCGCATGTCGTCAGAAGTCGAGACAACGCAGATATTCAAGTTTCGGTCGATGTGCCAGACTTTCTTAAAAATTCCGTCGCCGTCTAACCATACAACGATAAAATTCTGCATACGGTGTACGAAATCTTACGCAAAACAGTAACTAAAGGGTTTTTTATACTGATCGAATTATCGACTCGGAAAACGATTCAGGAACCGGAAAGATCACGTAACAAAAATCGGTAAGCTGGTGGGCCGGGGTCAGCACGGTCTGAGTCGAGACAGATGGTAGACACCTTCGGATGGAGTAAACCGGGTCACATATATTCGCAGTCGCATGAGTTTGTATAAAATTATCTTCGTAATAACATGTTGACTTCGTGCTGACCCCGTCCGGTTATTTACACAAGAAACAGTTAGTAAGGTCGGCCGTCGGGTCAGTTAACCCTATTATATAATTAGAATAATGTGCAAGTTCAGCATGAGGTGGACGACATCAATGGTAACGTGATATATGAGGCCAAGAAACCTTACCCGCAGTAAGTTTCGGAACACACTTTTCTGGTGTTGTATTATAAATACACGCTGCGGAGAGGGAAAACTGGATGTGCGTTAATCTTCTAATCATAATATCATCTTATCAGCGTTATTCGTCAGGGCGATAAATAAATTTTGAATGAACTATTCAAAGATTTAGAATATTTGAAAGAAATAATAGATGGAATAAAGTCTATGAATGATTCGGAAGACACGGGGAACACTTACTAACTTATAACGGTGGGGCGATCAGATGTAAAGACAAAATTAAACCAGACAAAAATAATAATGGTGAACGTATATTAATCCGCATAATGCTGTTAATCTTTTTACCAGATGAACGGCGTCATATTCGTTCAATTATATTTTAACATTGAAAATGTTTAAGGACGTGTCGCACATTTGAGGCCGATCGCTGGTGCGTGATCGAAAATGGGAACCGGTGAGTTTCCATAGAAACTACTTCTTTGTTGTCAATAACGTAGTACACATATAAAACTTCGCTTATGAATGCGACTACATTTAACTTATAATCTGTAGATTTGTAAATGAAGAATGAATTCATTGATTGGTGAATGAACATAAAATATAAAATATATACATTTTTTAGATTTATTGAAGCATTTTCAATGCCCTTCTCTGTGCATTGCATTTGTGCAATGCCTGTAAATTTTTTGTAACATTCAGAAATAAAGTCCAATCATTCCCTTACACTTTACTTACTAATTACTATAAATACATACTTTTATTCTTCCAGGAACGGATGTATTGAAATTGGTATATTCATAACACGTTTTAAATTCTACAACTTTCGTCGTCAGGAAGTAAGAAGTGTTTTTGTGATGCAAGTTAACAAGACTTTCGAAATTTGTATTAAGATTATAATTTAACCGTTCAGAAAAACTGGACATTTTTAAAATACTGGTGTTATTAAAGTCTTATAGAAAACGATTTATGCTACTTATATACGACGCTGTTAAATGTAATTAAGGACGTATTTATGACTTCTACCTAATACAGAGGTTTAGTGTGTAAATAATAACTTATTCTAGAAATTTATAGTTAGAGAATTTAAACAAATGACAGTCCAACAAAAAGAATATTAAACCATTTATATGATTATACATGCCAATAATACGATTCGATTTATGGGACGATAAGAATACCATTTAGATTTCTTTATTAATGGATTCATGGGTCGTAATCGACGAAACAGAATTTTGTTTTATACGATATTCGATGTTTTATACGTTTTATTTTCTCCTTCTGATTCGCTCCATAGGCGTAGTAATTCTTTCTCGGCTCTTCCCCCCTCCACTCCGCGGACGCTATATAGAATGTGAGACAGATTCGGTCAGGTAATCGACATAAATCGATACTTTAGTATCGAGGCTGGAAGCAAAAACATGTCTGGCAAGTTTTCTGCTTGTCACACACTCGCCTTATACTCGTCACAAGGATTTGTTGTTGTTTTTGTCTCTCCTACTTTTTTTTCTAATTTCTTTTTGTTGGTCTCCTTTTTCTTCTCTAGCAACCACTCACTAAAGTTTCATCGTCTTCTGCGCTCTTCTTGTTTTCTCCTACCTTGCGCCCCCCCCCCCTCGGCTGAACGGAGTATTAAATATCACTGCATAAACAGGGTTCCCACGAGTTTAGGTTGACATAATTTTTCTTAATTTCAACCAACAACTGATCTTGAATTCAGGTCCACATGCGATCGTTTTTAAGAATTTACTGTATATAAATTATAACATAAATCTATGAAGATTTTTAAACTTCATCTGAGAGTTCATAAATATCTTTTCCGTTACTTTTGTTTCTCGTGTTTTCCAGTACAACATCGTTTCTCTTACTATCTATATTTCTTTATTTCTTGTGCTTAAATCTTCCCGTTCTGATTCTGTTCACGTTTATTTTACACTTTCTGACTCGTCCCCCTCTATCTCTCTCGTTCTTTCTTCTCTCTCACTCTACGTCTTCGTTGGTTTTGTACCGACTCTTTCTCTTTCAAATGACTAGAATATCTTGGCTGTGTGCAGGTGTTCAGTTGTTGCGAGAAGGTACCAAGACAGAATGGATGGTAAAAAGAAAACTGACACCTTATAAACCAAAGAGAAAAGTATCTGAGGTTTAACACAAATACCGTATCAAAGATACTATAATAGGTGTATCCAATTTTAATTAATGAGCTAATTACGGTTAATTAATTACAATTGTTTTTTTTTATCTAAGAAGGGCAGTACGTTCGTATGTGCAGATACAGTTTCTGAACTATCTGTAGACAAATTAGACACTCTATCTTACAGTTAGTATTCGACTTGATATATTGAATAGAAGCGTGCAAAAGATTTATCCGGTGATATCTTTTCATGATTATCATGGCTATACATGGTTGTGACAGAGATAACAAGAAGAATTGTATTATCGCTAAGCTAGGTTTAACGGATCACGTCGCTTCATTGGACTTCGATGGTCAGGCGATGACCAACAAGTATTTACAACAAGTTTATCTGAACGACCCTTCAGCCAAATCTCGTACGGTACAGATAATGCAGAACACTCATTAAAAAATGTTGTTATTTGAAAGTCTTTATGGAGAAAACGTAGATTGGATCATATCAAGGGCCGTTTACAGCCGCTCTTAAAGGTTTGGACCGGAAGCGTTGTATTTTCGAGTCAGACATGTTCCCAGAGTTAAATATGATTTGGCTTTATTCTATTACGGTTTTTATGAAGTAACACCGTACTTATATTAGGCCTTTATTACACTATGCAACTGATTGCAAAAAGGGTGTGGGGCATTGATTCAAATGTGGCGTATTACACTTAGGTGTACTGCAGTTGGTTGCACGGTTTGCAATCGATTGCACGAGAGTTGCAAGCCTTGCAACTGCTCGTGCAACTATTAGTTTCACGCACTTGATCTGGGGCATTGATTCAAATGTAGCCTATTACACTATGCAACTCGCCTGCGCGCGCATTCTCCGGACAACGAAGAAATTTCATGACAAGGGACCGACACAATATATGCAAATTTTTCACAAAATTTGCTCGAAGACCAAAATAAAGTAGGCCTATATAATATTTTCTAAATTGCACTCACTGACACCACATACCTACATTTTATAGAACGAAAGTTTGTCGCATGCTGAAAATTTCTCTACAGGCAAATTAACAAATATTTCATGACATGGGACCGTTTTAAACTTCTGTTCTTGAAATCATAATTATAACTTTAGTAATTATTAAAGTTATCGGTTCAAATGTATGTCTAAAACCGTCCTCAAACTTCAAGGAACACGGTGTTGAACGAATTTTTTTTATCGGATCAGTAATTTCTGAGGTTAGACCAGACAACGATACAAACAAATTTTACCTCTTTATAATAGTAGTACAGACGACATACTTACTCTGCAACTCATTGCACAGCAGTTGCAGCCTGTGGTTACTAACCTGCAACTAGTTTCATGTATGTTTGCAATCAGTTGTGCGGTGTAATAGAGGTCTTAAGTAACTGAGATGTGGAACTCATGACCCAGCGAGAGATAGGGTTTCGTAAACATGAGAAGAACATTATGTCAGACAGTCGTAAAATTTAAAATTGTCTCATTTACTAGACAAATTCGCCAAAGCGTAGCAGCCAGATGCCGTAAATAGGGTTACATAATTATCCGTTGTATATTTGAATAGGCTACTACAAGTAATGGGTCAACTTGGCGATAGCCCAAAGTAATTACCCAATCATGATATTGGCATTGATATCGTTTAATCCCCGTAATACAGTTTCAGCCCGGATGTAACAGCAGTGCGTTATAGTACATATAGATGGTATTAACACTGTCACGGCCAAAAGGATGAGAGTCGGCATCAAAGCAACTGTTATCAGTAGTCGTATCAGTGTAGTTACGTTCATCGACATGTTTCTGCACACCATTAAATAAAGACTATAGCGACAGCAGAATGACGACGACACGACGGGTATGCTTCACTAATGGCGATAAGCTGCGGTTGATGAATATTAATTACGGCAATGCAGCGGCAACGTGGACTCAAAACGGTAATCTCGTCTTACTAGCGGTCCAGTCTGTTTGGTGCACAGAGACAGTATCTGGAAGAGCCGCGCAATTAAGAAAACTTATATCATGGCTTCCAACTGTCATCCTTTTGGCCAAGGCAGTATTACCTATGTGCGTTGGAAGGTATCGGAATACGTACAAAACAGTGCTCGATATAGCCTAGGCTATACCAGCAAACATCGCCATTATAAAAATGTCGCCTGTTCGTACATTTACGTTTTAGCTTTTGACTTATTAGTGACTCGTCAGGCAGAGACCAAACCATCCGAGAATCTCAGGTCGATATCAGCGCGTATTCTTCACTTTCACGCATCCAGTGTATGCACACATTGCAGCACAGGTGCAGGGCTGAGTGAATTGTGCGTCGCGAGACGATCCTGTTGGTTTTCAAGGTACGACCTCCTATCTGGAACTCCTGTGTTGTGGTCCTGTCCAAAACGAATTTTTGAACGACGTTATAGCTATCTGGTAGAGTATTTGCCGAGACCGTTTCCAAGCATCACCTGGACGTGTACGGTACCTACCAAGGGCTGCTGTGAGAGGGTTGTTGTCTTAGGCCCTTGCCGCTCGTACGTAAAATGTACGTGCAAGTTGCTGCAAACTGTCGTTCAAGGAACGGACACCCCGTCCACTTCCCAACAGGCGAGACGGGAACCTACGGGTAACTTTGGCCGCTAGCCGCTACGGGGAACTATTTCGCCTGTCGAGAACTCTTTGCACCTTCCTTATATGTATAGAGACAAGGTATCCCAGACCGGAGCAGCGTAGGTGACGATCGACAACATATAGGCCTAAGCGTTGATGATCGACTTAGCCAGGTTACGCGACGTAATGTTGTTGGCAAGTATGGTAAAGGGAAAGACCAGACGAACCGACGCCACTGCTCGTCTAACTGTGTGGGTATGAGAACTCCAGGTGAGCCAACGGTCTAAATGTACACCGAGGTACTTGAGTTCGGGGATAGATCAAGGCAAATGTATTCTGCCGATACGCACTTGGCTTCGGTTGTCTCCTTCCGGCGCCTGCAGAATAGCACTACCGCCGGTTCTTGGTCTCGTTGACGGTAATTTTCAGTTGTCGGTACAGTCCATGAACGCATCGTGTAGGCGCTGTAGTCGCATGTACTATCGCCCTGTTAGGATAGGAGGTATACACCGCTGTGTCTTCGGCAACCAGGGTTATCTGGACTACAGGCTCCCTGGGTACCGATGAAAGAGTATGGCACGAAACGGTTCGCGCAGTTCGTAGTGGGGGTAGGTAGTGTAGGTAGTGGCGTATGAGAGGTCCAACCATGACACACAACCACGTGACTCACCAACCATGCAGCTCTTCTGGACACAAAATGATTGGACGAACAACAACCCGTCAAAGCTACGCATGCGCAACGAGATCTTTTGAGACTGCGCATGTCTAATTATTTTAGCTTTACGACGTTAAAGTAGACGGAGAAAAGGGTTGACCCTAGTACGCTACCTTGAGGTACCCCGACTATAATGCATCTCTCGGGAAGACACATATTGCAAGGACTAGTCCGTATATACACAGACGAACTGACAGCGTCTCGTCAGTCAAGCAGCACCCGCACACGCGCTGCATCTCTGTGCCGAAGACAAACGCGCGCATGTCTAATTAAGAAAGCGGAATTTCTTAACAATCAGTAGATCGTATGGGGATCGTCACGAGTAGTTCAGTAACGCGATCGTTCTGCACTTCATTAAAACTTAATTGGACACCGAAAAAATAGAAATGTACAGAATGCTTGACATTCTAATAATTTGGAAAGCGTGCGTAGCCTCTGTGTGTGTGTCCTGTTTGCGCAGCGGTCGGCACTAATGACGAACACATGTTTCCCAATAGCCGATGCGGTGTGTACGTACGCTCACGCACATGCGAGATGTGCACATGCCTAGCGCTACTGGCTAGTAGCAGTGTGTGTGTGCGTGTGTGTTAAACAGTGCGTGGAAAATTAAGGTGAATGCACCTTCTTCACAACACAGGAAGTCATATCTTCAATACTGAAGTGTTATTTTGTCGGTGAATTTGAATTATGATCATTGTTTCCCTTTCCAATTATAATATGTACTCGTATTTTCGCGTACTCTGCACAGCACGCCGCTGTCTTTTTCTACCCCTTATGCGAGCGGCTACTTTTTTTTAATTGTTTAAAATAATAACACAGTGCGCTTTATTTTTTTCCTTTATTACCGATCCTTGTTAGCTTTATCAAATTTCCATACAATTAGACGCTATAAAAATGGACTCTCATTATTATGATTATATTTTTATACATGATGATTTTTTTTTATTGCGAATCTGCATCCGTGCGCGAGTCCGATATTTACATTCCTCGCTGCACAAATTAAACGCACACTGCGGCCGTCTGTTGAATCAAATTACACACAGACACACACATTCGTTTGTACATTTGTATATTTACATTTGTATGTTCGTGCGTACCCAGTATAATCCGACCGAGCACCTGCCCACAGTCTTTGCAGTCCAGAAACCGCCCTGACTGGGGAAATGAGAGATCTTGTCTGTATTTGTGTCGTCGGTACGAATCGTTCGTTATCTTTAATCATCTGTGCGCGCGCGGTCGCACACTGAGGCACGCATAAACGCACGCCTAATTATAGTTTACAGGCTTGTAATTACAATGTGCGTAGGTAATTAGATAGAGAGAGAGAGATAGGGAGAGAGAAAAGCCACGGTTATTCATATTAGAGCGCTCGACAATTGTCTGATTATAAATGAGAACGATGATGGGAATAATTATTTAAATGAGCGGACTAAATTATACGGCTGAATTTCTACTGTATACAGCGTTTGTGTAAAGAACGAAGTGGGATTCGGGCGAATGTTGTGTCTATATCCAACGACGTCAATGAACCATCGAGGAGCCAGGGATGTCTTATGCAGAGGTGCAAGATATCTAGACCTTGGTTAAATAAATGTTTTTTATCGAAATTAAAAAATTAAGGCCCCAAAACAACAGAAATATTACAAGGCTTAACTGCCGGCGTCAGCGCTGTTGAAATCGCTTTCTGGCGGGCTGTATTAAACCGTGCTCTACTGCTTCTATTGATAACAGACGTTTCGGCTCCACCATTGGAGGCCATCTTCAGTGTAAAACGATCAACAGATTGGTACGGTGTTCGCCAATTCACCCCGATACTGAGGTAGAGACTCGGATAGACTGTTAGATATAGTCTGGGAGATAGTCTGTACCTCCAGAAAGCAATTCCAGCAGAAAGCAATTTAAACAAACAAGTATTTAATGAAGAAATTTGTGTTAGTGGTTGAAATCACAATCAGAATGATCACAGTTGCACACCACTATATAAAAATTATCCCGATTAGCGCTTTCAAGCCTCACAGCCCATCGTCAGATCGGAATAGGAGCTATTCCGATCTGACGATGGGCTGTGAGGCTTGAAAGCGCTAATCGGGATAATTTTTATATAGTGGTGTGCAACTGTGATCATTCTGATTGAAACAAGTATTTATTTAAGAAGCGAATGAATACACAAATTTTCAAAGTTATCGAGTTCATTACACTACAGGTTATTTAATATTACTTGTCACTGGTGCTGAAACGAAAACCTTTTCCAAAATAAAAATTGCAAAAAGTTGTTTAAAATAATATTGCCATGGCGGCAACGTGTGAGGCTCACAATTTCAACGGCTATGCTGCCCACGTGGGATCGAGTCAAGGCCACGATTCGGTCTGCCTGCCCATCCCTATCGCTGGGGATAGATAATCCAGCTGTTTTGTCTAGCATTCCTATGACAGTAGCAACTATACACATGCTCGCGCGATCGTTCACGCACGACTCCCTCTCCACCTTGCTGCCTCAGTCACCTCACATGGTTACTGTAGTTGGCTGATTTCTCTCTTGTAGTGGTTTAACGTAAGTTGTACCACGGACGGGGAGGGCACGGACGGGCAGACCTAATGCTTGAAGGGAGAAGAAGAAATAGGGTTGCCATCCATTAGAGTTTTCCCGAAAATGCAGTCGTTTTCATACGATTGTGAACGTTCATAGAGATTTTTTCAGTCCTTAATAAATAGCATTAACTCGGAATTTAAGTAGCTCGTTACCTCGCTTCAGAGGCGTAACTATTGGGTGGCTAGACTGGCAGATGTCCAGGGACCCACAAGGTAAAGGGGCCCCATTTTCTTTCTTTTTTACACTGAGAAAAATATTATAGCAAAAATTACCAAGTTATTTTAGTTATTTGCAATGAAGAGAAAAACATCGAACCTGGGGTTAATTAAAAGGCTTTTGTGTAAATTGTACTTGGCTAAATAATCAAAACGTACGTTTCTACCTAGTGAAATTTCCCATCGCCATATTTTGGCTACAGACGCGGTTTTGGCTAGTAACAGGCCAGTAGATTCAGTAGTACGGAAATTATTCGAACATTATAAAACATAGACAATTACAAACACAGTTGTGTATACTGTATTGCTTGTAAATAATGGAAAGTAATATAAATGAAATGTAGTGTATCCTGCACTGTTAGTATGGTAATAAGATTATGGATGTAAATAGAGTAAATGATGTAATATATCTTACGCTAATTTTTCTGAAGTTAGATAAAACACCAAGTGAAAATAATATTATTAATTTCTGTTTTTTCGAAACTGTATAATCAGAGAATTCTGTTTTCATTTACGTATAATGAAATTCTAAGGCACTAGTAGACGTTTCAGTGTGAAAAATCGTTACTCAATGTAGGCCTATCACAGAGCAAAACCGGTCGGCTTGCGTACGCGAAGTTCCATGGGACCGACAACGACACACAACAATACACGCAGGGGGGAATTAGTTCACGGTAATTGTGATAACACCGGCCGTCAGAAGATACCGGATGATAAAAATTCAGGTGAAGGACAATTACACAAACGTTGCTAACAATAAAAACACTATTATTTTTACGCCAGTAATAGAGTTTACGTGCAGGTTTATGAAAAGAACGAAAATAGGTTAACTAGGTTGTTTTCAAATCGTTTGTTCGATGTATTGTTTTAAGCGATTGTATTGAATTGATCACTGTTGAAATCAGTCTCGGAAAACGATATTTCAATCAAATCAGTTTTCATTTTCCTGTTTGTACAAATCTACTGTAGTAATATGCAGTTTGTGCTGTATATTTTCTAATAGGATAACAGATTTTGCTTTTCGATGAGAAGATATAAAGAAGTTGATCGCGATTTATAGCCAGAACAAGGAATATTGTTTCCCCTGTTCGCATCTCTCTCATAATGTGTGTTAAAATAAAGTTTAATACGCTTTTAACATAAGTAGGCCTAATATTATAATATTTACCTTTGTGCCTGAAGTCTGATAACAAAATAGCCTCGATTTCGATAGCGTGAATTACAGTAAATGGAACGTTAATTTTTCAGGATTTCGTTCACACACGTTTAAACGAAGGAATATTTTAAAGTAAACGTCAAGAAAGTTAAAAAATAATGACGTACTTAGCCTAAGGACTTTTTCACTTTCTGTTAACATGGGCACTGGAGTTTAGGTTAATGTTTGTCGTTAGTATATAACAGGTCTGGGGGTACTGTATACTGTACCATGGCAGTGAGACCCCCAAATGGTCACTTTAGACGAAATTCTTTTTGTCGTTTAGTGAGTGTAGAATGGTTTTGATTGTGGATATGATACAAAATTTCATATCCGTTATATAAAGCAGTGGTTCCCAACCTTTCCGGACCCGGGTACCACCTTGTTCTTCCGCGTTCATTTCGACCACCACCGGAGTTTAAGGAAAGGTTATTGGGGGTTTCTCAATGAAAACCTTGATACAACATGCATATCTTATTTTTCCTAGTTATGTATAATTATTTAAATCTAATACATAGAATTTACAAAACAGGAACTGATTTAAAAATATAATTTGGGGTTGGTTCTATGCTAAAATAAAGTGTATAGCACCGCAAAGTGTTTAGGTTGTGTTTTTATAAGGGTAGTCGTTTTAAATCATATCCGATGAAAATTTTTGTTGTTCTAAACATAAATTTTAGTTTATTTATTTATTTTAAGTAAATAATTTGTCCCTTGCGTACCACCGGTTGGGAACCGCTGATTTACAGTTCCTGCTTTTATTCTAAAATTAAGTTTACTTTAAATTATAACAGTACCTTACCAGCATGCTAGTTTTTGTTGGATAGGCTATATAGGCCTACTTACCATAAACGAGTAGTGTGTATTTAAAACTGTAAGTGAACATTGTTACAAGAACAATGAACTGATAAACACAGTAGGCCTATATGATTTTATACTTGTACGTTAATAAGCTTATTGTGCTAATGATATATAATACGTTGTATTTTTATCTTCACTCTTCCCTATCATTTATATTTTAGACCTTTAAGGAATGGTTTAACTTTTCATAATCCTTCCCCCCATGTCAACTCCTTCCTCCCCAAAATTGTTTGCTAGATATGACCTTGTGTTGTGTAACTGATTGAACTGTGTACTGTAGAATGCAATGGCGTATCTACAATTTGGTCTTGGGGGGGGGGGGTCGAGTCGGCTTCACACAAAAGAAAAAAAGTTAAAGACTAACCAGCACTACTATCTTTAAAGTGATTGAAAAACGTGTATCAATCCCATTAAAGTAAACTGTATTAACACAATAAAAATACGCGTTATTGAGACATTGTTTAGAAGATAGTTATTGACAGAAATGATTTTCCTATATTTCATATTTCAAACCTTTTTCTATATTAATAAAAGAGTTAGGGCTACTAATATGTTAGCGTGTACAGTGAAGAAATAATAAAATGGTTTAAAAAAATTAAGAGATTAACAAAATTCGTCAACTTTTTCGACTCTCAGCGAGGAAGAGGGTTCCGGTGCCGAACGTCCTCCCCGTAAATACGCCCCTGGTAGAATCTAATATTGAATCAGTTCATTTATTCAGAGCTTGTTCGTTGTTATAAGTAGATATTTAAACTTGTTTATTATCCACAATGTACCATACCAAACTCTCAGTAATATTAAATTATCCACTCAGCTGTTCAGTTGTTCTGAGCAGCTCTTTGAGAATAGCCTAATAGGCTGAAACAATGTCAGAGCTTAAGAATAAATTTTGAAACTACCAAGTGTTTGTGTTTTTTAAAACCTTCGTAGTAAAATTACGTTTCATCACGTGCCCAACGAGTTTTCAATCAATATCGTAAATTAATATAAAGCAATAATTTTTATGCTTTTTGGAGAGGGGTTTGCTAATAAACAACGGAAGATTGGAAAGCGGGCCGAGAAACAATGATAATGTTGCCCACATTTTCGTGCCAATTGTAGTTAAAAAACAAGTAGGCCTATTACAAGACACGAGAAAGGTGAAATGAGGTTTGATTTGGCTATTCCGACTTTGAGTAAATTTAGTGTACAAAAACGCGGTAGGTAAAGTGTATTAACTTAACGAAGGAAATTAGTTACGCCCATCGCTGTTAGCAAATAAGTAGCTACCAATTGTATTAAATTATCAAGTTGTTAATGTTAATTCAAGCTGTTAATTAATACTTATTATAATATTAATTAATTAATACTCCATCCTCTGTTCAATGTGAACTTCTCTTTACGTGAACATATTACATTACTCGTGTAGACAGTAGTACAGAGAGCGCATAGGTATCAGTAGTACAAAATTATAAACGAATACAAGGTTTCCTAGCTGGCAAACCACAGCTGAGCAATTACCAAAGCGGTGCGTCCGCTCATGGCGCGCGCGCCAACGCCAGTGTACCTGTAATTAAGTTTGGCTTGTTACGGACAGCGTGTAAAGAAGAGGCGGTAGGTAGGGGGAGCTCGGTACTGCGACATGTCATTCCTTGTAAACAAAAGCAACTTGTTAATTGAATAGACTGAAGAAGGCCGTGACAACTGCACTGCGGTTACGTAACTTGGTCACGTGTTACACATGGCCGTAATTAATTTTGCTTTAGCGTTTGTACGGGCGAAATGTTCTCCGAGGTTATTAACATGATAATGTTTTTAGGCTGGGGGTCATTCCACAAAAATCGTCATCGAAAAATGTAACGCTTCCACACTTTCGATTCCCCTCAGTCTAGAAATTTGATATGTAAACGCATCAAGACAGAAATAATCGCTGCTGACATTGAGTTTAGCAAACGTTTTAGTGAGAATAAATTTGGTTTTACATGCTCTGTTTGTGATCGTCTGTGGTTTGGAAATGATTTACGTAATCCACCAAACGTAATCCACATTATACGTTTCAAAAGCCTAAAAAACATTATCATGCTTCGATGTTTCGGTTTCGTCGAAATTCTTTTTTGTGCTGTTTTTACCTGGATGTGTATTCATTAGGAAATAATAATACTATTTCGGATAAATAAATATAACAGAATATCAATCAATTTTCGATTCGACCAGTTCTATTACAAATTGTTGCTGTATGCGTAAACACAACGCAAAATTGAGAATTTATCAAAGTTAATGAAAATAATTAAGGTATTTTGGGTTATACAATTATAAGCATATGGGACGTAGTTTTATGATCAGTTTTTATAATTTTAGGTGTTACTAGACCTGGGGTATAGTGTTTGGCTTCTAATCTAGATGTTGCGGCTTCGATTCCCGTATCCCAAATTCAAGGTGCGTGTTTATTAGCCCGCCAGATCGACTCATAATCAACCGCCAGGTCGATTGTGAAAATGAGTACCTGGATTGATATCCTGTGGTAACAACAGGCAACTGAGGCATAATGCTGACCACACTATTTTTCTTATAGAACGTACGGCTCGGGCAACGCCTACGCTTCCTGATTCTCTTAATATAGAGTAGAAAACGTTTAACGCGAAATGACGGGGACCAGATGTTTTTTCGTGTTAAACGGAGAAAAAGTGAAACAATATGAGATAAATGAACAAACACTATTGATTACTTACTGTATTGAGTAGTAAAATAAAGTAATATAGAATACTCAGGAGGTATTTACACATACACGTTTCATTTATCCTCCTGGATGATTTCTGGTTAATTTTTGAAAAAATTAGTTAATTTTCCTTAAAATTTAGTATACCCGTACTGCTGTAGCTGTTCTTAATTTAGTCTTACGATTATGTTTTCATAGGTACCTGAAAAATAAAACACGGAAGGATACCCCAATGGAGTTTTCTAAAACTGTGGCTGTCCCCACATTCATGTATGCTAGTGAGACATGGACTCTTGGTAACAGGGACGTGCAGAGTATTCAGACAGCTGAAATTAAATTTCTAAGAGAGACGCAAGGTTGCTTTCTCTTGGATCGGAGAAGGAACGGGGATATTAGACGCGACTTAAACATTGTATCGTTGCACCAGAAGATTGAAGACCACAGAAGAAGATGGAGTGAACAGTTGTAACGCATGGCTGATATCCGTCTACCTGTGGCTGCCTTTGGTTATCACCCAACTGGGAAGAGACACGTCGGTAGACCGAAGAGGAGATGGCTTCCGGAACAGGTGTCAGGCCTAGTCCTTGGAGTGGTGATGATGATGATTATGATAATTATGTTTTCTTGTAGAGTTATGTAGTATGTCTTTTAACACGATAATGTTTTTAGTCTGGGGTCATTCCACAAAAATGTAACGTCATCGAAAAACGTGACGCCACCTTCCACACTTTCTATTCTCCACAGTCCTGAAATTTGATATGTAAACGCATCAAGACAGAAATAATCGCTGCTGACATTGAGTTTAGCAAACGTTTTAGTGAGAATAAATTTGGTTTTACATGCTCTGTTTGTGATCGTCTGTGGTTTGGAAATGATTTACATAATCCACCAAACGTAATCCACATTATACGTTTCAAAAGCCTAAAAACATTATCATGCTTCGATGTTTCGGTTTTGTCGAAATTCTTTGAATGCTTAGGTGCATAAATAGAGAGAGAGAGAGAGAGAGAGAGAGAGAGAGAGAGAGAGAGAGAGAGAGAGAGAGAGAGAGAGAGAGAGAGAGAGTTTAATTATTTTTTATGTCTTTTAGTTATTCAATCCTTTTTAAAATAGTCCATAATTTTCTGTTGGACACAATTCTGCAGTACATTATTTTCAACAAATTGTTCTAATTTGTCAATGTGGTCAAACACTTCATCTTCCTAGTCGGCTTCTAAATATCGACGAACACGGCTCCGCAACGGAAGCATATCGGTAGCGGTAAGAACTCGTAAATTTTCCGTGTCAAGTTCGTCGGCACCCTCATCACTTTCTTTAACTTGCATATTTTGGGGCGTGCAAATCCATGTATGGATTTATTTATGACGCAGCTATCGAAAGCCAGCAAGAAAATTATTTTCAAGAAACCTTTATCGTGTTAATCGATATTTTGTAGGTTAAACTTTCATGTTACCGTACAAAACTGTAATTGTAAAACAAGCAACGAACGGGACCTGAGACATATTTCGTGTTAGCCGATATTTCGCACTAACCGTTTTCATGTTAAACGTTTTCCATTGTATTTTACTCGTGACTGAGTGACTATTCTTTCAAAATTTCCATCACTCCATTTTTCAACCTTACGGGACGAGGACAACAAGCTTACGCTAAACGTTCGCTAATTCAGTTATAATTGGTGAAAAACGTCACGTTATCCCAACACATTACCCTGTGGTGTAGTACTCGTTATGACATAACAGATATGCGTAAAAGTTCCAGAGGGACCTCGCCGAAAATGATAACAAGACATTACTTAATGCAATGCAAGCATACAAGCAATGCATTGCTTAAATACAAGCATAAAAGCAATACAGGGCTGGCTTTATTGAAGTGAGAATCTTACTTCGACAACCAAACGTAAAGAAATTTGGGCGTACTGTATATCCATCGAAATGTAGGGCCACCTGTTCCACTGGTAAGCGTAAGACTATGATACCTTAGTCGTTATTTACCACGTGGATAATCGCATTGTCAGAAAAACAATTACTTTTTTTTATTGTTGAATTATAAGGTCATACGTAATTCTTTTGGGGTGAATGTATGCAGTGCCGTCGGGCGCGATTTGTGAGTTGTCTTCGGAAGATATCACTATTCTCTGACCGATAAGGCTGAAAATTTTCTTCTTCTCAAAATCTAAAGATTACTACGCCGTATCTAATGGCAAATACGAGGTATGATACATTAAAGAAAACGTAAGAATACGAACTAAACGACAGTCAATAAGAACAGTTATATCAAATTTGATAATTTTTCTTTACCAGCGAGTTCGGATATTCTACGTTCGGATAATTGAAGGTCTACTGTACTTAGCCCGAGTTGTGTAGCTGCAGGTGAAAAAAATCCGTACCGTGTCAATAAAATCTAGGTGAAATTTAAGCTGATCGTCCGAAAGAGGTGTTTCGAAAATTGAAGAAATGACGAGATGAACAAAATCCCTTGCTCGTGTTTTAAAATTTGTGAATTTTCAAATGAACGTGGTACACCCGTCGGGGTTGTTACCGTTCAGTGAACCAGCCAACGATTTGATAATATTCTTCGTCCAGGTTTAAGCAGACTGGGAATAAATAAGCTCAGATCGGTTGACTTATAAGAAACATGACAGCCGATCTTGAGGGCTGCAATGAGCGGAGCCAAGGAAAAGAATTACCCCCCTCTTGCAAGTACAGCAGGAGATGACTAGAGCGGAGAGAGGAGGGATAAGGCGATAAACAGTTCGCTGCGCCACTCGCACACTATTTCTGTGTGCTTTAAAACGACACTACCATACGTCCAATGTTCTCGTCAGCCTTGTTGCAGCCGATGTTCACACTTCGAAACGCAGTGCAAGACTGTTGTGCGCACGCGCGAAACGACTGAAAATTCTGTAAGCCTGGAAACGAGGCGTCTATCCATTGCGCATCTGTAAGCCACTGTTCAAAACCTATCATGTACTATCGGGAGGGCGTTTTACCACCCACCCGTACCTCAGGGCAAGCACTTATACCAGACCCCGTTATCTATCTACTAAAGCTCAATCACCTCCACGGAAGGAACCCCGGAAAAATCCCCGCTCTCCGTCCACCGGATACGTCGGCGAGCGGGTCTGGACCCCTCTCCTCGGTGCGAGAAGACTAACGGGCTCAGCCGGTACGTTATGTGAGACCACGAATGGCCGCACAAAACGCAACTTTGCCCAGCCGGGGCCTCGGGGAGGCGCCGTTTCGTTACCCAAAGACACACAAACGGTAGGGGCCAGCCACCGCACTCGAGTCGGGTACAGGCCCGCAGCAGCGCAGGCCACTCACAGACTCGAGTTCTCACGCCTGCGCTTCCCTAACGCTGGACGTACGCTTTGTCCCGATTATCAGTCCTGATACCACCGAAACCCGTGTAGACCCGCGCCCGTAAGGCAGCGTACGCCAGGGTGAGGTTCTCGGAAGGGGATGAGCCACCGGTAATCAGAGGTATAGCTCAACACACGACCATCCCCGTCCCGTAGTCCAGGGCCCAACTGGCGGGGCTCAGTCCGTTCCCTGCCCAGCCCTCTCCCACCGTGGCTTCACCGCAAGATGTAATCTAGGTCCACTGGGGCAGGGGTGGTTGCCTAGTCCGGCTACTTGCCAGGAACGGGACAGCCCTAGTTACCGTTCGCAAGACACCCCACCTTGGGCCGGCTAGTCAGCTCCAATTCCAGCCGACTTCACCGGTTCACCCCCGGGCCAACGATAAGGCGGCGGGTGTCAGGTGGGGAGAGCAAGTCCGAGTCACCTGCTCAAAAGCTATCGTCAGATTTACGCAATCGGTTTACCAGCAACGACACACAGATTCTTATAGGTAACTATTACGCCCTCCGCACACGGGGCAACAGCTAAGCGATACAATCGTAATTCGATATTCCTTTCCCGTCACTTCCTATGTAAAGAAGTAGGGACCCACCAACGGAGCAATGTGAAAGTAATCCGTAGGCGATCTAGTCGATGTACGTGACCTGAGTAACTCGATCAACCTGCAGTGTAGGTCGCTAGCGCATTGCGTTCCCCATATTGCCAGTAAAATGGAGGCCTTCAATGTTAAGTTCGTGGTGTAGTGGAAAAATATATACAAAATATACCAGTTTATAATGTTTGAAAGCAAAAAACTGTAAAGTGTTTCTGTACGATAAAAATGAACAATTTCATGCATATATGTTTATGTGTTATGTGTTTATAAGAGTGATTATGTCTCAACACGGGCAATGAATTATTGTTATTTGACATCTGGAAATAAATAGTTATAAATGATGCTTATCTCAATGTAATAAAAATCCTTTCTTCCGCGCTGACGCACTCCCTCATATTGGTGTTTCGATGATGAAAAGCAGGGGTAATAATTTCAGTAAGTACAGGGTATGATTGCTTTGACATTCTGTAGAATGCGAGAAATTTGGCGTCATTTTCTTCAGTTCTTTGGCTGCAACGAACAACCTGCAGTGTAAATTCTTCTCAATATAGGGATGAACCCAATACTTCCTACGGTTTCTTCTTCGTCGGGATCTTATGTATCGGTGTAGGTGCAAAAGTTCTTCGTCAATTGACTCACTCGACATATTGAAAAATGATGTACGACCTCTTCAAAAACTTTGGGAAAAAACTTTAGATAGGTATTCTCTCGTTGGAAGGCACGATTTGACTACTTCCTATCGCTCCGTGAGCGGATGCCCCGTTGCTCAGATCACTCACATCGCCTTTATTACTTATATCGCCTGCATTGTCGTCATCACTTTTATCGCTTACCTGTTGCCCCGTGTGCGCAGGGCCTTAGACCTATAACGATTTCTGGATTCCCGCCAGCCAAGCAGAAAAATATATTCCAAAGAAGTGAATAATTACTGGTTAAACGCAGTGCTGAAAAATGTCAATAATAGAATGCAGAGAACAGCAACGTACAACCGCGGTGGCATAGTGACCACGCTAACAAGACCGCACCGTTGACAGACGTTAAAAGATTTATAGTCGTACAAAGGGGAATACAAGTGGATCGCTCCATCTGGATAATACCGAGGGTCAATTAACGAGGATGGCACCTTGTTTGGCGCCGACACCGCGGATTGGTGGTGTGCCAAGTGCCTGTTCTCTTGTCTCTTGTGTATTTTTCACATTTTTGCTAGTTGAGTTTTTCGCAGATTTATTGCTGTTCTCCTTCCACCACCACTGCTGACTCTTTTTCCGCACTTCTTCCGTTCGTCGGAGCCGCGACCGATCGACTGTTTGTTATTCGACGTTAACTCCGTCGCGATTAATTGAGTACAATCTCTTTGCTATTCCGCGCGTTCGATGCTTTACTAAACGCCTCATTCGAGTACTCGTTAATTCTAACAAGGAGAGCAGCCGTAAAGCTGTCTCATTATAAAGTTACGACTTAACCAAGATTGAAAAACTCACAGCACGCAAGTTTTTTTTTTCTTTTGAAAAACCATTAACTGCTTATTGTAATAATTAACCGTTAACTAAATATTATAATTATCACCGTTCCAGTTTTAAACTAACTCGTTCCATTAGGTGTGCGAGTGTACCATTAAAATTATATAAACCTTTTAAAATGATTTAGAATCCGTTTGTAAAATTGATCAGTTTAGATTCAATGTTTATTCTTGAATCTATCGTTCACTGTAATTAGCTGTTTTAATCGTACTAAGTTATAAGAAATATTATAAGAAACATTTTATTGGTAAAAGTCGTAATAGATGAGAATAACAGGGTTTCAGTCGAATCAAATCTACTAAAAATTAAATAAAAATAGATTTTAATAAAACCTCACTACGAATACGTTATTCGTCAGGGGTAATTTTGAGAATAAAAAAAAACTTTTTCTAAGAAACAGTGTCGTTTTCTAAGAATCAAGACCAAACAATCTTAATAAATAAAACAAGATTGTTTATTGACGTTTTACATCTAAAAATTGTTACTTAAGTTTTAATAAAAAAAAAAGTTAAACCAAGAAATTTTTATACATTTTTAAAGCAGATACACTGTTTCAAAATGTTATAGAGTTTAATGCTTATTCACCTCGACGTTTTGCCCATAGGGTTGGTTACTTCAGCGTACACAGCTCAAAATTAATGAAACAGCCAAAAAATTAAGAAATTAACTAATTTCCTTGTCAATTTTATTCGACCTGGGGGAGGGGTGTGACCCCGTTCGTCGTCCCACCCATAAACACACCCCTACTTGTTTTACTATGGCTACGTTGATAACCTATCCCACCAACCTCCAGATTTCAGAGGACCAAATCTGTTAGGCTTATATTTAAAACCAGCTTTCACCAGCAGTTTTGTTGGCTTTCGCAAAGCTGGCAGACGATGTCCTGACAATGTTTGGAGAAAATCAGTGCCAGGGGACTTATAATCAAGAAGATATACATCGATCTCACAACTGAACTCAGAATGTGCAATGAATGCATGCGTGGAATTCAAGTCATAAAAGGTGTACTACAGCGAGATTATTTAAATCCCTGTGATGTGCAATGTAGTTATGAATAAAACTGTGGTGAAGAAGACATAGGACCAGCTGACACCAGGGTGTAAACTAAACGCATCCAAGGTAATGTGCCGATGACGTGACTCTACTAGCCGATAGCGAAGCAAACTTCATATATTACTTCATCAAACGTTCCAAGAAATTTTAAGATGGAACTAACTACAACAAAAAACAAGAAGCACGAAGATAAACAGCGGAAATGCCTCAATAATAAACAAAAAAGTAATCTTAAGGGAGTGAGTACTTCGTGTTTCGTGTTTTTAATTTATATGTTTGAAATATACATTACTTTTCTTGTAAACTTGGAAGTCCGTCGAAAGTCTCTACTGCCTAGTACTCTATCCGATTCTTTACCTTGCACTTATACCTGTCAAAGGGATCTGTGTCTTCTGTTTTTAATCTAACCGTTTTTTGTCTGACATTATGAAATACGCCAGGGTTTGAGAAGATACATGACAAGCAATAGTGTTCTATAAAAAACAATCGTCCAATAATTCTATTCGCCTCCACATGTGATTACAAAATAACTGGATTCTGTTAAAAGGCATCGCAATGATTTTTCTGTTCAAATTCTTCCTGGAGTCGTATCATATACGTTATCGAAGGCGAAGAACGTTTTACAAAGTATATTGTTGTCACTAAAGTGATTTCAGCAATGTATACACCAAACGTTTACTTTAAAGTACGCGTTGAAGTAAAAGGGCCGCTTCAGAATTAAAACTGTATAAACAAGAAAAGTGGTCCGGGTCCCGAGGTCAGTCGTCTTCACAAGAAGCGAAGGCGTGTATTATTAAAGAAAAGGAAAACACGGTTTTATCTTCTCCAACGGCCGTACAAACTGAACGAACGCCTTCAAATCAAACACACTCGTGTTTGTAAATATATTATTGACAATTTCTCCTACAAGTGGCGACATTCACATCGCACGGTAATGACCTCACCGCATCATCGGGACATACGTACACTACTCGGCACTCGGACAAAACGCGTAGGTACGCGGTTAATGCAGCGATGTGTTCGCCTCCCAACAAAGAGCAATGCGTGTGTGTGTGTGTGTGTGTGTGTGTGTTTGTGTGAGAGAGAGTGAGAGAGAGGAATGTTTGAGTTTGAAGAATGGCCGCAGAAGAAGAGGCCAAAGGTTAGAATCACTTTGCTCTTTTGGGTTGGTGGGAACATCAGAGCTTGAAGAAGTGCCACATCATTCAGGCAGACAGGAGTCGGCTCTCTCGCTCTCTCGCAGCTCGCCGTACACAGAAGCCGGGCCGAGGCAGTGAGGCCATCGCGTCGCGGTTTCTGCACAATCATCGCCTGCCCGCGCCTCGTTCGACCTCCCTCGCCAGCCAGCAATGTCTACATTCCACTTCCACGTTCACTCCACTTTGACCATTATCTCGTCGTCGTAGTGCGCGTACCCTTTATTGTGATTCTGTCAGGTTTGTTGTTTAAATACATATCAAAATGTCTGGCCATTCATCACGCCAGCGTCGGTGCCGCGGACTCGTTTATGGCGTATGGAATGTTCCCGCTTCGCCGTGCGGTCGGCTACCTACTCGTCGTCGCTATTAAAATCGTATCATTTTAATGCCGGGTTTTAAATACGTGGCCGCGGGAGGTGATTCAATGTGTCCGGTAATAATAATCGTTTATTACAGAATTACGGCGGCCGCTGTAATTATGTAAATCTTGTATGCACACACTCTTGTACTGCTGTTTTGATTGCTTTACTTTAGTAACAATAAAACCGTAACAACTGGATTATGAACAACATAGAAATGCGATTGTGTTAGAGAAAAACTACAGCTTCTTCGGTAGCTGTTACACTGTTTCGCCGTATTAAGTCGCCTTTTGGCGTGGTAGAGAACTGAAACTTGAAGAAAAGAATTGTTATAAATGTGGTTGTAAAATATGTGTTAAAACTTATAACACGGAGTAGTTTTACATTCATTGCTTTCAAAATTACTTGACGTTAATTTCATTTTACCAGAGTCACCTAGGTGTCTGACCGACCTCTCTAACTATACAATAACAAGAGACGTTTATGAAACAGACGTTTGTTTTCATTTGCAGAACGTTGCTGGTTACATGAAATTAAAAAAGAAAATGTCGTGTCCATGATTCAAATTTTTATGGTTCTAATTACATGACGCATACTAGTCTGCTCCCTGAGCTGCAGAACTCGCTCACTATTTTGAACGAAGTATATTTATTATTGGATAGATGTGATTTTCGAGAATTCTTCAATTGTCAGAAAAATTACGAAAATCTCGTTTACCCTACTGTTTTTTTTAGTAAAGTTACAATTGCAGAGCAATCATACTGTAAACGCTAAAAATTCCAAAGATTCGGTTTAGTGTTAAAATACCCTGTAGTCTTAAGATACCGCACTCTGGATTCTTACAATTTTTAAATATTTTAGAACCCATTTTTGGCCTCTGGTCAAAAAGTTTGAAACCGTACACTATATTCAGATTTTGGTGGAAATTCTCTTCAATTCGATACCCCACACGGAATTTTCAATTTTATCGAACGTATGCCCCCCACATTTTAGTCCCTGACGTCCCAAAATTTTCAAAATTTCCAAAAATTAACACTAAATTCAGATGTTAGTAAAACTTTTTTTTTTAATTCGATACGCCACATGAATTTATGCGATTTTATCAAAATTTTCACCCAGTTTTTGGCGCCCGGTGTCCCAAAACCTTTAAATTTTCAAAAATGATCACTAAATTCGAAGGATTTCGTTAAGATTATGTTGATAAAATAGATAAAATCTTTGATATTTTAGCTAATTTTTTTTTATATTTTAGCTAAAATTCCCTTTAATTTGATACCCTACTTAGACATTTCCAATTTTTCTAAATTTGGATCCCTTACATTTTTGTCTATCTCTCCCCTACTTTATGGGGGGATCAGTCTCAAAAACAGAGTTCTCTAAAGTAAAAATGTGGCCACGCCTGACAAGCTATACGGACATCGGTTGATGCGTTCAAAAGTTATCGTGAGACACACCCAAAATGGACAGATAGACAGGCAGGCAGACAAATACCAAACAGCCGTGCTAAAACCGAGAGCTCGCTTGGCTCGTTCAATTAAACGTAAGCTTACTTCTTTAATTTTTTACTACTTTTTTATGTCCCAGATTTCAGAGTAATCTTCAAAAAAGATGAACCGTTCGGAGTTTGTTTTGTCTAAAACGACTTTGCAATTCTTATTTCACAAGGGTACAGACGTAATGAACGTTTAATGAAACCTCTATATCTCCGAGACCTCTTGACAAATTATAGGGAAACAAACATTGTTTCTTTTTAACTCACAGGCTAATATTTAACGCAATATGGTGTCTTTTCCGAGCAGGGGTTTATTTTATTGTTTAACTAGCGTTACTTCGTATGCTGAATGGAAAGTCACAGGTAAATCAGCACATAACAACTTTAATAGATAAAAACGTATTTTAAAATGTTTTCACATCTCAGTACTGTATAGTAGTGTAAAATGGGATACAGTTTTTTCACGACCGGTGTCACTGGGGTTAAGGCTGGTACTGTGGTACTAACGTATATCATCCCACGTTAGCGTTTGACTCGTTTCCACTGAAGATACCAGTCAGTGGCACTGCCGAAACGTCTGGTCTTGTCACAAACTATGGATCACGGCCAAACAGCCCGGGAGTTAATTTTAATCAAAATGGGATACAGTTTATCCCATGTAACATTTAATGTTTTAATATAATCGTTACGAACATTCACGCTAACCCATTGCTTAGTACCCAAACCACTGTCCGTTGTTCAAAGTTCCGCTTGGATGGTAACAAGAAAATGTATTACAGAAATTTCTGTAGAATTTTTTCTATACGAGTTACCGTGTAGATTTCTTATGATATCACACTCCAACGTTACGGAAATCGGGAGGTCACGGCCGCTCCGGGCGCACACAACACAACGGTACGGTTGGCGAAATATCAAGTGTCTGTAGCGGGCGAGGCGTAATTGTGCCGCAGGTAAGCAAAGGGCAAACTCGCACCATACCGTTTGTCTCGATCTCTCAGCCGTTCTTTAAAGTTCTGTTTTTGGCCAACGTTCACGTGTCCCGTGTTTCGTTCCTACCGTAAGAGCGAGGTTACCATCTCACTATGGTTAGGATTCTTGAAATTTAATTCTCTTCTTCATCTGCATAAGAAATTTAAATATAGGCCTACTATTATTTAATTAAAAAAGTTGTGTTGGTGGTTATAATCACAAACAGAATTAACACTGTTGCACACCACTATAGAAAAATTATTCCGATTATTGCTTTCAAGCTTCACAGCTCATCGTCAGATCGGAAATCTGACGGTGATCGGAAATGACGGTCTGACAAAGATTTCCGATCAGACGATGAGCTGTGAAGCTTGAGAGCAATAATCGCAATAATTTTTCTATAGTGGTGTGCAACAGTGTTAATTCTGTTTGTTACTATTATTTGTAACTAACCTCAACAAATATAAAAGACTGAAGAGATATTTGGTTTGTTCTGCCATCACATTTCTTTGGAAGAGCGTATTTTCTTACACACGCTTCCATCCCGTTGTTTCCAATCGTTCTTACAAACGTATGTGATGTTATATTATAACAAAGATTAAGAACTTAAAAAGAGCTCTTCTCATCTTAAAAAAACTTGGAAAGAGCTGTTCCGTGTCACAGCACAGTCGACATCACTTCCTGAGAATGCATGTTAACAAATTTTCCTAACCTCCAATTATATTTATTCAACCTAATAATATACATGAAAAAAATAATGATAAAAATAATCTGGATGCGTAATCTTAACGAAATCCTTGAAATGCTTTTACATAAACAAAAAAACCTAAATAATCTATAAAAGGGTGTGTGAAGTATGCGAGAACAAGGTAGAGACAGTAGAATAAACGCGGTGAAAAATTAAAAGAGCGACTGCCCCCCCCCCCAATTTAATTTATTCCGGTCATCCCTTTTTAATTTAATGAATTTTTGCCGGACGAAATTACCCCGGCAATATTCACATCACAAATGTCCATTGTTTGAGAAGAACTATTACAAAATTTAAGAAACTAGGTAATTTTCCTAATTTACTAAGAAATCAGCCAAGCTTGCGTCTATTTGTGTATTGCGTTTTGTGGTAAATGTGCATATCTACTAAAATGGTAAGTCCTTTAAGTCTACTTTAGTTTAGAGTTTGGCTCCAAACTTTTCAAACGTTTCTGGCAACTCGCGACGTTTCCTATTAAAACAGTTGCGAAGCCACTGCTACTTCAATCTAATTTTATTGCTTATTATTACCGGATCCTACTGCTTATTTTTTAGATCCTAATCCTGAACTGATTTTACGAAAAATCAGTTGATACGATTAAAAGTTATCTTGAGAAATAGCCCAAATATTCAGATAGTACGTATTTTTCTTTATGGGAATTTTCCTAAATCCCTTGCGTTTGAGATAGAAAATTCCGTTACTTACGTATACAAAGAACGTTTGATGTGGCGAACCTAGTTTAATAGAGTTGATTGCAAACACGCACACACGTTGCTCATATGTTATATGTTTCAAGGTGACACGGCTTGCTCAACGTATTTCCTTACGGGATTTTCCCAACCCAATTAAAGTGGGTACAGCGAAGAAGGCATTTGTCGCGTAAGTGAAGGTTAAAGTGAGCGTGACCCAAGGCGGTCATACTGCTGCACTTTCAAATATCGGAAGATATGGCTACTATACCCTATTCGATGTTACTAGCTTATCACACCTTTTACAGTATGCTGCCATTAGAGTATTCTTCATCTTCTTCAATGGCGTCACAATTCGGAGTCGAACCTTAGCCTCCATAATCATCCGCCTCCATTTTTCCCTGTCCTTGGCGATCGATGCCCATCGTTTTATCGTAAGTAAAGTATTAGCATCCCTCGCCACTGCGTCAATCCAGCGATGCTTGGATTCTTGTGCCTTAGTCGTTGCCGTTTAATTCCATCCATATTCCGAGGCATGATTATTGGTTCCTGAACATATTCGTTTCACGGGGAGGTGTTGTTGGCCCTTCGCCCGACCCCCGACCTGGAGGACCGGGTCATTTTTATTCAGGGTTTCCGTCCTGTAGACCAGCTGCTTCCACTACAGCTTCGAGCCTGGTCTACCCTAATTTTCTGTCAGGGTTTACTCCGTTAGCCTTTGAAGATCCCTCTTCATCGCAAGGCAGCGATTCTCTCTATTTACCCCAGGGAGAATGGGTTGCCTCTTCCGCCTTTTGCGCCATAACGTAGGCTCCCTACTCTGCCGCATCCGCCATTGAGGTCTTCACCGTAACCCAGCCTAGATGCCCTTACAGGGTGCTATCATCCGGACCCAGGTTTTTGTTTACGAGGTGTTACTGCTCACCCTCCACCTTCCTCATCACTTGCGAGATGAGGCCCCGGGGCTTGGGACAGGCAGTGTTAACAACACCGTTGGCAGAGTTAATAAGCCTAAATTAGAGTATTAAAAAGCCTAAATTATATAAGTTATTTATCTGGAACATCGAAAAAACAAATCTGTCCTTGCCGCCGTAGTATAAGGCAACTAATCTCCAACTATATGATAACAACGAATCTGCTTCACTCCACGGATCTGGCTCTAGTTGACCTGTTCCGGAACTCATCTTCTCATCGGTTTACCACAATTCCTTTTCCCATTGAGCTGCCACTTCTTTTCCTTATCTGGCGTTACAGCCTTTGGCGGGCTTTAGCCTCCTCGACAATAGTCCTTCATTCTTCCCTGTTCTCCGCCCTTCCTCTCCACCCTCTGATTCCCATGCTAGCAAGATGATTGATCAGTGGTAATCTTTTTTTTTTTTTGGCAACGGTCCAAATGAGTGTCTAATCGTCTTTTAATTTTCTTGTGCAAAGATTCTATTTTAATTCTTGTCCAGCATCTTCATTCTCTGTGGATATTTGTGTGTGCTTCTTAAAAATTTCATTTCTTACTTTTTACCATGGGTTCGTGTTTTACTGAAACACAGGAACGTTACGATAGTTATTGTTTTACTGAAACACAGGAACGTTAGGATAGTTATTGTTTTGCTGGAACACAGGAACGTTAGGATAGTTACTGTTTTGCTGGAACACAGGAACGTTAGGATAGTTATTGTTTTACTGGAACACAGGAACGTTAGGATAGTTATTGTTTTGCTGGAACACAGGAACGTTAGGATAGTTATTGTTTTACTGGAACACAGGAACGTTAGGATAGTTATTGTTTTACTGGAACACAGGAACGTTAGGTAGTTATTGTTTTGCTGGAACACAGGAACGTTAGGATAGTTATTGTTTTGCTGGAACACAGGAACGTTAGGATAGTTACTGTTTTGCTGGAACACAGGAACGTTAGGATAGTTATTGTTCTACTGGAACACAGGAACGTTAGGATAGTTATTGTTTTGCTGGAACACAGGAACGTTAGGATAGTTATTGTTTTACTGGAACACAGGAACGTTAGGATAGTTATTGTTTTGCTGGAACACAGGAACGTTAGGATAGTTATTGTTTTACTGGAACACAGGAACGTTAGGATAGTTATTGTTTTACTGGAACACAGGAACGTTAGGTAGTTATTGTTTTGCTGGAACACAGGAACGTTAGGATAGTTATTGTTTTGCTGGAACACAGGAACGTTAGGATAGTTACTGTTTTGCTGGAACACAGGAACGTTAGGATAGTTATTGTTCTACTGGAACACAGGAACGTTAGGATAGTTATTGTTTTGCTGGAACACAGGAACGTTAGGATAGTTATTGTTTTACTGGAACACAGGAACGTTAGGATAGTTATTGTTTTACTGGAACACAGGAACGTTAGGATAGTTATTGTTTTATACGAGTATCTTTCCTCGTTTGATTTTTTTAACCATGTATACTACGTTCCACAGATGTCTCTGAGCGTTGCTAACTTATCTTACCAAGCAGTGTTACTTTTGCTTGTAACACCTTTTGCATGATCTGACATCTCATCCCAGGTAATTGGCATGACCACTCTGATTTAAAATTTGATTATCTGTAACTACTGTTGTTCTAATTGGATGTTTACCTTCAAATGCCATAGTCTGTGATTTTGGAGCATAGGTCTTTAACCCACATAAGATGTTATTAAGTGTAAACGGTCTTTTTGTAACTGGGTCTCCTATTTTCTGTATTATTATACTGTCGTCTGCGTAAACAAAGATTTCACATGTATGTCTCTTTGAAGTGATAAGGAGGCAATTAATTAGATTAGTAATTTCAATAACGGCACCAAAACTATTAATAAACTGGGAAGTAGATAATGCAGTTATGCAGTTATTTGGTACATACTATTGGTATATCGAGGGACTCAGTAGTAGTCTTTAAACCTCAGCATGTCGGTTTTCAGGGGGTATTTAGGGGGGGACGAATAGGACCGGACCATCCTCCCCCCGGAGGGTCGAAAGTTGACGAATTTTGTTAATCTCTTAATTTTTAGGTTGTTTTAGTTTTTTCAGCTGTGTAAGCTAATACAGTAGTGTAGCTCTTTTTTAAACATACAAGCAGGTTTATTACACAGCATTAGGGCGTATGTTTGAAATATGAAATACAGGAAAATCAGTTTAGTCAATAAATCTTGTAAACAATGTTTTAACAACGAGTATTTTTATTGTATTATTACCGTTTACATTATTGCGATTGATTTCATGATGTTATCTGGGGTTTTTGCCACTTTCAAGATAATAATGTTGATTAGCCTGAAGTTGTTTTTTTTTTTTGTATGAAGCCGATCCGACCCCGGACCCCCCTCAAGCCAAATTCTGGATACGCCACTGTCGGTTTTTGTTTCACTAGATCCAATTAAAATTTATTTTTGAGGACTACTGTCCCAGGCTAGTAAGCTAATACTGCCCTTTCTGCCCTTAATCAAATAAGGCACTCGAAGAGTTCAAAAACGAATATAGTTTCAATATGATTCCATGTATAATCCTATGTATTCAAGATTGAAACGATTCCTGTGTACGTTAGAGGCTTAACACGTGTCGCCTTTGCAACAAGAAGAGAAATAGGCCTATCCCTAGCCCTTGTACTGATAATGCCTGTCAGTCCCATGAAAGTTGTTCCAGAGTGTCGGAGTATTCCAACTAGACGGAAATTATGTAAAAAAATTGGTTGAGAATAAATACTAGTTCTTAATTGTCGGTGATTTGGTACCCTACAAAGTGATTCCAAAAGATAATGCCTGTCAGTCCCGTGAAAGTTGTTCCAGAGTGTCGGAGTATTCCAACTAGATTGAAAGTATGTAAAAAAAATTGATTGAGAGTAAATACCAGTCCTTAATTGTCGGTGATCTGGTACTCTACAAAGTGATTCCAGAAATTTGTACTGACACACATCTCTCAGTTCTAGAACGTTGCTTTCGAGAGTGGTCAAAAAAATATAAACTAACAGGTGATCGGACAAGATCGCTGAACAATCTTGATACTCGTTAAAAACACAGGCTCAGATATAAGATATAGACGTGTCATTATTAAACAGAGAAACGCTGTCAGGTTAGAAAAGGACGCAAACGTTTTTTTATTACCCTTCAAAATATTGGTAAAAACGGGCTTCCTTGTGCAGCGTGACTTTATGGATCTCTTCTTCAACGAATCGCTACGATTTGGTACAGCAAGGCAATAATGTAACAAGATCAAATTGGTTGGTCGTTAACCTGTACACGTATGGACAGTGCGCACAGTTATGACTTTATTACTTTTCCTACATTATATTTATGACCCGTTTTACGACACTATAACAGAAAGTAAGGCAATATTGTATCCGTTTTGTAGGCGTTTGTGTAAATATTTCGCTTTAAAATTCTATGGTCAATAAAATGTCTATATTACAGTTTCAACGCTGACCAATTATCCTACCAGACTTTCCCTTGAACGTTGTGACGGTGTTACGGCGATAATCGGGTACGTTCGTTCGAAATTCGGACGATTCCGAGTCGAAAAATAAAGTTCCAAAAGAAATGTGCTCTGTCGCGTTGGGCGAACAGTTGGGCGCCAGTGACGAACGGTACGTTTTAAGAATGACACACGCTCGAAAGTCGACGACAGCACGTTCTGAAGAAAGTTTAGGGCAGTAATATTGTAATGTATGTTACGACGGTCTCACGGATCGTCGTACGGTACAGTGGAAAACAAAATACAAGACACCAATTACGTCACTAATCACCAACTTTAATTATCACAATTAAACAGTTTGTAATTAACAAAACAGCCTCTTACAACAAATCAAATTAAAAATTGCTCACACGCAATAAAAATGTCAACTGATATAAAACACAATTGTATTACAATTGTCCCGCACAATTATAAAATACGTAATACTTCGCCACAATATTTCAAACCGCCCTGTGTAAATCGTCACTTAAACGCACTGTGTAATCGCCCGACAATAACTCACTTGACCATCGCTGAATGGCTGTATTTATACCCCGCTGATTTCCAGAATAATCTGTCACTTTGGATGACTTGTTAAACAAACAAACGCTCTCGAGAATCCACTAGAAACAGTGTCCTTGAACACGCTCACGCTGCGCTGACCGGTATGGTCTGGTATAGACCTGATAGTTGACGCGTAATTGTCTTTCACCGCAAAGTAGCAGCATTATGTACTCACACACACATTACAGCTGGAATATTCGAGAAACTTGTAGAACGTTCCGTATTGCGTAACACTTTTTCCGCCTTACGTAATAGTATATGTTATTGTAGTTTGTAGTGTGTTTAACTAAAATGGAGTAAAAAGGTTATCACTAACGTTTTGGTCTGCGTTTGTGTTAACAGGTGAAGGACAAGGAGAAACTGAGACGGGGTCAGGCGTAGGCGTCGGTACCGCAGGGGTCGGAGTGGGAGGAGGTGCCTCTGATCAGATGCCTGGTACCACGGCATCTGCAACGGTGGCAGCTGTGGGGATCAGTTCGCCCATCAACAAACCCAGGAACAAGCGCACTAGCATGAACGGTAACATGGACCATGCGAACAACAATAACACTAGCAGCAACAACAACAATAACAATAACAATAATAACAACAACAACGTGAAGTCAGAAAGACTGAGTCCAGCGACGGCCGACAACAATTCGTCCAGTTCCAGGAGCGGAACGCCGTCTTCCTCCTACCCCGGTACGCCTCCGTCGGCGCCCGAGCGACCCGGCAGCCCATCGTCAGCCGCCAACCAACATGTCGACCACGTGATGTCAAGGAATTACAGTGATTTCATGAGGAGTTTAGCAGCCAAATATAATAACTCGAATCCTAACGAGTAAGTAACGTGATTTATTAATATTTTTTGTTTAGAAAGAATATCAATAAAACAACAATATAATTCATAAAATATACGATTTCTTAAATTCAAATAGACCAAAAGTGATTTTGAATGTAAATTTATTTCCTTTTCGTCACCAGTCTCGTAAATAGTCTAAAGCAATGTACAATCCCTCACTACTCTCTGTTAATCTCTTTACTTGTCCACCGTTTCTACGTAATTCCTCCGACTTCTCAATTTTTCTTCCATGCTTTCTCTTTCCATCCTTCCTCACGTTTTATCCACTCTACTGACCCTTCAATTTTGTGTCTCAGCAGCAGTCTCTTAAACAGTTTAAAGTGACTTACGGTTCGTCACTAGTCTGCTAATCTCTTCACTTTGCATAGTTTCTACGTAATTCCTCAGTTTTCTCTCCATTTTTCTTCCACGCTCCGTCTTTCCATTCTTCCTCTACTTTTCATCCTCTCTTCTGCTCCTTGAATTTTGTATGTGTCAATATTTGAGTATACACAAGTCTGTATCATTTCTTAGGACTTCCTTGGCCTGGTGGTTGTTTTAGTACTTCCAATAAATAATTATACTATAACTTTTAATTCGTACATTATAGATCGAATCAGTTATCAGGAATTTTCTTAATAAACAATTCAAACGCTTTCGGTCTCTTTCTGTCTGATGCTTTCATTGTCCATTTCTCGTTTATAAGTACTATATTCCTTGCACACAAAATTCGTTCAAAAAAAATGCTACAAGCAAATATTTTACCTTATGGACGTTTCTCCTTTCTGAACGACAGATTTCATATCCAGCTCTGTTCTCGTCTTGACATGTTTATTACACCAGCCATCCTGTTCACTTCGCAATTCCCGCTTAGAAAAATAATGGGAGTGCAGTGGCACCTCGATACCACGTACCTCAATAACACGAATTCCTTGATAACACGAATTTTTTTTCAATCCACTTGACTGTCCCATAACACTTAATGTTAAAAGTACCTCTATAACCCAAAATTCCTTAGTTAAAAACATTGATAAGACGAATTTTCGTTGATTTGAGATCAAAATACTGTACTAATTAACCTTTATAACACGAATTTTTACTCAACAGAACCTCTATAGCACGAATTTGACATCTATAAGACGAATTACCCACGGCAGCGAGCTCAGTAAGCCGAATGTTATGAAGCAGAACCTTGATAACACGAATTTTTGTTATCTTAACCTTGATAACACGGACCTCGCTTTGACGAATTCCTCGATAACACGAATTTTTTATAATCCCCTTGAGATTCATGTTATCGAGGTTCCAGTGTACCATCATTTGATCTTCCCTTATCCTAACAACAGTCGTGTCGCTAGCTAGTTGTTTCATATCTACCGCTTTTCCTTACGTTGTCCTTGCATGGTTGAGTTTCCACCCTGATTCCCCTAAAAGTTAGTGTATTGTCCAGTTTGATTAAAGTAGTGTCGATAATTTCAAAATCTCGTGATGATAATAACTTTCGATACGCACTAATTTTAAACGTGATTTCTTAATGCGTAAGAGGTGCGCCTGTTTTTCTCGTACATAACTAACGCTTGGAAAAAAATCTCGCTCTTGCAGTGGCGTATCTAGAATTCGGTCTTGGGGGGGGAGGTCCGGTCGAGTCGGCTTGAGACAAAAGAAAAAGCAAGATAAGACTAATCAACATTACTACCTTTAAAGTGATTGAAAAACGTGTGATAATATGAAATCAAAACCATCAAAATAAACTGTAATAACACAACAAAAATACGCGTTATTGAAACATCGTTTATCAGATACTCATTGACTGAATAGATTGTCCTATATTTCATATTTCAAACCTGTTTTTATATTCAAAAAAGAGTTACTAATATATCAGCGTACGCAGTGAAAAAATAATAAAATAGCCTAAAAAATTCGTACATTAACAAAATTCGTCACTTATTTCGACCCTCTGGGGGGGGGGTCTCGTTCGTCCCCCCGTAATTACGCCCCTGCGCTCGTAAATTTCCTTCGTTTTCACTATTAATAAAAGTTTTTCATAACGTGAAAAATACAAATCTGTAGAAAACTAACACGTTTTTAGAACACTAGAATATCTATTATTTCGAAAAAGAAGAGTTGTTATGAATATCGGGAAATATTATGAAGTATTTGCAAGTAATGTGAATATAAAAGAAACTTTCAACATAACTCTGTTAATGTAGGCCCACCCCCTGGATGTTCCAAAAGACGCGTTTTAAATTTCGGACGCCTCGCGAGCCATCAGTATTTAATGCCCTTTTCAAAGGATTTAGAGCTGAATAAGTTGATAATCCATACTTCAGAAGTGACGATGTACTTTTTGTTAATTGGATAATAGTCCTGATGTTGTCATGTAGATTCTACGACAGAGTTATTTTCGTAAAACCCTATTGTCTGATGTTTTTCGCAGACGTACATACAGGCCTCTTGGGTATTTTATGTATTTTATATATAAACACACACTCTGACAAGATATGCCCCTGCCAGGATATCTTCACTGCTCTCAGGTATTGTGAGGAAAATCAGAATTAATGAAACCCATTTCCAAATGAAATAATATTTTGTACATTTGAAGTGACATTTCAATCAATATGAAAAAGATTATTTTATCTAAATAGCTAACACTTCCAGTTTATTTGAATTGCCTTTACTAATAGCTGTTTACCTATAAGCTGCATACCGTTCAACGCGTTAATTTTTATTGCTGCAAAGAGAGAAACTGTTTCACTTTCATTAATAGTCAGAGTAAAGATAAGTGGAATTCCTAACCGAGTTAGTGTGTTAGAAACGTTCTCTATCGTTGTAACAGGGATTGCGGAATGCTGGAAAAGAACTGCTAAATCGTCGGGAGAATTTTAAATTCCTGTAATTCAGTAAACGGTATAAAAAGGCGATTTAAATTGCAAACATCGCTTTATAATAAAAATTAAAAATGTTTTATCTATGACTTCCGTATGTCGTCACTTTCTCTGTAGGTCTACTGTCATTCGGTTCGACTCCTGCCTAGTATCCCGTCGGTGGCAAATTATAGTTTGTTTTCATATTTTCGTATTATTCGTATTTGCAGAGTTTATCCCGACCACGTTACGTCATCAACTGCTACGCTGAACTGCCCTCATTCGTATCGTGGATCGTCAAGTCTGTCAGTCTTGTAGAGTTGATGTTCTTCTGGTATATACAGGGCTCTTCTATACGCCTTGATCTTAGATTTTAGATGGTCTTCTCACTGTGACTTTTCCGGTTAGCCAGTCTTTCCAGTATTAAATCGTTTGTTTGCTGCAAATCTTTTATGTGGTTACGAACGAATTTGGCCTACTTATCGCAATTGTAAGCGTTTACTTGGAGTGTGTTGAGAAGCAATGAGTGTTTACTTCGATACACCTAAGGAAGCAATGAGACATTCCTTGTATGAAACAATATGATTGGCCTAGAAGAGGATTCTGGAGAGAACAAATGAAGATTGAAACTTGTTAGTACTGTGTACTACGTGTGGGGGCCTTTGCCTATTCCTGGTTGTAGGTTTCTTGCAGGCCTCTTTTGACGCCTTGATGCCAGGTGCACTTACATCGACGTCCTTTTTGTCTACCTTAGGAGTCCTTTGCTTTACTTCCTTTGAAATTCTTTCATCAACCATTAATTGGATATGGCCAAACTGGCCTAATTGTTTTTCTTATATTTGCTGTCAAATTTTCATTTCCCCTTTTATTATCTTCTGTACTTTACTATTCCTGTTATTGTCTTGCACACAGTTCCTGTTATTCCTTAGGTGTGTTGTAGACAGTTTAGTATCAACACTCCAGCACACTCGTTTGTCCCCACCTTCCACGATTTTGACATTATTATGAAACGAATACCCTCGCTTCCAACCATCATACCTTGTGATGTGATTGCGTCTTAACGTGATGTAATCTTCCGCGACAGGTAGGGACTGGAACTCTGACTCCTGTGGGCAGCGGTGGCCAGGCCGATACTTCCAATTACCGGTGACCCTCTTATCAGGAATCTCCCGCTCTGGGTCGCAGTGTGTCAGGGTCACGCAGGTGTATGCGAGACCGGGATCGGAATCAGTTTCTCGGGGACGCCAGCGGTTCACTGCTACTCGATGGTTGTGTTGGGAGCTTCTGCTAGACGCTGATGAGGTGTGTGTGTCGCTTCTCTGCTGTAAATACACGCGTGCTCCAATCGTGATCTTTAATAACCTCTTTCAAATCCACGCCTGCCATATAAACGTAATTAGAGTTGTGGAAGCATGCTTGTTTCGAAATGACTGTGCGTGTTACCGTTTCAGTGGCGGGAGAAGGCATAATTACTAAGGGTCGGTGAAGATTGATATAATTAGATTTGGAAGCACACAATACATAAACAGGACGGATTATCCGGTATGCGCTAACCTCATAAGATAAGGTATGGCTGGAATACGTTCTCTGCCTACCTCCACCATTGCATCGAACTATCGATTAACTGGGACAGATTAATCGTGGTAGATCAGAAGAAGATAAAAATGAAAGAGGGTGAATCAAACCTACTATAAAAAAATTATGGGGAGAGGAGCGAGGATATAGCGGATAAATTAATTTTAAGAAAATTGCCTGAATCGACCGGGAAAAAAGTGATGACGAAATATTTGTAACAGGTTTTAAAAAAACACATTCTTCTAAAGTTTTATAGGGGGTTTCTATTCTAACGCGAAAACTGTACCATACTATAGTATAGGGCCTACTACATTGATCACAAACTCACCAAGTCATTGAACTATTAACGCAACTTGAAAATATATTCTGAGCTACTTAGGCTAAGCTAAAGACTACTCAACGATACGTATCTGATTAAACAATAAACGTGACGTTTTCGGACAAAAATCGTACGTTAAACACGCCGAACTCGTCCGTAATACATTTTTACTGCAAGTAGGTCCTACAAGTGTAGGAATGATTATAGCATAATTCGGAGTTCGATATACGTAGTCCTATCTTGTGAACTGATAAGAATTCCGAAATCAAGCACGTATCTGTTGACCTCGTCAGTCACTGTCGTTAGTCGTTCGCTTGGCCGAACTCGAACTCGTTCTGGAGACAGTAATAAGGTGAAACGAAACGTCGTAGATGTCACATTCGTGTTATTAAACCCTGTTATTACTATACCACTTCAGACGTAACAGTCGCGCCCACTTCTGTAGGAAAATACGTAATAAATTTCATAAGACTCATTCGTTCTTAATATCACCAGATTTGCCACATGACAAATCAGTCTATTTAGACTGAATTCTGTTTTTAACGGAAGCTCATTTGGTCTTCATAGGTGTTTTCTCTTGTTCCTACAAGGTCGGCTGAGATGTGGTATGGCTCGCTCCACTGAAAGTGGATGTCGTAGGTTCAGTCAAAACGTCCGGTAACCAACACGCAGACACCGGACTACGGCCTAACAGCCCGGGAAATGTTAGTACTATTGACACCGGCTGTGAGAGTGTGCGGTCTCAATCGCTTTGTAACGTATCCCTTCTTGCGCCGTAATATAGGCCTACCTGCAAAGTTTGTTCATTCAAATAAATATTCGTGTTTGTTTCTACTTATACAGTCTACAGTAACGAATAATATTTTATAACATCTTGTCCGTGTCGTTAACTCTTCGTAGTATAGATTTCCAAGCAGCCGATATGCAATCACACAAGTTCACGAGTGCAGTTTGTATCTGCTTGTACAGTAATTTGATTTCGTCGTCTCTACGTAAACCTAGAAAGTTAACGCAGATAGAGACGTCAGAGGGCGGCGGCAGCACAAATATCAGACTAGGAGTAATGGGTCCGTCACCGGTGGCCAACGTAGACTAATGTTCAGGCATTTACACATACTTAATGTTTACACTTTACCTCGGCTCAATCTGATAAGAAGTTCAAACACCGTAAATGCCGAGAGTCCTCCGTTGCCGAGAGCATTCTGTTTACACATACATATAGGCAGTCATGCACACACCGGCGTGTGACGTGTATCGTACTGCGCACACGCGCGCACTCAAGGCGTCTCCACAGTTGTTTATATTTTACGTTGTTTTTGTACAGCCTTACTCAGAGAACTGCGCGTGCATCTCAAATAGGCACACTCTAAACAAATCAATCTATTTCACACCATTTGGCAAACATTCATGTCCATGGGTTCGAGCTATACGTTCCCAGTGGCGGATTATCCACAACGCTAGGTATGTCACCACGCCTCAGATGTCAGAGGGGGCATCATTCAGCTGAATTAACTAAGCGAAGCAAAGCTTATGATCACATTAGGCAATTTTTTTTACGTAGTTATTAACCACGGAGAGTGTCGGGTTGGAAAATCAAGCGAAAGCTCTTATAGAAGTTTACTCGAACGATTTGAATTACGATCTTCTAATAGAATTGAAGCACTTTGTACCACGAATAAAATTTCAAGAAAGAGGTTTTTTCAAATCGTTCGAATGAAGATGATAGATTCCATGATACTAAAATTCCATGTTTATTCGCTCAAAGTACTAAACTGGATTATTGATTGTAAAACGATTGATGTATTTCCGAATATATACATTGTTTATCATCTGGTTTTGACGATTCCAATAACTAACTGTGGGTCTGAAAGATCATTTTCTGTATTAAAACGCATTAAAGATGTGTTGAGTTGAACTACGGGAAATGAGAGATTATCTTATTTAGCAAGGATGAGTATCGAAAGCGAGATACTTGAATCCCTTGATTTAGAGGAAATTATACAAGACTTCGTTAAGGTAAAATCAAGAAAAAATGGATCGATTAGTATTTTCTACTATGCTCATAGTAATCACTGTATAGCTAAATATTTGTTGTAATTTGAGAGTTTAATAAAATAATTGTTAACTTTCGAAATTGTGCATGCCATTTATCAATGTAAATAATGGATAAAAGATTTAATTTTGAATCGCGGTGGGGGGCACCAGTCTGATGGCAGCATAGGGCACCACGCGCTTCTAATCCGCCCCTGTACGTTCCTGCAATTACTACCCGAAAATCTAGTCCCTAGCAGTCTCTGTCGTAATCCAGGCGAGAAAAAACATGAAAAATCTTGTATGTATTTTGTTTGGTCGTTATTACGATTAGACGTTTTGGTCCATTTCCCTAGGTATAGTATTCGCTTGCCTGTGTGCCACCCTGTTATCTCTGGCTATCGGTGACCATCGTTTATGCTGTTTGCAAACTACGTCATGGCAGTTTTGCGCGTATTTCCTCTCTTCCAGGACCAGGTAAATTGGTATTACTCGTGTAATAACTTGCAGAACGACGCTTGTTATGGTTTGGATTCAGACGCTTCCCTAAGCAACAGCAAGGACAGTATTTTTAAACGAGCGAAGCGAGGTCTCAGTTTTGACTCGACCGTTTGGCATTTGCCTGGCCATCTGTCTGTCTGCCCCCCTCTCTCTCTCCCTCTCTCTCTCTCTCTCTATCTCTCAAACACACATATATCAATCTATTATATAGGCCCTATCTATCTATCTGTTTGGTGTATGTCTCACAATAACTTTTGAATCGCATTAATCCGATTTTCGTAACTCTTGGCATGCGTGTCAACTTTTGTACCCACAGAACGTTATTGTTTTTGACATTGATCCCTCCAGAAATAGAGGAGAGTGCGGGGCAAAGACGTGGGGAGTTAAAATTTTGGAAAAAGAGCAAAACGCCCTTTCTAGGCCAGACCACGTTGGTTATTAAATTAAAGGGAATTTAAACCACGATCTGAATATAGTGTTCGTTTTTTTACATTTCAAAATATTTGACGTCAGTGCCCAAAAAGTGGGTGAAAATTTTTATAAAATCAAACAAAATTGTTGGCTGTAACTAATTAAAGACAATTTTAACTAACATCAGAATATAGTTTCCAGTTTTCGAAATTTCAAAATTTTGGAACCACACGGCCCAAAAACGAGATAAAAATTTTTAAAAAGTGAAAATTCAGCACAGTGTCAGACTAAAATGAAATGTAACGCAAATTCTAATTTTTGAATTTTTAGTGTTTATTGTATGATTGGGGGTTATTAAAGATAGCCTACAGCAGAGAAATCCGGATTTTTATAATTTTTCCCATAACTGAAAAACTATCTAAGGTCGAAATTTATGTAATAATAAACATACGTCGTTTATTTGTAAGTGGGAAGAACGCTTACCGTTCATAAAGAAATTTAAAAAGTGCCCAAGGTTTTCAGGAAAACCCCAAGAAGAGGACAGACGCCACCTGGACTGACGAAAGGATGGAGAGAGACATCGATCAAGAATGAAGGAGATATGGGAGAGGAGGAAGAGAGAGGAGAAGAAGGAGGGAACCAGTTGAACCAAATGTAACCCACAGTGGCTCATACGATTAAAAAAAACACACATCGTTCAGAATAATGAGCAAGTTGTGCAGCTCTGGAGAGCATACTAGTATTTCTTAAATCTCATTGTTTTGGACCTGCTCCTTACAAAATACGTAATCGAGAGGATTAAACCACGTTACGCCTCCCTCTTTCCAGTAGCTGGCACACAGCTGTTAGGCATTATGCTGCAAAGTATCGGCTGCTGTGTTTCCCCAACCTTGTTTAATATATGCATTGTCGACAGGTTGAGAGCATTGAAATCCAGAGTGACTTCGGGAATACGGTTTAACAAATCAATTTGTATGTGTTCCCTGGGGTATATGCGGATGGCATAGTTCTTATTCAAGAAAATGAGGATGATTTACAAAGAGCTATGTTTCAATTACAAGAAGTGGCAAGAGAGCGCTCACTGAATATTTCAGTAAGAAAGACCAAAACCATTGCCTTTAAAGGTAAATATCCAGTGAGGACTAAGATAGTTATAGACAACAGCACTTTAGAACATGTGAGACGTTTCAAACATCTCGGCTGTGCGGTAAGATATGCATCTGAATATGATATAAGAGAGAAGATAAATAAATTTAAGAATATTATGGTACGATTCATAGAAATCTTAGAAATAAAACAAGACACAGCACAAGGATTAAATTTTATAAGTTGATTGCAATACTCACGTTGATTTTTGCGAGTGAGACGTGGGTCATGACAAAAAAGGAAAGCTGCAAGATTCTGAGCGCTGAAATGCAGTTTCTTCGAAATACTTTAAATTATACGTTGCAAGATTGAATAAGGAATGAAGATACCAGAGCAGAAGTCGAAGTAAAGGACATAAATGAAATTATTTCAATTTACAGAAGACAATGCTTGGGTCGTCTGCAAAGGATGACACAGGATCGATTGACGAAAGCGGCACTGAACTAAAGAGCCATTGGTAGAAGAGATGTGGGTCGTCCGAGGATGAGATGGGTGCCGAAACAGGTTTGTATAACCTAATCCTTGAAGAAGATAAGAAGAAGAAGAAGAAGAAGAAGAAGAAGAAGAGAAGAAGTATCGGCGTTCCGATCTCCACTTTCTACACCGTATCTTTTACGTGGTACCTAAAAGTGTTCACAACCGTATTATGATTTGGTGTCCCAGGAGGCACTGGATATCGTAGCCATACCGCGGAGTTCTCACCGTTTAGACTTGCAGCCGGCCTAAACTCGCATCTTTTGGATCGGAGTCAAGGACGTTGTAGCGTGACAGAAAATCCACTACATCTTAAGTCATATGAAATCATAAAGTTTAATTACACCAACAAATGTTATAATAATATTGAATGACATTTAAATAAATCAAAGGAATGAACCACGATAAAATAAAAATCCTCATTACATTATATATAAAAACCACTGTTTAAAAAAACCAAAGAAAGTATCGAAGCAACTCATAGTATCATATCAGTAATTTACCCAGGGAGCTAAGAGCAGTAGACCAGTTATATAAGACCATATCAAGAAAAAAGACTCAATTAAAGAGTAGTGAATACCAAAATACCCCAAAAACAAGAAAAGGGAAGAATAAAATTTGTGATCAGGAAGAAAACAATACCCTGATACCTGTAGAGAAGAATAAAGTCAGTATTAGTGAATAAATTAAATGTTCCAAACTAAACCTCAGTCGAGATAACACAAAGTACCTTGGTTTACCCAAGAAAGAAGAATGAAGACTAGAAGAGGGACAAGAATGAAGACTAGAAGAAGGACAAGAAGGAAGACCAGAAGGAAGATACGAAGAAGGACAAGAAAGAAGACAGGAGGAGAGGAAGAAATAGTATGAAAGAAACACCGTTGTAAAACCTATTATTATATAAACTACTATCAACCCCAAACCCACAAAAACTATGCAAAAGAAAGTATAACATACCTTTGGGTATGTTATTGACAGGATTTTTAGGATATTTACATATCCTATAAAAATGTAATTATTTAAAAAACTAAAGTGCTGTATAGCGTTATAAGAAGTGAATCGACTAAAGCTATTGGGTAATAAAGAAAATAAACTAGTCTTAACAGTCCATGATTACTAAAGGTCTGGTCTGAGATAATAAGACTCAAAATATCAGAACCAACAGTGAAAGTGAATTTGTGTAAGTGTTTTTTAGAAATGCAATAAACTTAAAGTTGGTGAAGCTATAACTTATCAGTATGCAATATAACAACTTTAATATCTAATAATAAACAGCATAATAAAATAATAAAATGGAAGATTTCCAGTATTTTATTATTTCAATGTAAATCTTTATTTACAAGACATTTGTAAAAAATGATAATAAATAGAGTATAGGAGTTCATGTTTACTGATGTAGGGGATCACAAATAATAATGGTTTAGACCAGAAAGGACTGGGATTAATATAATATTAATAAGTGTAAAATGTTTAAATAGACTGTTTATTCACAGTCCTAAAATCAATGTGTTAGTAAAATGTATTTGTAAGAATTATTAGAAAATAAGATTTATGTTATGTGTTCTAAAAAGAATTATGTTTGCTAAATAATAGCCTACATACCATTAATAATGTTTAAATAGGTATGCTATGTTAACTCAAAAATAGTTAAAAGATATATGTTCAAACCATGTCTGCAATATGTTCAATTGTGCAGATTGCTAAACAATGTTCATAATTATTTATTTTAATAACCGTAGTGTTAATTAACTACTACACCACACAATAAGTTATAAGACATGTTATTTTCATATAATTGTAATTATGTAAAGTTAGAGAAGGAGTTAAGTTTAAATTTATTTGAGAAAGACAGAAATATAAAATTCTAAAATCTAGGCCATTTGGTGAATTCACAGAAACAATATAAACCAGTATAATTCACTTATAAATCCTGTAAACTAGCAAGATTTATATAAGATAACTCAGTTCACCACTAATGGAAATGATCCTATGAGTTAAAATGATAATAAGGAAATATACCTTAAAAAATTGTAAATTTTCAAAACATATAAATTAATTAATTTTCAAGAGCAATGTCAAATTTACAGATTAACACAAAAAACCAGTTCAAGGGTTTAATTTATATGTATTTAAGGAAAGGAAGAGGAATATGACTAATTAAAATTTATTATAATAGTATTACTGATACCTAAAATGGAGGAATTTTGTATAAAGACGGAAATCCAATTTTGAGCCTATATTTCCAAAAAGTGAACAAAATTTGTTAATTTCCACAAAATGTCTACAGATATGGACTATAATACATCAATTTAAAGGGAATGAGATGATTAAACCAATAATAAGGTTCATAATTCATAAAAGTGATGAATAAAATAGATAAATTCCATATATAATGTAATATTTTATCATGTGTACAGATAATCGAAATATGTTAACAATACTTTTTCAAAGATTAACTGGGCCAGATTTATGACCAAGTTAATTAGTCTTTTGTTGAATATCAAGCTGAATAGTTGTGTGACAAAACGTTCTTTAAATCGAGTCGAAAATGGTACTAGCGTTTAGCCATTAAAATAAGTGAAACGAGAGTTAGACGAATTAGACACTTTTTAAAACTAAAGCTATCCATACGTTCACGACAATAGTGAAAACAAACATCTAACTTCATGATACGAGTGACAGAAAACAGTAAAACCTTATATTTAAACCAATTCACTCTACAAATCATAACCATATCTTGAGAACGTTAACTCAAAGAAGTGAACACATACAAAATAAACTAACCAACACAAGTTTACACAGAACACTTCGTCAGAATACACCAAATAACTTAACAGACATATTACACCAGTGCGGGAAGATTTCAGACATTCACGAAGGTAATTCTGTCGTGATTTTGGACATGCCGATTTTGCAGTGAACTCGCCATATCTAGTAGCGGCCATTTTGAAAATTCAAGCCTGCCTTCTTTATCTTCCAGCAGTGACGTCATCGTCTGCATATTGGTTTGACAACATACATACACATTACTTATTGGAATTATTTAAATTTTATTGAATAATAATTATTGTATTTGTGTTAATTGTTAATGTTATACTTTCTCGTCACCCTTCTCTGACTATTAATTTTAATCGCTCAAAGAACCTGTCTTTTAATATATTAAATATCATAAATTTTGTTCTGTATGACACAATCGATAATTCCCGAGACAGAGTCGATAATTGCTCTCCATCGATAAAAAATCGATTATTTATTTAAATTGTCAATAAATCTATATATTTCCATTATTTCTTATCTGTTACTTATTTCACAGGTTAATTTAAGAGTATTTATTAAGGCTGAAGGACTTAACTAAGAAGAAAATATTTTATTTGAACGAGATATTGGACCAGCCAGAAAAGTCACCAATCGATTGCTAACTGGAGTTAAACTATTTAACTCCAGACTTGGTTCAAATCTTCTAGAAGTGCATCGGCGGTCAATAAATACCTGCCTGTTATTAAAATTTTTACAAGAACCTTTTAAAACAGATTTATTTCTTATACACACCTCTTAATAAACATAAACAAAATCTTTTACTATTTGAAAATTCTATTTTTATAAAATTTTCTATCAACTTATTATCTTTTGTAACGACCGGCATACAGCGGTCTCGTTACAACGTTAATCACTGGATGACTCTTAGAAGTCTTGTCATTTTCCTGATAACGATAAAAGAGATCGAAAGATTCGGTATCAGTTAAAAAAAATACTCATGTACACGCGTATGCGAAGTGGACAGAAAATAACAGCGCACTTGATTAACTACTGAGAGGCAGGAGAAAAGAAGTAGTTTAATGGCTTACGCATTTTGGCTCGCGTTACGTGTATTGTATGTAAAGAAATACACACTTAATAAGCCAACATTGTTGGGACATGTTAACGCTACCGCTACTTGACAATGGTTTGCAATCACGACTGATTAAGATCAAAAAATATTACAGCACGCACACAGACACACACGCCGTACAAAACAAGGTACGAACATTATATTTTACTTGAAGGTGACAAAGAGGACAAGTGCTCTTTAGTACGAGTAGAGCAATACAAGATGCAATTACGTAATTACTTTGGCATCTTGACTGGGTAAGTACAAGTGTTTAGATCGATGGTACAAGTATACAGAGCTGTAATAACAAAGTCGTATAATAAATAACCTCGGCAATGGTGTTATGATATCGTGTGTTGTCGTTAAATGTCTCCAGTCGAAACCTTGAGGTGCGTATGTGCGAGAAACCGTTACTGGGTTGCGTTGACGTGACCGCGGCCGATATCATTAAACGTTTCTGATTGATGTCTTTTGTTGTTGTTTTTTTTCTTTTGAGCGAGGAAATTAATCTTCCAAAAATCTCCCATTAACTTTGTGGTCGTGACCCTAAAGTGAGAAAGTATCGTTACGTTTTGACTTGTTTTTTTTTTTGTGTGTGTTAAGTGCCCTCCACTGTGCGTGTTTGGAGGGGGGAGTGCTGCTCCTGTTTTGGTATCTTACGTGTTGACAGCCAGGGCGTGTAAAGCCCACTACCTGACATCTAATAAGACAATTAGAGATTCCCTGCGTGTCCGTTCGCTGAACGTCACCATAAGGACACTTTCCCTAAAAGTTTATCGCCGTTGTGCGCCCTTCGAGAGCAATTATCTCTAGCGCCCTCGGTCGCAACCCATCTGTGCCAGGTGAATTTTGGACCCGGCCTCGGCGTTCTCTCATCCTCAATTAGTAATTAACTAATTGACTCCCACGGCCGGTAGTAGGCCACACCCCCTCAAATCCAGCATATCTAACGGTCTCTGCAACAGGAGCTATATTTTAATCTCGGGACGTAGCACACGAGAGGGCACTACCCTGCCCTGTTTCGACCACAACCTTCACAAACAACCCTCTTTCGACAGCCAGGAAGGCGTTCTAGACTGACCACTGTGTAATTGTCATATTCGTTATGGCTATTTTTCCATATATGTCGCTAATTGCTATTCAGTTTATGGTAGCAAAAATAGGTATGGTAATTTGAAATTAGAAAGAACGAAAATTATCCCGTAAAATAGCCACTTTCATATCAATACAATTATTAGGACTCTACTATTTCCAGTCAGTTACAAACTTATGTTTTAAAATTAACTGCGGGTATATAAAATAATTCTGAGGCGGAACACAATTATTTTAGATAAAAATTATTAAAGTTTTACCTTACTCAGGAGTGAAGGTTATGTTTTTGTGGATTTTATTGATGTGGGATAGTAGCTGTTCACATTGTCTTGTGTTTCCTTTGTTTAGAAGTAGGCCTGTGTCTTATCAACACCTAATGACGTATGATGTGTACAGATAGTGATAATATCGAACACATCATGGACAACAAAATCCAAGAGTTTTAAAATTTCTGTAACAAAGTTTGATCAGTCGACTAACTTAGTCGTTCTAATTGCTATTCAGAGTAAGCGATGCTATTTTGGAGAGAAGTAGAGTTAAGAAAGTTTTTTTCAATTAGAGAAAGATTTCACAAGACATTTGTACACAGTGCCTATCATTTCTTATCATTATTGTCGCTGTAACTACGTTAGGACACACTTGCTGACCCTCTGCCTATTCAAATTGTTCCTGAAAAAAAATCGTATCAACATCTTAAAGTTATTTAAAATTTCTTCTTGTTATTACTTAGCACAACAGCCCAACGTGAGCCCTGGCTTCCAATACTAATCTTCGCCAATGTCTCCTGTCCGTTGCCATCTCAGCGTAACCCTCACATCCATTCATCTGAGATCTTCCAGCACATCAATCCAACCATCTTATCCTATGTCGACCCCTCTTTCTGCTTTTATACACCTGTGCCCGTCAGGATTTTCTTTGGCATACGCTGATCATCCATCCGCTATAGGTGACCTAGCCATTGTATTCGTTGAACCTTTACGAATCTTACAATGTCCTCATGCTTCAATAGCACATCTATCTCCTGGTTATTTCTTCTTATTCTCAATTCATGATCTTCTTTAACCGGGCCACAAACACGTCTTACAACACGCCTTCTTTCAAACCTTCTTAGAGTTTCTTGTTCCTTTTTTTAATGTCCATATCTCGCCTTGATAAGTAACAACAGGTCTGATATGTGTCTTATATATATTTGCTTCTCAATAGTCTACTGTTAGCATCATATGCCCTATTTCCTGTTTGTATCCTGTCATGTATCGTCGTGTTTATGGAGCCTTCATTATCTATCATGTTACCCAGCAATCTGAAATCATTATCAGCATCAAATGAATTATCCTATTTAGATTTCTTCTTCTTTCTGATGCATAAATGTGTTTAGTTTTGCTGATTTTGACATCAGTCCCATTTCAGCGGATTTTTTATTCAGCACTTTCTATATACCTCAACTAGCCGTCGTCTTCATCTGGCTATTATCACAACATCATCAGCGTAAGCACATATTTGGCTTGTCTTATTTAAAATTTAATGAAATATAGTAATGCATGTTTCTTTATGTTTTTATGCGTTTCCTCCATATGAAAACTGTATACATTCGAACATAAAATTCAGTCACGAGATACAAAGCGTTGGGGAAAAAGTTATGGAAATACAAAACACAAATTATACGGTATTAGTACGTCAGAACAGAGGTTACCCATAATATTTCTGCCTGTTCGGAGATTCCATTAAAACTGTGGAAATAAAAGTACGAGAATTCTGTAACCGCGTTAAAAATACGCTAGATATTTTGCTTTTACCTGACTACAAGAGGCCTACGGTAGTTATTTCGATTGTATTCAAACTTCAGTGAGGCAGAAATTTCTTTTGATCCTCTTTCACATAATGCAGAAACAGAGTGTTTTAATACTTTTGATCAGGACAAAAGTGTTTTTAGGTTTATTCTGAAACGAATACTCAGTAACTAGATTACTATAGGCCTATAACAATACTGATTAGCAATTTTAATGAGTGCAATAAACAAACTGTTTATAAGTAATATTGCAACCGTAGGCCTACTCATCTTGCTAAAAACGGGATGCATCATTTATCCACTATCTACTAATAGATAAAACCTGCGATCGCGCAATCGTGTTGCCTTCTCTCTCTCTCTCTCTCTCTCTCTCTCTCTCTCTCTCTCTCTCTCTCTCTCTCTCTCTCTCTCTCTCTCTCGCTCTCGCGCACCTGACATAAGTGTCATGTCGGCTTATATTTATGGGTCGATAATTTTGTATAACAAATGTCCTTATGAATTCTCTTGCGTATTTCACACTAGTACTAATAGATTTATGTGTCATTTAAGATGATTAATTTCTAATAATGTATTATTTTAATAATGTTTCAAACTTTTTTTAATATTTTTATAATTTAGAATAGGCCTATCATACTTCATTTTATACACGTTCCGGGCTGTTAGGCCGTGGTCTAAGTTTTTCACCAGACGTTTCGTCCATAGCGATTACAGAAATCTGTTTCGCTACGTTCGCTGGTGCTGTGGTCCGTGTTCCCTCGGCACTGAAGATGTCCGTCATCGGTATGGACGAAGCGTCTGGTGAAAAGCATGACCACGACGACGATCTAACAGCACGGAAAATTGTGATACTGTAAACACCCGGGCGTGGAAGCTTACGTTCATTTATAAATATATAGCCTACAGTGGAACCCCGCTAGTCCGAAAACCCGCTTAATCCGAACCGGTCGTTTGAAAAAAGGGTCTAAAAATTGGACAAAGAAATAAAAATTACGACAAAAAATCTGGAACATGTCAATATAATTTTTACATAAAAAGCTTAGATAAATACACACTAATGCATTTTAGTGAAATTTTATTAAAACTAAGTACTTTAGATTGTTTTAAATATATGGCAAAATAAAGTTTTGAATTACGTTATCAACAAATTAGCGTCTGTAAAATGAATGGAAAAACATATTGGTACTTACAGTTTAGTGCCAGTAAAAGTGTATAAAACACAAAAAACTACAATAAATACACACTACATAACTAGGCACTACTTAAGGTGTTGCACAGAATCAGTCATTTTTCTCCGATGCAAAGCTGTAAATCCAGCAGGCGCCGGGATGTTCCGGCAGCGCCTCAAAAATAAGACGTCTGCCGGTGTAGCATTGGCGTGCTGCTCTACATAGGCTAACGGTAGTTCAAAAGCTCTCGCTGCTTCGGCGTGTGAGCTGTCTGGCACAGGATCATCTGCTTCTTCATTTTCGTCAGAATCAACATCACGTGTTTGTTGTATCAAAGATACGATTTCTTCATCAGTCAAAACTTGATGGTCTTCAATGTCAGCTGCCAGCCATTCGTTGACGTCTGTGTCGTCTGCTAGCTGCTAGTTGTTCAGTGTCGTTCATTGACGCGAGTCACGTAGTGTAGAAACTTGATGGTCTTCAATGTCAGCTGCCAGCCATTCGTTGACGTCTGTGTCGTCTGCTAGCTGCTAGTTGTGCAGTGTCGTCCATTGACGCGAGTCACGTAGTGTAGGAACTTGATGGTCTTCAATGTCAGCTGCCAGCCATTCGTTGACGTCTGTGTCGTCTGCTAACTGCTAGTTGTGCAGTGTCGTTCATTGACGCGAGTCACGTAGTGTAGGAACTTGATGGTCTTCAATGTTAGCTGCCAGCCATTCGTTGACGTCTGTGTCGTCTGCTAGCTGCTAGTTGTGCAGTGTCGTTCATTGACGCGAGTCACGTAGTGTAGGAACTTGATGGTCTTCAATGTCAGCTGCCAGCCATTCGTTGACGTCTGTGTCGTCTGCTAGCTGCTAGTTGTGCAGTGTCGTTCATTGACGCGAGTCACGTAGTGTAGGAACTTGATGGTCTTCAATGTCAGCTGCCAGCCATTCGTTGACGTCTGTGTCGTCTGCTAGCTGCTAGTTGTGCAGTGTCGTTCATTGACGCGAGTCACGTAGTGTAGGAACTTGATGGTCTTCAATGTCAGCTGCCAGCCATTCGTTGACGTCTGTGTCGTCTGCTAGCTGCTAGTTGTGCAGTGTCGTTCATTGACGCGAGTCACGTAGTGTAGGAACTTGATGGTCTTCAATGTCAGCTGCCAGCCATTCGTTGACGTCTGTGTCGTCTGCTAGCTGCTAGTTGTGCAGTGTCGTTCATTGACGCGAGTCACGTAGTGTAGGAACTTGATGGTCTTCAATGTCAGCTGCCAGCCATTCGTTGACGTCTGTGTCGTCTGCTAGCTGCTAGTTGTGCAGTGTCGTTCATTGACGCGAGTCACGTAGTGTAGGAACTTGATGGTCTTCAATGTCAGCTGCCAGCCATTCGTTGACGTCTGTGTCGTCTGCTAGCTGCTAGTTGTGCAGTGTCGTTCATTGACGCGAGTCACGTAGTGTAGGAACTTGATGGTCTTCAATGTTAGCTGCCAGCCATTCGTTGACGTCTGTCTCGTCTGCTAGCTGCTAGTTGTGCAGTGTCGTTCATTGACGCGAGTCACGTAGTGTAGGAACTTGATGGTTTTCAATGTCAGCTGCCAGCCATTCGTTGATGTCTGTGTCGTCTGCTAGCTGCTAGTTGTGCAGTGTCGTTCATTGACGCGAGTCACGTAGTGTATCGGAATTAACAGTAGCCAATGCAATATTTAACTGGTATTCACTGTATTTTCATAGTATAAAAGAGAGAGTGCAAGATCAAAAATTAGTAGGCTACAGTACTTTGATTGTAGGCACGAATGTGGTACTATTTATACACGTTATACAATTTATATTTATAATATACAGTACTGTATAACCTATAACCCGGTTAATCCGAACAGGGCTTGGTCCCAATTAGTTCGGACCAGCGGGGTTCCACTGTATTATTGTTTTTACAATGTTTCGACAGTTTTTAAATTACCGTCATCTCACCAATACGTTATTATGCTATTCATTATTTATATTATGTTACTATTAATTCAGAAACAAATATTATTTATTATTTATTCAAATAAAAATATACGTTGAGTGATTATGAATATATTTTACTAATATATTACTATTTAATAATAAGTAGTAGCGGTACTTTGCGCTAAACGTATGCAAGCTATGGGCTACTGTGTTTCACAAAGTATTATACGAATTTCTTCTATTAAGTAGTATATTTTATAGTGTTTCGTTTATTCTTAGTTAGCGCCATATTTTCCAATGGAATTATAGGGTACTTAGACCCCCACCCCCACCCACCTTCCGGATACAATATAATTCTACGACTTTCTTTGAACACAAGTGCGTCGCAGGAAAAGGGCAAAGACGGTTGAAGGGCGGGCGCGTATTTTTAATGTCAACCGACTTTCACTTTTTTTCAATACCGTAAACGCTGGGGTAGTTTGTGCCCGTTACAGTTACATTTATCCATTCCTTCAGTTGAGCCCAGGGGTAGTTCAGTTATAGTTGAGTGATACGTTTTCTCATTTCAGTTACAGTTCAGTGATACGTTTCCTCATTTACACAGAATCTGAAATACTCTTGGCAGCGTTGACATTCTGTGTTGCTCTGACGATGGCCTGCGTCAGGTAAAGTTAATTCAGTGTAATTGTTTCAGTATGTTTTATATTAATTCGCTTAGCGGTTAAACAAATCGTGTACAAGTTTTAACAGAATTACATAGATTCATAGTTTATATATATATATATATATATATATGCGCGCTCGTCTGTGTTTGTGTATTATGTATATAATATGTCTATTGCGATGTCTAGGTGTCGCATAGAATAAATAGTCGAGATATATGTAATTGGAACGAATTGGATTTATTAATGATGCTATTATTTTCTGACAGCTTTTCATACAGTTTATAAAAAAAATAATTAATCTGTCTCTGTTGACCTTTGTAACACGACTAAAATTTACTTTCTATGCAATGAAATAAATTAATATTAAAAAGTTCTTTTTGTCTTATTTACTATAAAGTCTTTACTGATGTGTAGAGTCTTTCTTTTAAACGATGTTCTGTAATTGTATATAAATAATATAAGTTCACTTCCTTTTTATGTCGACTGCAGATCCTTCAGACGACTTTGATCCTCGATCTAGACGAGTATGTGGGTTGATATACTCTGTCCAGCCTCAGGCTCGCTTTCGGGCGTGTAGATATTTCTCACGACCACGGTTATATAGGCCTACTTAACTCTTTCAACGCGAACCGATATTGTTACTGCTAAATGGTTGTCACGCATACACCCTTTTCCAGCCAGCTTAAAGTGTCTATATTTTAAAATAACTATTGTCGTCAGTTAGATCTTTTTATTACGATCATTCTGATATAAGTCCCATCTAAAAATTTACAGGCATTGCACAAATGCAATGCATAGAGAAGGGCATTGAAAATGCTTCAATAAATCTAAGAAATAGACTATATATATTTATGTTCATTCACCAATCAATGAATTCATTCTTCATTCACCAATCAATGAATTCATTCTTCATTTACCAATGTACAGATTATAAGTTAAATGTAGTCGCATTCATAAGCGAAGTTTTATATGTGTACTACGTTATTGACAACAAAGAAGTAGTTTCTATGGAAACTCACCGGTTCCCATTTTCGATAACGCACCAGCCATCGGCCGCAAATGTGCGACACGTCCTTATAAACATTTTCAATGTTAAAAATCCCCGTAAGTTATTTAAATTAACGTGTTTTTATGAATATCCCGTAAAATAATTAGCCTACCCACGTACAACACACGCGGCCAAGCATCCTTATGCACCATTTCACACCGCTTAAAGTTGTTTTACAAGCCTAAAAATACTTAAAACTATCATTTCTCACAATGTTCCTTATCAACTAACTTATAGTGTCCAAACCTGCAATCTCCACTTATTCATACGGGGATTTTATAAGCTATCATATGTTTTTTTCTCTGCTACATTCCATATGAAATTAGAATGTCCACTGCAATATGCAGGATAATAATATATAATAGTTGGGTTTGTAGAGATACATTATATAGGTTTGTAGAATGCATAAAAGAAGAACTGAAGACCTTGCAAAAGTAGGAAGCGAATTATAAGCGATAACAAACAACGTGCTTTTGATGTGACTAATGTTGTGTTCTGTCGAGAAGCTGCGTTTTACTTTGTAGAGAAAACCTTTGGCCATTGCAATTTAAGATTTAATATTTACGTTCCTTAAACCCGTAAATTATCTGAACCCATACATGCACACCACCGTAACAGTAAGACAAGAAAATCGTACTTTAAGTATTTGATCTTAGCTATAAATAATAAATTATATAAAAAGTTCAGTTAGTAGATTTGTTCTTAGTTTACTACTTAAATAATCCCCAAAATTAGTCTCCCACATCTCTTAAAGAAAGATCTCAGTATGACTTGATGTGAGTATAGTTTGTTATTGTATGTGACACTACATGTTAAAATTGAAGACATTACAGATGAGAACCAACATTGACGGGACTGGTTCAGTTTATATTACACGTCACACATGACATGTACTAACAAATGTATGTAGTACGGGATAATGCGTACTTTCACCCCTATGTAGGGATAACGTTCGTGGATCAGCCGTACTGAGTCATTCCAAGAAACCTTGTGAAATAAAAACTCTCTTTTCTGTGAAACTGTTGGGAATCGGTTATAAGGGTGACGTCCTCCCTTTCAGTGCAAAAGTATTCGGGGGTTTTTACAACGTTTGTCTAGCATCGTGAAGTTAAATACACAATGGTGGTGGAAGGTCGCATTTAGTCCCCGGGACTAAATGTTCTGCTTCCACCGTGTTCGGACGGAGGCAAGATACGTATTGAGTTGTTGGCTTAGGAAACAGATCAAATTATGCTGTATAGAACGGGACGAGAAATGTCGTCAGGGAAAAGCCCATAACTAATGCTATAACAACATATTTTATCAGCAATCGTTGAGATCTCTCGAAGCAGGAAGTTAGTTTCGCTAAACTGAGACAGAATTTATTATTTCCGCGATGTATGACTATATGGGAACGAATGAGCTGAAGTAGGCCTATCGTTCAGTTCCATTATCGTCTTTATCTTTGCTTTCTTTCTCATCGCCATAACGACCATACTCTATCTTCTCCTTCCGTTTCCTACTACACGTAACGCGGTTCACACGCATAAAGACGGGTGCGCGCGCGTACACTAGTATTTATGATTGATAAAATCTGTTCTGTTGTTTGCACTACTCGGAGGCGAGTGAGTAATGACGATCGCTTCGCTTTCAATTCACATCGTCGCCTTTAGACCGTCATCATCGTGGCAATCAGCGCGAGTAGACTACATTTTGTGTCCGTAAAGCTATTTGTAGTTTAATTTCACGCGGATCGCGCAGAACGAAATGAAGAAGAAGAAGTACAAGACGCGGCAGCCGTATTTTTCATTATAACTGGAATCTCATAGAGCAGCAGCAGCAGCAATAACCAGCGTCGATGGCGACGGCTTTTGTTATTTATTCTATAATAGTTAGCCGTGGACGAGACGAGCCACAGCTACTACACCTCATTATGGGAAAATGATTCAATTTTAATTTGCCTGAGTGCGAGCGAGCGCGTGTATGTTGTATGTTTTCTGAGTTCGTCTGGTCGGGTTCCATCGTACCTTCCAGAAGAGACGGTAATCGTGTCTTCAAGACTGCGCCAACGCACCACTACGCGATAAATTACTGAAATTTCTTGTGTCACAGTAATGAACATGTAACCTTCATGGTAGATATCGATCTACAGTCTCCTAATTGCGTGTACTAGTAGTGGACGTTATCTCGAGCGGCAGTCGAATGCTTTTCTTTCTCTATTGTCCCGTACGTAAATGTCGGGTCTTGTGCATGTTTCCGATACTTTTCTGGGTTGATCGAGCGCGTGTGTGTTGTATGTTTTCTATGTTCGTCTGCTCGGGTTCCATCGTACCTTGCAGAATGCGTTAATCGTGTCTTCAAGAATGCGCCATTACGCGAAAAATTACTGAAATTTGAAATTTCTTGTGTCAGAGCAATCGACGTTGTGATCTTCATAGCAGATATCGATCTACAGTCCCTAGTTACGTGTTCTACTAGTGGACATAGTGGACGTTATCACTAGCGCCAGTCGAATGCTTTTTCTTTCTCTATTGTCCCAAGTGTAAATGTCGGGTCTTATGTCTGTTTCCGATACTTTACTGCCTTGAAGACCATCCTTCTTACTTCTGTTTTACTTTTCCTCGTTTTACCTAAAAAATTCTCTTATTCGTTCCTGCCGCAGTCTTTGTGTTTCTCTTACTGTTTCGCCACATGGCCTAACTTCTAGCGCTCTTTTTTCAGTCATTTATGCGCACTGTCGCCTCGTCTTTTCAGTAGTTAAGTTTTTGTCCAGTATTGTTTGTCTTGAGGCTAGTTCTTCTTCTATTTTAGAATATTATCCTATGTGTTTGTGTTTTTTCTTCCATTCTTCTTACATGCCCCAGTTTAGTTTGGAATTGTTTTTCATTAGATTCTAGCTCGCAGCTCCATGTATTACGTTCGATACGTGTATTCTGCTTTGTTACTTAGCATATTTGTCATTCTGTTTATCACTGTTTTATACTACTACTACTACTACTACTACTACTACTACTACTACTACTACTACTACTACTCCACGGCGCTACAGCTTATGAAGAGCCTCCAGAATGACGTGTCTCCACTCTTCTCCTATCTTGTGCGACTCTTAGCCATTTCTGACCCCCCAGTCTTCTCATATCTTCATCTATATCGTCCACCCATCTTCTTCTTCGCCCCTCTCTTGCTCTTCTTCCTCCTGGTCCTCCACTGAATACTTTTTTCACTGCTCTTTCCTCTGATCTCACGTACAAAGGTACGTGTGACCTGCCCACCTAATTCTGCCTCGTGTTATTGCTGTGACGATGTCCGGTTCCTTGTATAGATCGTGCAATTCGGCGTTTGTCCTCACACGCCACATTCCAGTATCTAGTACACCTCCGTATGTCCTCCTCAGAATCTTTCTTTTCCATCTTCTGATTATATCTTCTTGGGCTGAGGTCATGGTCCAGGCTTCTGAAGCATATAATACTACTGGCCGCAATAGACTTTGTAAATCTGGACCTTGGAGGTTCTAGATATGTTTCTGGACTTTAGGATAGACAGCAGCACCTATTTCCCGTGGTTAGTTTCCATTGACATCATCACTGTTTTATGTTACTGACAATTCACGCTATTTCCTTTGTATGGTTCTGTCAAGGAGTTCTCGTTTTGTATTCTATTCTTTAACTTTCCTGACATTTTTTTATATTTAATTTGAGCGATCCAACAATTGTTTCTTAACACCTGAATATTAATCCTGGTGCGTCAAGGTCATTTGTAAAACGGCGGTTTTCGGTCAAATCCAGAACACTTGAAAGAGATCGGATGTAGGTCTGCCCCTAATTTTGCTTCTACACAACCTAGCGGATCCCAACAACGGTCTCAACACATATGGACATTTTTCACAACTTAACACTTACGTAACAACGTTTCTCACTATTCAGTAAAAATAATTAGCGTAATTTAACGTCAACTAGTGTACACTAATTCTAAGTTTATCGATAACAAATTAAGGATAAAGTATCCGCTTATGAAGTTATCTGTTGGCGAGAGAACTTATTCAACTTGCAATAAAGGTTGCTCATATGTATTTGGAATAAGAGAGATTTTGGTATAAAAAATTAAGATTCAAATAAGAGTGAACGCAGTCTATAATTAGATGAGACGAGGTCATAGTAGTGTTTAAATGTGTTTTATTATAATAAAACACTGTTTCAATGAACATAAATAGAACCATGTCACAAGTTGTATTATTTTAAGTGCGCATACGTATACAAACAAAATGTAAGAATAATGTTTTTAAATGTAACAGTATGATTTATTCAATATTTAGTTGAAAAGTAGAATGTGTTATGCGCAGCAAAATAATTCAATTTTTTACCAATTATAAAATGGCTTAATTACTAAATCGAATTTGAAACATAAGAAAACTTCCAGCCAAATTCAAAATAAAAACCACAATGGAGCTCACGGATTAACTTAAAAACGTAGAAAGTAAACAAAAATACAAAATTGTAGTCGTCTGACATTTCGGACATGTCCACAAACAGTCTCATTGACGATACTATAAATATTATAAGAAATAATAGGTGTCACTGATTTTAAATTGTTTTTATGAATTAAACAATTGGAAAGTTGTTTAAATATAGGCCTACTAGGCAAATAATGAACTGAGTACAAGAAAAGGATTTCAAAAGTAATCAGCTCGGTCTCTCAGCTTGCGAGTACGTTAAATAAGATACAGTCCTAAAACTGATAAAAAATATTTTATCATAAATAAAATTGTTTTTAATATTTACATTATTGTTGTAATAGTATTTAAACGTTTAGAACACGGCGCCCACATTTTTTAAAATATTACGCTTTGCTTAACCACTCATATTTGTGGTTGTGGAGAAATGTTTGTTACCAATGTGGGGAAAACAGGTTCAGTAATTGACCTGGCAACACGGCCTTTTCGTTTCAGATATTTCGTGAGGCGTTGGATCAGTTTGTTGTCCTTGGAGCGCAAGGTGTACGGCAGTGAGTCGGGCACCATAGTGGCATATGTGAAGTTCTCACTTCAAAACAAACAAAAAAACGGGAAATTGGATGTAGCGATTGTTATTTTGGTGTGGAAATAGACATTTACGTTTGAGATACCGAAACATTTCGCAATTGGAGAGCAGCAGTGTATACGCTATGTCTCCACAACGTTTTGACAAGAGGTCGCCGTCCACAGCCACCGTGATCTCAGTTCACACGTCGTCGGCAGGCAGAGCCGTCGTAATTACGTCGGTTGTATAACACACGGTCAGCGGGGGCCGAGATTTCGTACAGTAGTAAGAAGCTAATCCGTGACGACAGCTATTTACGTAATGTCGGCCGGCCGGCGATTAGTGATTTCTCTGTGAATGGAATGATTGTCTTAACGCCAAATTGTTGTTTGTACCTTACTAACTCCCGTAAATTACATATAATGACGGACAACAACAAAACGTACATTATGGACACAGACGTTTGATGCAATCATTTCCTAAACGCCGTCGACAGAGTCGAAAATTATAAAGCTTCTCGGCAGATGTAGTAGTCTTTTTTGGTTTTAACGATTTCTGTTTGAGTGTACGTTTTATCTGTGTTCTGTCGGAACTGTTTTGTGACAACTACGTGTGATCGATTGGAGGATTTACACAGTTCTGCGCACTCTCTCGCCGTTGCTGGGTTGTTACCGTCATTTGTTTGTCGTAGGCAGATTGTGCAAGAATTGCAATCTTCTTATTCAGTAAAACTGTCTACGACAGGTGTGAACTGGATGCTATCCATTTTTCTCGGACGTGTACATCTTCATCTTCATCTTCATCTATAGTCATAGATCCTTCAGTTTTTGATGTCATCAAACATTCCAATCTTTCTTCTGTCTTGTCCTCTCTTTCTTCCACTATGATGCTAGCTGTAGACACTCTCTACGCAATATTTATGCAACAACCAACTTGTTTTTCTATTTCTTATCAATTTCAGCAGTTTTCTTTCCTCTTCTATTTTCGTCAGTACTTCATCATTTCATTTCTCACTCTACCAGTGTATTTCACCTTAATCATTCTTTGTAACAACAACATTTCGACGCTCTCTGGGTAGTCTACCTTTTTTTGTATCGGCCATCTGAACACCACATGCCAATTTCAATTCTTTATTCCTTGTTCTTTTCTTTTTCTCGAATATTCTTTCATCTTTTCACTGTCTCTTCTTCCTGTCTTCAGTCCACTTTGAACCTGCGTTTTTCTCCTCTCTCCTACCCTGGACTCCTTCCATTTTTAAAACGTTTGCCCGAAAAACCTCTCTTTCAATTGCTTCTTCTGCGTTTATATTATTTTTTTCTAAATCCTTTTTGACTTCTTTAATCCAACTTGATGTTGGCTTCTTTCCCCCCCCCCAAATTTGAAGATCTGTTTTGTTAATCTATTGTCGTCCATTCTATATAAATGTCCAGAAAATACTAGTTTTTTTCTCGCTGTTTTTGTTATATTTTCTATACTTTGATAGATTTCATCATTAATTCTTAATTTATAATCTTTTTCGTGGCCTAATATTTTCTTAATAATTCGTCTTTCCAATATTTCTAGTTTGTCTGAATTATAATTGAATGCTAGACATTCACTTGCATATAGACATTCTGGCCTCACTACTGTACTGTAATGCCTTATTTTCGCATTTTTAGATATGCATTTTTTATTGTAAATATCTTTAGTTATACCATATGCTCTTTCAATTTTAAGAATCCTTTCTTTTATAGCAGATTTTTCTAAACCATTCTCTTGAATTATTTCCCCTAGATACTTAAATTTTCTAACCTCTCTATTCGAATAATATCCTTTAGCAGGAGTTTTGGCGCATTTTTAATGTTCTTGAGAAATTTGTTTTTTCTGCAGAAATTCTTAAGCCTGTTCTACTGGCTATGTCCTCTAAAAAATTAACTTGTGTTACTGCAGATGTCGGATGTTCAGAAAGTGTTAACAAAGTCATCTGGGAATGTCAGACAGTTTATTTCAATATGTTTGTTCCTTCTTCCCAACATGATTGGTGATATTTTGCATTCCTTTAATTTTTCATTCCAAATTCTCACTACTTTCTCCAGGACACATTTGAAAAGAATTGGGGATAAACCATAACCCTGTCTTACACCTGTATTTATGAAGTGTACCTTTATTCTTCCTTTTTTATGGATCCTGTTTCACCGCTATATGAAACCACACTCCACCCTACAAATTTGCTTACCAAATTTCTTTCTTAACACAAACGGAATCCTCGTTGCGGTCAGTAACGCTTTTACCTTATCAAAAGCTCTCTTACCCGTAGATATCCTACTTCTGATTTCCTCCGTACAGCTTCCATTCCATGTGACGTATACTTAAGTGAATGAACTTGCTCTACAGTTTTTCGTCCAAGAATTCTTATGATCCTTCATTCTTGCCAATTCTTAGTACCTTAATTATTCCTACACTTATCTTCAAACCGAACTATTTCCCACACTCTTACAACATTCTACACCATAAACTGTAGCTCTTTTTCTAATCCCGCCAACACCGCTTAATCAGCCGTATATTTAGTGGTCTTTATGGTTTTCTGGTCCTCCCATTACAATTCCTCTTGCTTTTCCTGAAACCTTCTCTGTCAGCTTTTCAGCGTAGATGTTGAATAGTTTGGCAACTATGTACTTTTCTTCTCTTTAGGTACTCTTTTTCCTTTCTTTTGTCATGAGCCCTGTATCACTGCCATATTGTAATAAATTAATAAAAAGATGATGTTGTGTTGATGTGTGTTGATGATATAGATATTATGGAGTATGAGACTCCGATGTAATCAAGTCCAATGTAATATGTTTAATTGGTGTGTAATTGGTGTGGCTCTCGACGTCTTACTGGCCTGAAACACTTCCTTAAGTTTCCCAGCTGGTCGAGTCCCAATGGTAGCAAGGCCGGTCGAGTAGCGTAAAGTTGATGAATGAATATATCTGTTCAGCTTCGCCGAAAGTTTCAAAACAAAATTTATTGTTTTGAAAGAAATTTAAAAAAAAATTATGTTTATAAAAAAAAATAATTAAAAACAATTTTAATTTTATTAATTAATTAATTAGGATCAATTAATTAATATAGGGCTGTGAAGTTTTAAACAGTGTAATGCTCTTCTGAAAATTTTTATTAAAGTTTTAGTATATTTTAAATAAGCGATCACCACTCATAAGACTGTCTGTAAACCAATCGATACTTGTTTACCTTTTTATTTTTTAGGTTATCTTCACTTACGGGTGGTAAAGTCCTTGTAGATTATCAATTAGAATTATATTATTGGTAATTAGTATTATTGAAGAAATAAAGAACTATTAAGTATTGAAAAGTATTAATGTTTTATTAAGTAATAGCAATATTGACTCTTATCGATTAGTATCGACTCTCAGGATATCGAAAAAAGTTACAAGTATATGATATAAAAATTATATAGGGTTCTTTAAACAGCCAGTTATTACCAAAGTCAGAGAAATCGGGCTAATATTTAAAAAGTATAACGTTACAATCAAATTAATAGTTATTAATAAACACAGACATTGAATAATAAATTGTAAATATAATAATTGTTTTCACCCAACAGCTGTGTCGAACTAGAAGGCGGGGTTCTGGCAATGATAACCAATATTGCAAATGGCTGCCGTGAAGTTAGTGAGATGTCATTCGTATATTGGACGTTCCAAATAAAAGATTTTCCTGTAGTATTCCTGTTCTGATGTCTGCGAATCTCTTGTAAAATGTTGTGTAGTGTCTAGTGTACTGTTTCTGAGTTGTATTTAGTGTATCCGTATAATTATTAGTTCAAACACTTTCCCCGATTCCATCACTAATTTGGGTTAATGTATTACACAGTTTTCTAGTGTTTTGTGGTGTTTTTCAGAGTAGATATGTATTGTTCTGTGTTTATGGAGTGTTTCTTGATTGTTTCTGTTATAATATGATAGTTTTTAGAAGTATTCCACAAGTCACTCGCGATTTCACAATAACGTACTATACATTCGCTTGGTATGTCTATTATAGGTTAGGTTATGCACGTTACCAAACGTATGTCATGTTAACCGTTCAAAAACCAATAATTAACTAACTGTTTCCTCCAGTTTCAATTAAACTCTTAGCCCATATAATATTATCCTTAACATTGTTCAAAAATATTTTCACATCCTGTGTACATTTTACTATTTCACTATATGAATGCCTAAACTTTGGTTATTTGTCAATTTTATTCACTAGATTTGATTTAAATTAATCTTTCAGTTCATTCTGGTTATTTTCAGATTAAATAATGCCATTTTATAGTGTTTTCTGTCCAAAAAATAGTAATTTTACTTTCAGTTTGGTATACAAACTGTTTGGAAGTCAAAACATTAAAATTTACTTCCTGTCATTATATAAATTCAGCCATTTTATCAGTTATATTTAATATTAATAATTCTATATTGTATTAAAAGGTTCCTATTCCCTTATTTTCTGGTAATTAATTGAATTAGTTGTATTCTGAAACATTATTCTGAAATATATGACTCCCATGTCTAAATTTCTGAGTTTAGTCATTTTTATTTTTTATTCATAATTCTGAATATAATTTATTAAAATCTCTCTAAATGGTATGTGCAATTATATGGCATGATCTCAAGTTTATTTTGTCTAAACCCCTTTTGTTTATTTGCATTTAATTGAGCAATTTCTCTGTTTTGATGAAGTTTGGTTTCCATTCTTTTGGCCTATGATTTTTTAACAATTTTTCTTACAAAATAATTTACAAACAATATATGATGTGTGATACCCTCTCTGACTTTTACAAATAGTATTATAAATTAAACATGTTTTTAAATTACACAAAAACAATTAGTATTGGTTACAATACAAACAATAGTTAAAACAAATAAAGAATTTTTTTTTTTTTTTTTTAAATAAATGGTTGTCTTCAAGTCAGACATTTTGCAACACAATTCCCATTTCCAACATGGAAATATGGTTTACAACAAAGATTTTTACTAACTAACATCTTAATTACTCTCTACTATTTACAAGTGGTAACTATTTTTATAGTTCTGATGTTAGTTGTTTCAGACCCAAACAAATGTCCTTATATCTAAAACATTTTTAAACATTCTTATACTATATACATAAAAACCTTATATTTATATTCTTATTTCTAAACATTATTATAAGTAGGATTCTACAGTTTTTATACTGTCTTTTACATTGTCTTTGGGGAATTGTACCCTGTCATTAACAAATAAATAGTATTAATTGTTCAAAAGGTATTATGAACTCTGTTTTCCTTTTTTCATGTAAAACAAAATGTTATTTTAAACAGATTCATGTCTTATGAATAACATATTGTCACAGCACACATTTTAAGTCATTGAAAAATGCATATTTCATTGCATCCAATGTTTGTGATTGCCAAGAATGAAACACAAGGTTCATTTTTTATAATACCCAAAACTATCACTGGTTCACTTTGCACTTATATATTATGTTAATGCTAAATGGTCGTATAGTCTTATTAACATAATAAATTGGTTAGCGTTTTTTCAATGGAGATTTGTTCCATGGGTACTATATTATTGTTTCATCTTAGTTCACAGGAAACTTTTACTTTATACACTCCTCTCTTTTAAATTTATATACATGTGGTTTTTATTTCGTTATACTTTTATTTTTAGATATTTATTTTGGGGATATAGGGATTTGGGTGTCTTTTATAAGAGCATGACATCTTCTTCAGGATGCTGCCCTCTTCTTCTTTCTTCAGTCTTCTTTTCTCCTGCCTTCTGGGACTGGTATCTTCTCCATCTTCTTCTTGATGCCATCAGGTTTCTTGGGATCTTCTCCATCTTCTTCTTGATTTCAGAAATACACCACCTGTATTGGTTGATCTTGGCTTATTTTAGGGTTTCTCTTCTATTTATTCTCCCTCGTCGTGGGTTTGGTCATATTCTGTACTGCTTTGTTATTTACTTTTTTACCTTCCTGGGTTATACCTTGAAAACCGTTGGTTATGAGACTGGTCTTGGATGACTCATCACTAGTAACTCCTTTTATTTTAACTTGTATTTTCTTTATAATAATGATTTCTTTCCACAGTTGATATGAATTAATCTATTTATATTAGACTTAATGCTTTCTTCCAAATTTAAATATTATAACTTCATTATTCTAATGATCAATTGCCATTCAATATTATGCTTATATCTGTCATGTTACAATATAAAACTACACTCTACTAATTTTGATTTGTTTTGAGCTAAGCATCACGCATTTTTCTGCAAGGGCTGTGTAATTTCCTTGTTTGCAGCGGATAGTGTGCAGTTCCAAGCGACAACCAAAACAAAATAATGTACATTCTCGTTATTCGACGTTCAACTGAATGAAATCTGTTACTTTTTTATATTGTCATACTTTCCAGTCAAACACGTATATCGTGTTTATATACTGCAAATATAAACACATAAGTTTTGAAAATTTTTCGTTTCTCAAACAAAATACTTCAAACAATTTAGAAGTTGTTAATCTAAAATTAGGAGGAAAACTGATTTTATCTGATAAAAAATCGAAACTCGGTTTCATATTGCCACTGTCAGATCCTATTTATGACACTTTCGGCTTCAGATGAAATCCAACATCAGGATCTGTCAGAATAAAAAACGAAGATATATCGAAATAAATCTGGTTTCACTATCTATATAGTATCTACCCATATCTGACAGTCACCTGAGGAAGAAGAATAAGAAAGAGATACAATGAGTACTACCAAATGCTATCGGTCCTTAACAAATACCCGTAATGTTCGCAGCCTTCAAAAAACCTCAAAAAGCCCAGTTTTACAGGATCGACGAACCTTTCATACATAGAAGTGGCTGAAAAACTACAAGGGCATTGTGCTAGTACTGCACCCAGTTTCATTTGTTACACAGAATACCATTATCCTAGAGTTGAACACTAGTTTTGAATAATTGAATTTCGAACAAACGTGGATACTTTGCGATCTAACGGGCGCTTCTGACGCCCAACTACGGCTCTGTAGTGGATGTTACGTGAGTCTGTAAAAAAAAAAATACTTCAGTACCGAGTGCTCAACTACTGGCTGCTCAAAGTTTGATATGTCAGATTCCTAACTGCGGTACACTGGGTTCGTTTCGAGTGTTACGTGGAATAGTATCCCATTTCTTCGCGACAAATCAGCGAACATAAATTATCTGACAAGTTTAGTGTTCTGTCATGAAATTATAAATTGGGAGTGACTAAAGGCCAAGTCATTGGAAACCCTAACAGTAGATCACCGGTTGGAAAATAAATTACTTATGTTTCTACGCGTGCTCGACGTTCGCAGACTCCCTTTGTAAGTGTCTGCCGGAGCGTGGGCGTTGTTTTTGTTAATGCGTCCGTACACGGCCCGTGTCCAGGCACTCCCTGAAGACAACGACGACGGAACTCGCCGTTCTGCGACTTCGAGAATCGCATTGATTTATAATCGCGTGTAGAAAAACTTACAACAAGCTCGCAAACAATCTTTTACCGGAAAAAATATCTTTTGCGCTAGTGATTCATTAATGACAGAACTAAACACAGCCGCACAGAGTCATTATTTACTTTCGTGTGACATAGGTCACGGAGAGACACTGACCTCGGCCCGTGTGACATACTAGTAGATTTACATTTGGGTTTGGAGAAGGAAGCGGAGACGCGTCGTTTACATTTGACTGCATTTTTCAAGTGTTTGTATGACTTGTATCCACATGTAACAGCGGCCGTCATTATGGAGTACAGTACAACCGTATGCGTGTATGCTTGGTCGTGATACAAAGCGACATAATTTATACATAAACTTTTATCTCTGTAGTTGTCCTAAATAATAACGTTTCGTTACTTGAAACACGGATAGAAAACGTTAATTTTTATAGAATACAATATATTAACTTTTTTTTCTTCAAATACTTTTCCTATTTCAAATTCTTTGCCACTGATCCTAATGTTGCCATGATTCCAATATCATTGACGACATACTGAGACCAGGGAAATCGAGATTAACTTTGGGAATACAGCTTATCAAAGCAATTTGTATGGGTTCCCTGCTATATGCAGATGACATAGTTCTTATTCAAGAAAAATTAGGATGATTTACAAAGAGTTACGTTTCAATTACAAGAAGTAGCAGGAGAGTACTTACTGACAGTTCAGCGAGAATGGCCTTTAAAGGTAAACATCCAGTGAGGACTAAGATAATTATAATCAGTAGCACAAGTGAGCCGTTTTAAATATCTCAGCTGTGCTGTAAGTTATGAATCTGAATATGATATAAAAGGGAAGATAAATAAATTTAGGAGTATTTGTGGTACGATTCTTAGAAACCTTAGAAATAAAACAAGATACAGCACAACGATTTAAGACAATCGCAATACCCACATTCACTTACATGCGAGTGAGGCGTGGGTCATGACAAAAAAGGAATGCGGCAAGATTCAGAGTGCTGAAATGCAGTTTCTTCGAAGTATTTTAAACTATACATTGCTAGATAGAATACGGAATTAGGAATCAGAGCAGAACTCGAAGTAGAGGCCATAAATGAAATTATTTCAGTTTACACAAGGATCATCTGTAAGTTGACTGTAAGTCTACTTACAATGGTGGGATCATCTGCAAATGATGACAGAGGAACGATTGCCGAAAGCGGCACTGAACTATAAAGCCATTGGTGGAAGAGACGTGGGCCATCCGAGGATGAGATGGGTGCCGGAACAGGTTTTTTATATAACCTAATCCTTGAAGAGGAGAAGAAGAAGAAAATAATCAAATATCAAAATATATTAATTTCATATTTATAAATTGACTGATTTTATTAGCAATCATACTTGCGAAACACGAACATAAAATTAGGATGGCATTCCGCTAAGTGTCAGATCTTGATTTCGAGTTTCTGTTTTTTAAATGACTTACAGTTCTGTAATGGCGTTTTTATTTCATGCAAATTTACAATCCGCTATTATTAAGTACATACAGTGAGCAATGAGAAAATGTTCCGTATTTTTGTTTCGAGTTGGAAACCACCTATTGACAGTTAATCAATTTTATATGGATAAATCTCTGCCTTTAGTGTCTTCGCACTTCCATCTGGATGTCGATGGAGTAATTTTTTTCGGTACTTGATTTTGGTGATACACACGTTCTACTCTTACAGTTTTCCGACGTGTAGTTTCACTGCATTTTTGATGAACTCTAAAGGACTCACACGTCATTTTGAATGGAGGTGTACCATAGGAACTATTTTGTGTGAAGAGTTTTTGTCTGAAATTTGCGTACGATTTTTGTGCGTGCACCAATTTGAAAATAGAATTCTTTTGTACAACGGTAACGGATTTTTCAGAGTTAGTTATGATCGTCTTCTCATTAGGCTACTATTTTTTTTGGTCACTTGATTCTGGATAAACGGGCTGGTCAAAGGTTCTTATGCCAGTGATTAAAGCGGGGGGATTCTTCATTGGGTTTCGTGCCTTTCCCTACGTCTTCCAAACCAGTAGAAGATTACGAGGATCACATTGCAAGTTCTGTAATTTTATTGACACTGATCCCTCTGGCCACAAGTGTTCTATCCGTATTCTAAAATTCCAGTTGGTGCAAACAGTTGAATCTTCACACTAAGCCGTATTCTCATTAGTGAACCAGTAATCAGAGCACCCGGTAGCTACACGTTTACGAACCAGCTGACTGCGGCTGATACACAAGATGCAACCACTGCTGTCTCTATATGCAGACATTGTTAATCCACAAAATGTTCCACAAATTAAACTAAACCAATAGAGACTGCGAAAAAAGTTACGTGATAACCGAAGTTACAGGTGGGCAACTACTGACTCGTTTTCTGAAAGAACTATAATCTGCTAAGAGTACTGTTTCTTGATCCAACAAACAATCCTTTTCTGGTTTAATGTACAAGTACCGTCTCCAACGTTTGTAGGACTTGATTTTTTCCCAGGCGGGAAAAGCTGAGTTTCACCGTACGGAGTTATCACCGAATGCGACCACCCCTCCAACTCTTATAGAAGAGATGAGTACTAAAGCACGGAGGTCACATAGTAGTAAACTTTATATAATTTACCATAGATGCTAAATTATTAGTCACAAAACAATATAGTTTCATAAAGTAGAGGAAGTCGAAAATATGTGTTTATTGATTTTTTAAATTTACTTATTGTTTTTTAGTTAGGTTAAGCTGCTTTGTTTCCGAATCGGTCTTTATGACGAGAAGGCTGCGTTTTCTTCGCGTTTAACAAACAAGGTTCCGTATTTAAGGATCCCTGCTGCTGGTCGTCTTGCCGTTCCGTGAAATTGCTCCGCAACTCGGGCCGGCCATGATTTTGTTTATTTTTCGCTTCACAAACTTAGAAAGCATTGGTCGTCGTCGCCCGTCGTTTCCACTGCAATTAAACGCAGTCAGAGCGCGGGCGAACCTATTATTCTCACTCGAGTGATCGACTTTATTACATAATCAGCGAATACGTTTACTGTATAAATTGATACGCCTCGTTACGGAAAATACGTAGTTGGAAAATTATGGTTGTTTCAACGCCAGGTCTCTGTACAGAGAACAAACAAGCCAGCAGAAGAAAAAGCGTTCGGAATTATGGGAGTCATAGCGGCCAATCAGATCCATTTTAGAATACTCATGTGACATGCCTAGCATCTTTCTGATAAGTTTCGCGTATCTGTAGGGGGCGAAACATATTTCTAAATCGTATGACATTTCTTCTTCTTCTTCTTCTTCTTCTTCTTATTCTTCTTCTTCTTCTTCTTCCCCTTCTCCTTCTCCTTCTCCTTCTTCTTCTCCTTCTCCTTCTCCTTCTCCTTCTCCTCCTCCTCCTCCTCCTCCTCCTCCTCCTCCTCCTCCTCCTCCTTCTTCTTCTTCTTCTTCTTCTTCTTCTTCTTCTTCTTCTTCTTCTTCCTCTTCCTCTTCCTCTTCCTCTTCCTCTTCCTCTTCCTCTTCCTCTTCCTCTTCCTCTTCCCCGTTTATACCCCCCGGCTTAGTGGATTCTCGGTGCATTTTTTTAAATAAGTTCCTATTTCGTTACAGTTGTCTCACTTCTTCATGGTCTTTAACCTTTTATTAACAATCGCTGCTAGGCAATCTGATGGAATTGTTATTTCTGATCTGATGATGAGCTGCGAAGTTTGAAAGCGCTTATCTGAATAATGTTTCTATAGTGGTGTGCAACAGTGTTAATTCTGTTTATCCTCAGATATTTCGTTTCTTGTTGTGATACTTAGCTCTCCATATGAGATGTTTGAATAACAACAACGTCTCCATATGACCAAAAAAATGATAGACCTCGTTAGAGAACACAACTTTCCTATCTGGTTATTGTAATCAATTCCAGTGTGAAGTATGGATCTTAATTTCTCAATGTATAGTGTGAATCGTTTCTAAAGGAACAAATTATAAAAAAACTTATTTTATACCCGTTTTTTGTAGGATCAAAATAATTACACATCTAGTAATAAAAACACATGGCTGTAATAAAAATCTTCAATTATGTAAATTTTAAAACTTATTATTGTAATAACAAAATTTTCGTTCTAAAATAAATATCGGACGTAGAAAAAAGGTTTCTTGGTAATAACTTGAAAAAACAACACATAGGGCTAATGCTATTTAAAAATAGTTTTCGTTGCGATACTATATTCTTTGAGTTAGTGAAGCAGTAGATATTCTATCAGTTTTTTGTTGTAGTGAAAAAATGTAAATTTGTAAAATGTAGAGGACTAAAAATTTTTAATTTCATTTCAAATCAAAGGTTTTTATAAAATCGATGCTTGTTTCAAATTCAAGAAACGCCATTATGGAGTTCCCCCTAAAAACCCTAGTCAAAATGTTCATTTATTATATTTTCTTCTACTCATAGATTCAAAAAATAAATAAATAACGTTTTCATATTAATAACCTACAGTTCACTTTATATTCGAAATAATTTGTGAGTTTAGCTTATCACTCATAGAGTGGTCAACTTATTTGTAAGTATTAATCATAGGTCTATAAGAAATAGAAGTGCATAAATGTAAAGTTTATTACTATTTAAAAGTACTCTCAATAGAAAATTATGTATAGTAACCTACTTTAGTACAGCTAAAATTTAGTTTACTTTGTAGCAAAAAAATAACAAATTCTGCTTTATGGTTGCTAACTGTAGTCTGATGTTTTGTTGCAGCTACTTCAGCTCGCAAAGAAACGGCTTTCCGACGGGTCTGTCGGACCCAAGGTTTGCGCCGTTCAAGCCGGGAGCGGCGACACCGTTCGTCGGGTTGATGGCGCCGCTCGGAGGAGGGACGACTACCAGCACCACTTCGCCGTCCACGGTACACCCGACGCCCACAGCTCCGTCCAACGCTTCAACCAAAGACACGACCGACGCCGACGTCAAGCACAACGTTCCGACGCCCGCCGAAGGACAGCAGGCGTTGTTCGCTAACTTTGGACTTAACCCGTTCGCGCATCCCAGCGTGCCGGGAAGTGTGCCGTTGTTTCCGCCCATGATCGACATGAGTTCGACGCAAGCCTTGCTCAACATGGTGAGAACTGCCAGTGCCCAAAGTGCTAATCAGTTAGAGACGTATTTGAAGGGTGCTATCAAACGGCCCACGGAGCAGTCGAACAATCCGTTAGACCTGTCGTCCAATTCGCGCGCTCCTGTAATTAAAAAGTCGCGTAAACACGTGCCGAGTTTGAGCGAAAGTCTGTACGGCCCCGACGCGCTGTTAAACCTGCCCATACTGAACGCTTTACAAAGAACTACTAAGGACCGTTTACAGGCGAAGCGGACCGGAAGTGTTTCACCGAAACCCAGATCGAAACTGGCCACGGTTCCGACGCCGACGTCGACGCTGGCCGCTTCGTCGAGGCTACCGACGACGGCGACCGCTTCCTGTATGTCTCTGTGCTCGACGCCGGGCGAGAAGCCATGCTCCACCGCGCCGGACACGCAGACAGTGGCGCACTGGTCCGTCGAGGACGTCTGCAGTTTTGTGTCTTCCATCGACATCTGCGCCGAGTACGCTACGGTAAGTCGTCACGCTTGACACTCCATTTGATTAAGTATTTTATTTAATTGTATTTGCAACATTGTTTCTATTGTTGATTTTGTATTACTGCGAAGAACAGTGAAAATTTAAGTAACTGGATCGATAACTAACATTTATTTATTTGTTTTGTGACATACAGGACAAAACGTTTGATAAATTGGTGTAATTTTTCAAAATGTTCAGATATTTGTTGTTATACTTCGCTAATATCAGAATTTTAACAAACGACGCTGTTATTCGGTTCAACACACGTGGTTTCATTTCTCGTTGGAACCAGACAATTTGCCCGTACCACGTTTGAGGCATCCCAATGGTACCTCACTGTAGTGCGGCCGAAACTTCTTTGTGTTCAAACCGAAACCCGTGTTGTTATTAACGGAAACCTTAAGAGCGGAAAGTTGTAAGCAATCGACATCAAAATATTTCGATATTTTCGTGTTGTAAGTACAGAAAAAATTTATTTTTGTTTTGTCATCAGACTGTGACTGATAAGACTTATGTAGGGAATCTAAGAACGAAGGTACGAAATTAACAAGACATAAATGTTAATCACATCTGCGAGTAAGTTTTAGCAATTTAATAGATATAAGTATAATAAAATAAATAAATATATGTATGTATTTATATGAATATTTCTTCAAATAGTAAATACTTCTGCAAGTAAAATTTATTGAAATATGTTAGTGTTTTCACCTGACGCACTTTTGACAGATTTATTCTATCTTCAGAGGTTTTTATATGAATTCATAAAAAAGAATTCTGTGAAACGTGCGTCAGGTGAAAACAATAATACATTTCAATAAATTTTACTTGCAGAAGTATTTACTATTTGAAGAAATATTCATAAGACAGAAAACCTGCAACAAATATTGAAGAGTTACATACAATATATATGTGTGGGTGTGTGTGTGTGTGTGTGTGTGTGTGTGTGTGGGCGCGCGCGCGCATGTGTATGTATAAACATTAATATACATTTGTAATTTATTGGGAAACGTACATTTGTTGTTATTGACCTCACAAAATACTTTAACAGCGAAGAGTGTGTATAAAGGAAACTAAATTAATTAAACGGTTTTTCGTGATATTACAGCAGTGACCTTGATATTCTAATAGTTACGTCACTTGTGTTTTTACTTATTGTACTGCTCAGTATTTATAACTTGATCTTTCGTTGTTACATCACCCATACATCATCAAAATTCAGTCTCGGTAGGTCAGCGTCGAGCGGTACACTCTTCCTCTCACTGTACTGAAGAAGCTTGAGATTTCTACTCCGCCTTCAGAAAATTATAAAGTGACTCTCAACAGCGAAAAGTATATTCTGCATCCAAGCCTCCTGAAAAGTTTGTTTATGGTTTTTTAGGAATAACAATTATTACCTATCAATTAACTTACTTTTTTGTTACCATTGTTCATTTAGTTACAGTTCTTACTGTTTTAACAACTAGTCTTACATCAGTTATTATTTCAGTTGTTACCAGCCTCTGCGAGACAGTCTTCCCTTAGGATTTGGGCTAGATCTCTTCTTCTTTCCGTTCTCACTTCGACCTTTTTGAATTCATTCTTATCAAGTTAGTTTCTCATTTATCTTTCTTCTGGAATAAAGTATTATTCTATTCCAAATTTCATTCTTATGCTTCATTTTTTACTCTGTGTGTTTGCTCTTACCCATCACATTTCTCAGGTAATTCATTTCTGGCTACGATACTTAGCTCTCCACATGACATGTTTGCATAACATAACAAGGTCTCCATATGACCAGAATGAATAAAAACTATTAGAACTCGTTAGAAAACAACACAACTGATCATTGTTATAAATTCCACTGTGAGTTTCGAATAACACAACAATGTCTCCATATCACTAAAAAAACTGTTAGTACTTGTTAGAAAGCAACACAACTTTCCTCTCTGATCATTGCAATAAATGCCACTGTGAGTTATGGAACTTCGTTTCTCAGGGTATAATGTGAATCGTTTGTAAAGGAAAAAATTGTGAAGAAACTTATTTTATACTCGTCTTTATAGGATCAAAACAATTGCACATTCTAGTAATAAAAACACATATCACTGTAATAAAAAATATTCAACTATATAAACATTAAAAATTATCAGGATAATAACAAAATTGTTATTATATTTATGAATTGTTATTATTGTTATGAATATCAGACGTAGAAATAAAGTTTCTTGATAAAAACTTGAAGCAACAACGCCTATCCTATTGGTAAAAATAGTTTTCGTTGCGATACTATGTTCTATGAGTTAGTGAAGTAAAGCACCTAGATTCATCTGTACTGAGTTTTATTTCGACATAATTCTGACTGTTAAGTTCATGTTTTGAGTGCTTTCTAATTTGTCAGGCAGCCCTCTCTTTATGTTTCATTCAGGCAAACTACATTTCTGTTACGACAGTAAAAATTCACGTTTCTTGTCGTCTGCTTTGGCCATTATAGCTTCTTAATTTCACAAGCTGAGCAGCAGGCATGAAGTTACGTCTCTCACAGCCGCCAGTAATTAGATTTTCTTTTTTTTTGTCGTTTTGGTCTCGACAGTACGAATTTCGGTAAGCAGTCATTATTTGCTTGCCACCAAGTTTAAAATAACAATAAAATATTACATTCACAAGTACCTGTATGTTTTTAGTGTCTACTGATATGGAAACAGAGCTCGAGATCTTGTTTTCACTTTTTTTAACGATTTCAAGTGTATCGACGTTTAAGGCGGTCAAATGTGTAAGGAAATTTCATTAAGTAATGTTTGAAGTACCTGCTGCGTAATTTATACACACTGTATATTACGTGTTATTGCGTCATATGCTGACATACAAGTACGCTATCTTAATGCGTCGTACGTATTTGACATCGTAATGTAAACAAGATATTTAATGTATATTTTATTTTTAATATATAGGCCTATTAAATTTAATATTTGGAAATGAGTATTTGAAATACAGGGAAGGACAGCATTTTATTGCAGTAGACGTTGATTGTCCGGATTGAACTGTACTTCTTCTTTAACACTATAGACCAACGTGAGCCCTGGCTTCCAACACTCCAACACCAATCTTCTCCAAAGTCTTCTATCGGTGCAACCCCTCGCATACATTCTTCTAAGATCTTCTAGCATATTATCTAACCATCTTATCCTAGGTCGGCTCCTCTTTCTGTTTTTACAGATTTGCGCCCTCAAGATTTTCTTTGCGATACACTGGTCATCCATCCGGTCTAGGTGACCTAGCCACTGTATTCGTTGAGCCTTTATGAATCTTACATTGTCCTCATGATTAAATAGCTCATCCATCTCCTAGTTATCTCTTATTCTCCATTCGTCATCTTCTTTAATAGCCATATACACGCCTTAAGATCCGTACCGGGCCGGATTGACCTGTAGGCCTACGACTTTAAATCCGAATAACCAGGAATCCAGGTAATTGGATAATTTTAATACCTTGTGTCTTTTGGATCGGATACCATTCTTTTATTTGTCATGAGGACTATACATAATGGAAAGTAACAAAATTAAAAAAATAAAATAAACTAAACGCTTTTTTCAGTGTGTAGTATAATACAATACCTTATACAATATATCGTACGTATTATGTCCTCGTCCTCAACCTGTCTAATGAAACTTTATACAGAACAAACGGTTATCGTTGGTTCTTTAATATAATGCGTTGATGTGTCGTGATATAATCTGTATTGAACTACAAAAGGGTACGTATCGATAAAGGCTGTTTACATCTTGGTACCGTTGTTTTGTTTACATTCCTATCGATATGTTACCGTAATTCACTTCACAAGTTAATTTTTTGAACAGGTTGTGAAGTTCACAAGTTAATATATGCAGATTATGTGAAGTACTTAGAATTACTAAACATGAAATACGAAAGTACGATTGAACGCCGAAAGTCGGATAACAATATTGCTATTTAAATTTTAGCTTTTAAAATGTCCTGTAAGCTAAGCGATATTACACGAGTGTTTCGTTTTTTAATAATAAACACCTATGTTTTCAATATATCAAATTTGACAATTCGCCATCAGGATAATTGGCGTTATAATGTATTCGTCAATAATATTTTATAACACTGAAAATTTTATATTTTCAGAAATGACATATGTATACGTAAATATGTGTATTTGTCTTTCATCATAATATTATTATATTATAAAATTGTGTACTATTATGTAATAGTAGTAAATTATTATATTACATAATTATTATATTACATAATTATTATAATTATTATATTAAATTATAATTATTACACTGTTATATAAGTACACGGAATTATATATTAATTCATTGTATATATTCACGGAATTACATTATATTCATTGTCGATGTAGGTATCGACATCCGCTTCAATGTATTCCTCAAGAGCCAGTATGGATAAAGTAGTCTTACTAATTTTTACAAATTTTAGTTAGCGCTCTAGGAGTATTTGTTCGTTTTCCGTTGTTGCGTGTGTCTATACGCCTAGTGCCTGTGCGTGTTGTATTGGTGGCTCGTGATTGGTTTGCCTTTGCATCGCTGCTGGCGTTGGGTCCGCGGCGTCGGCTAGAGTATATGTTGGCTCCAAAAGAATATCTACAGCACGTTAAGCTGTGGCTGCATTCATTGTTGACGATACAGTCCGATAGTTCATTCATTACCACTGATTCTCTGATTTTCCTCTCGTATGTGTTTGTGATGGCGCCTATTTCATGATTACTATGTGCTCGATCGCGACGTTTATCACGTCATTTTTCACCGATCTAGCACGTGTTCTCTTCTTTGACTCTCCTTGGTGTTGAATTTCTAGACAATAGTTCCCTGGATGTGCTGTGCTGATATACTGAGCACATTGCCAGTATGTCAATCTGTGTTGAATTCTGATGTGTCTGTTGGGTTTCCGGAGTAGTTCCCTGTTTTGGTCTTGCTGTATACACAGCAAATTCAGTACCCTTGATATTTTGATTTACCATAACATTATGTGTTTGTGTGTGTCTGTGTCTGTGTGCGCGCGCGCGCGTGTGTTCACCTGATTCGGTTTATTTCCTGAGCTAATTACTTTGGCTGTTAAATGGAACGTTTGCTGTTTTTTGGTCTTCAGAAGGGCTGGAGCAAACGTCTCCCAAACCGATGTTGCTTCGTCATGCCTTCGTTTACAGCGTTCGATTATAGTTGAGGATAACAATGATACCATCGAATTGTCGCATCGACCCTTTTAAGATCGCAAAACAAAAACGCGCGGGGACAAGACGAAACCGGCAGGACGCATATTTTATATTTAACCCCGACAATTTTGTATATTATATGGTGTGTGTGTGTGTGTGTGTGTGTGTGTGTGTGTGTTCTTCAGTGATACACAGAGGTAACCAGAATCAAATAAAAATTATATGAATTAGGCAATTAACAAACACAACAATCTTCATCTGGTCTTCAGATCTTTCTTAAACGGCAACAAATTAGGTAGCGGGTACGATATTATGCAAATATATTTCCTTCCCTGCTCGGCTTCCATTTCACAGACCTCCACGTGTATTCTCCGCGGTCTCATAATTTTTTCGAATTAAAATATTAATAAAAATGAAAACGGATCGTTTCATACTTCTGTAGTGAACGCGGAGCGTGTGATGACGATAAGGGAGCATTTCCCTTATATGTATATATCGCTTACATCCGTCGCGATATCATTGAAAAACAGGCAGGAGTCGCGCAAACAGAAGCCTGCCGCCGTTTATAAAAACAAGTAACAGAACGGAATTATTATTCACGCAAACCAGCAGTCTCAACTGTACAATTATTTCCAAGCGTACAATTATAAAAGAAAAAAGAAAAAAATACTCGAGCTAACACACATTTATACCTATCATTATATCAATAGGGGTTTTTTCACTATTGCGTTTAATCGTTTACTTAAACAAAGTTTCGCTGTAAAACCTATCAGAGCATAACTTAAACAGTGAAAGATGACTCCAACAGATAGACGCGTTCCGTCTATATTCCGTGGTTAACACAGTTAATGTTTATTATCATTTAACTATGTGGTACTTACATAATTCCAACTATTCATTTCCTTTTATTACTTTAATGGGCGTTCTCAGTCTCTATACCGCATCGTTGCTGAATCTTCATTAAACGCCCGCATGTAACTGGACCGACATGTTGCTTTATGAATTTATTCATAGCGTAAAGGAGTGAGTATTTTCTAATTTATATGAAAATATAGTGCAGACACACGAACGCTGCATAATTTATAACAAATACTACGTAGTCGTTGGTGTTTTGCGTTCGGCATAATTTTTACATTATGAAAATCCATTAAGGTGGTTTCAAGGTTAGAAATTATTTCACCGTTAATGTTCTGCTCATCGACATGTGGTCGTAGACACGCGATCGATTCTGACGAGAGTTTCTGTTTGTGAATGCCACTTCGTCGCGTCGGTGTCGGAAACGCGACCAGGCCTCTCACAGGAACTTAGTAATGGAACCAAAGTAAAACAGATGGCGCTGCAGAACCGTAAAACTATTTAAGTCATACATGTCAAGTGGCTGCGAATCTAAAGCCGAAATTTTATTTTAGTATACTCAGAACATTCAAGAAAACAGCCAAGGTAATAGTTGACTGATTTCTGCACGAGAGTGGAGAGTGTAATTAGGAGGATTTAAAGTGGTCAGATTAACTTGGAAAAGAGTAATCAAACTGTCGAAAAACAAGGAAAATGAACATGCTTCTTGAATGAAAATACTCAAAAATGAAAAATGATAAGTACAATAAATAAAGTAAAATAGAAAATAGCCTAATAATTAACATAAAAATGAGATAAAATAAAAAAATAATCTCGTGTAAATATCGTTATTTCCCTTATAAATGAAAATATTAAAAGCCGAATCCATTATTAAGGTAAGATGCATTATGGAATTTATTTCCACTGTTTTAATATACAGAAGAAGTAATTTTTACAGTTTCTACAATAGATTTAATAATATATCGTTCCACACAAAGAAGCAACACACAGCCGTTAAAATCCTCTTTGACGTTAAGTGATAAAAACAAACAGGATATCTAGGTACCCGAACAGTACGAGCAACCATATTTCATGATTAACCAGGAGACGCAACAGGGAGTCTTCTGTACTATTTACAGACGGTATATTATTTATAATCGTTTTCAAGGAGAAAGCAATTTCGTAAGGAGACAAACTTTTATTTGTTTATTTATTTTTTTCAAATATTATTACTTGTTTGTAAATTCGAAAACCGGGTTATATATTTCGTCTACGTAAAAGGTCATACCGCGCCCTATTTCACGTTTTCTACATACTGGGGACCTCCCGCGGATTCGATTCCAAACTCATTTTTAACAAGTGAAACTGTTAACATTCAAATTCGGGCGAGAGCCTGTACACTAAAAAAGAGAACGCGTTTTTTTTTCTTTTACGTTCGAGTCTTGTGTGTTATTGCGTACAAGACGCTAACTTGTATTAACTAATTTTTAGCAAGTCGGCTGGCCAAACATTCGCCGCATTCACGTTAAGGCAAACAAAAATGATGATGCACTTTTCTCTTTATATGATACGAAAAAAATATCCAATACGACTTGTTTAATTTTGACCGAGTACTCGAACACTAACGGTTCTGTTTCAGTAGGGTAATAACAACGCCTTAAAATTCAAAACAAAGACGCTTCTTTATTTTTTCAGTATGTGTGTGATCAGAGATTCGCAAGTCTGTGTTCGTGAGATAGCATTTGCTAAGAGGTTTGTTGATCATGTGTATTTTTCCATACTACCATACGAAACGAAATTTCAAGACTCCTTAACTTAGTATATCCTCAAGTCTAAGTTAATAGTCTAAGTTAAGTTTATATTCTTTATTGTTTGTGATAAGGTTGGGGACTCAGTAGAACTGGTACTGTCATAGATTATATTGTACTTCATATGAAACTACTTTTTCTCGAATTCGTCAGACTTAACTATACGTTTTTAAAATTTGAAAATTTTTATTATTTAAAATAATAATACGTTTTCATTATTAATATCGCTGATAAATTATAATATATAAACAGAATAATCACTGTTGCACACCACTATAAAATATTATTCCGATTAGCGCTTTCAAGCTTCACAGCTCATCGTCAGATCGGAAATAACAATAATCGGAAATAACAATAACAATAATTTATAGTGGTGTGCAACAGTGATTGTTCTCTTTGTGATTATAACAACTAATACAACTTTCTTAATTATATTTATAATATATAAATTGCGACAGATATTAGCCGGCCAGCCATAAATAAGAAATTGATCAAGTTAGATCATTTAGGTATATACAGATTTAGTGACAGTCATTTCACATAGAAGTATCTTACCAATAATTTTTGTCTGTGAACAGATAATTATGTGTTGTCTATCAACACACAATGCGAACATTAAATCCTGAATTCTGTGAAATCCAAATAATTGGTAAGTTTTTATTTTTGCCTTCGTCAATGTTTATACCACTTGAAGACTAAACTTCTACCTCGATGTGTTTTATGGCTGGAAGGATAGATAAGCTCGCCGCTTAGTCTGAAGGCGTATTTCCGATTATCTGTGCCAGAACTTTTGATATCGTACCTACTCACAGGGTCTCATGACGCTGAATGAACACAGAACACACCTCTTGCGGGACTCGAATCCGCAACCTCTCACAAGAAGGCGAGAACTTTAATTTGTACTATTTTTACACACTAATACGCACTCATCAGAATTAAAAACGATTCAATTCTACTGCCGAGCAGTTACCTAATTAGCCTAAGCGTAGTTATATTTATAGCGGCTAGGAGTCTCGTAAATGTCGTCACAGTGGTTAAATACACAATTTCAACGTCACTGAACGTTACTACACCATGTTATTCTGACCATTACAGTCGTAACTGAAGATGTTATTACTATTATTACAGCGTTTTATAGTACTAATACATTAGAAAGCAAGTGGTTCGTTGTTATTATTTATTATTGAACATCGCCAGTTGATATAATACTCGGGTAACTAAACGCAAAAACATAAATATAAATACGCGTAATGACGTACGAATTAAATATAAATTATAGTGATGGTCGCGGACGGTTTTAAAACCAGGTCAAACTTTCAACACCCACGTAACACCTTATTTCTCTCTTGGTTGAACATTTACGTGTATTTAATTCAATCGTGCTGCAAGAGCACCTCAATCACGCACAAGATCCAGGAGCTCATTTTTATAAATAGATCTTGTTCATCATTGTGCTGTTACTAGCATTATTGCCATCTTTTCCGCATTAGTTATTTTTTTACAAACCGTTCTGTACTCCCTTCGTGGCTTGAGAATCTGAAAATTCTATAGTCTTTTGAGACTGTTATAAGGCTTATAAATCGTTTGGGCTAGACGACACGCGATTTATAAATACGTAATTATTAGTCAACAGCACACTATTAATAAATTATTCTTTCTTGTCCCATCTTTATGTATAGCGCGGCTCTCTACCGTAACCGAACAATCTCATGTCACAACAAGAATGGGTAAGAGAGAATCTACTTTGCAAGTGCGTGCATACACTGGCGCGCGCGTGTGTGTATGGAGAGTTAAACAGAGAACATGGGTCTATAACAAAATAGTAGAACAAACAAAACAATAAACTTTACAGAAACTTAAATTTCTGAAAATTTTAAATATTAGTTTAGCAAATTGATCCCTAGCAATCGTTGAATTATTGATAAAGAACGACTTGGACTGTTTTGTGAAGGTCGGTTAGAAAAATCTAATGCGTGATTCAGTTTTAAAAATAAAAAATGTCTTATTATAAATTTATAGTTTAATGTGTTGTGTATTAGCGTATCCCGTTACAGGTAGTTCAGTTATCGTATCACATTCGATTAATCGATTTCTACATGAGCGAATAAAAACCATACGTATATACAATAGGCTCCATTTTATTTTTATTTTTATTGATGCAGCACGCATACACATTTTTTTAATTGTGCTGACTGTTTAAATTACTGTCACAAACATCGGCTAAGAATAAATACTTAAAAATTTACTTCATCAAATAATTTTTGCGAACGGAAAAGTTCGAGTTAAGAAAACTCGAGTACGAATGTTATTACAAGTTTTTTAAACGCTCGATTTCATTTTACATTAAACTTGCACAAACAAACAAAATCTCGAACGTAGATCCGTTCTTTCTTGTCCGCCGTGCGAGCTCTTAAAAATTTCACTAAATATAAGCACATAATTAATATTAACAACGTATCAATTTATGTTTAGAACGATGATAGAGAAGTAGTCTCTCGCCACACTGTTTCAAAACGAGGTCACGTTTTCGACACCCACCTCGACTCGACTTCTCTCCTCGGCCGGCACTCCTATGTGTTTAATTCAATCATAAAGCTACAAGAGCACCCTCGATCACGCACGCACGGACAAAAACACATACACATACATCATAATAAACTACAGACAGCGGCGAGAGAGCAAGAGAGAGAGAGAGAGAGAATGAAAGAGTGAGAGGACGGCGGCACCACGTGACCGGCACCTCCTCATTTGAATACTACCACGCGACCCGCCGCACGCAATAGCCTACACCTTGTTGCTACGTTACGATAGTCTGAAGCTGATAAAACAACTTACACGACCATTAACTAAACTATTATTATCGTCATCATCATCTGTTGCCTCACACCGTTCGAATCAACCGCCCACTCGTTCGCTAAGTAAATAACACACATACTTGCATCGCGAGCTCTGGATAAATTGCTACAAAGATTATGTTATTACACTGTTTCTGTTTGTTGCATACAAATTACTTTGTTAATTCGACAATATTTCTTGTCTATATATACGCTAGTAGTTATCTAATGTCAAAAACCAGAACATCTGTCATACCTACGCCAAAGATCACTAAAGTACAGGCTACGGTAATATGTAAATCTATTAACGATGTAAATCAATTTACGATTTCCTAAATGCTGCGAACGAGATTTACTGATTTTAAGTCTTAAATTACAACAAATGTATTTATGACGATTTCTGTAACAGTAGGCCTACACTGCGTTAATTGAAACACGTCATGATCAACACAGTATGAGAAGCAAAATGGGCGTGCGGTAGTATGCAGCGCAACCGCTGAAATATATTTGCACGATTCGCTCAATAATTTGGAAACCTAAAGAGATACAATATTAGCAGTTGGATCGAAATTAAATCTGAATCTTTCTGTATAATTCATTCGCTTAATGTATTTAGTCTATCTTGACTAGATAGATGTTTCTCGCAGGCTATTTTGTATGGTTCACGGCTGAAAAAATTTTAAATTTGATATGAAATTTTATTTTGTATTTTGTAATTACAGGGATATTATTAAATTTTGATGGCATGTACATCGTGTACGTGATCTGGACTACATGTACAAAAGAACTGTTAAGGAGCAAGAACATCTTGCGTAAGGACAGTATATATATTAAGGACGTCCTAAATTGAGTGTGCGATGGTTTTATTAGGTATTTGTTTTTAGGACGTTCTTAGGCTAGACTTATTTAAAATATACCAAAACATGAAGAATTAAAATACTGTTACTACTGTGTACATTTTGTAGACTTATCTAGGACTTCAGTTTTATCGGTCGAGGATTTGAAGTCGCGTAACAGTAGCGAACGCAAACCCATAAGCGCCATGTATATCCCTGTTTCACCCATTGTCTCATCCGGCTGTGCAACAAACAACACGTGAATTATATAATAATCATTTATAGGAAACCGTTTGTTTTAAGAAATATAAAATCATCTACTTACATCTTAAAACTTATATATTTAATATAAAATTTTCAATTAGACACTCGTTTCAATTTGCATATTCACGAAACTAATCTTACTAGTATGCTTCCTGAGTTACTCTCTATTTTGAACCAAGTAGGCGTACATTTATTATTGGACCAATTACCAGAAAAATTACGAAAATCCCGGTTTCCCAAGATGCTGATTTTGATGTTGCTACAGTGAAGATGACAGTATAGTGTGTAATGGTATTTCTGTATACTTCGAAACAGTAGTCAGGTCGTGTTAGGTCGTGGTCGTGGCCAAAGTAACGTCGTGATCCGCTCGTGAACGAGAGAGGACGATTGATTGTGCGTTCGTGAACTTCCTTGAATACATAACGACAGGCGTTAGGCGTTACGTAAAATGGGTATCGGTCCAGAAGTATCGACCAAGTATCGGTCAACAAACATCGGTCCAGATCAAGTAAATTTAAAAACAAAAAGTCCAACAACTACAGATATCACTAAAAAAATTCATACACAGTGCTTGCAGACCGGCTACTGAGAGTGGATGACATTACGAAATCATAGGCATCTCACATGAGCGTGTGTATCATATTTTAACTCAAAAACTGGGTGTGAAAAACCTTTGTGGAAACTTTGTGCCGCATTTGGAGTTGTCGCACTTTTTGGCAGTTCACTCATCAGCTTCAATGCTCGTACGATCACGTTTAAACTAGAGTATGCACTTAATAAACTATTGTTTTTGTAGGCGCAGGCATATACAATTTCGTTCTGAATTTCCATTGCCAGTAGACCTGTTTTAAAAAAGAATTCAATCACGCCACAATGTTTGATTTTGTCCATTTTTTAAGAACACGCGTGACACGTCAATTTTGAACACCTAGTAAAAAACTTTATTAACTAGATAGATTTGGAAATTAACAGGTGTTTACATGAAATATGAATTTTACAATACATTTGAAATTGTAGTTTTGCTACTAAGCTATAGATGCCGTTTCCTGAAAGTTTCAACTAAACCTCGATGTAGCTGAAATACCTAAGTAACGAAATCTACTGTCTATTGTTGCTCAACCGAATTGTGTGGATTCATAAGTTTTGAGCCCAATTGAGGTTAGTAGATAAATCATATTTAAAAAACCTCTGCTCAGCAGTCCGTTAAGGACCAAGGCGTACCGTGCGGCTTTTGTGTGCAGTGTGACGGTTGCATGGCTAGTACAACGCGCCACAAGCCGTCAGTTGCGGTATTCACAGCCAGGAGGCGCCGCTGTTATCTCGCGGGCTACTCAGTTCTGCCTCACGACGCTGAGTGCACGCCGTACGGAGCCTCCGCCGGGTAAATGATATTTAGTATTTAAATTCGTGCTTTTCGGTATCCAGGCCACTTATATGTATATGAATAGAGTAAAATGATTTACCTCTTTTTTGTCCGTTTTCGGTATCCAGGCCACTTATATGTATATGACGGAATGTATGTATGTGTATGTGTATGACGGAATACATGTATATGTATAATGCGGAAGAGCTGTAAAAACAATACCAAGCCAAACATTGCAAAACGAAACCCGTGCCGTAATTAACAATAGATTGAATAAACGCCTAAAAAATGTAACAAATGACAAAAAACTCCATAAGATAAATCACAAATACTTGAAAGAAAATGAAACCATGAAACAAATAAAAACTAAGTTGATCGATAACAATGCGCTAGTTACAAAAGTGGATAAAGGGAGTACTGTAGTCTTAATAGACAAAGACGAATACACATCAAAGGTTAACGAATTCATAGTAAATAATAATATTATAATGGTACAAACGGACCCAACCACAGAGTTTGTCAAAGCTTTGAATAACAAAATCAATCAATGTACACAGTTATTTGATGTCTCTACACGCCGATCACTAAAACCCATTAACGCAGAGGCGCCTCAATTTGTTGGCCTACCAAAAATCCATATGACCAATGTGCCGATCAGACCACTTGTAAAATTTACCACTGCACCGAGCTACAATGTCAGCAAAAAACTTGCAGAGAAAATAAAAAACAGTATAAAGTTAAAAAATAACCACAGTATAAAAAATAACATTGACTCCCGTTAACAAAATGAAAACATTAAATACAACCTAATTATAAAATAGCCTCTTTTGACATTGCTGACGTGTAGGCTATATAAATGTCCCTGTTCAAGAAACACTTACTATCCTTAAGGCAAATCTCACTAACGCCAGAATATGTAACTCAAAAGAAATCAACGAAATAATTAATTTACTGGAAGTTGTACTAGACCAAAACTACTTTACATTTAATAATAACTATTATATCCAAAAAAAGGGTCTACCCATGGGGTTCACCTTTGTCTGGCTTACTAGCTGATATATACCTTAATCACTATAAGAATACATATTTTCTCAATAACGTAAATAAACTCTCCGGCAGAATAATATCATATACACGCTACGTTGATGATACATTCATCATTTTTAATGGTACAATACGACAAATAGAAAATATGAAAAAGTACATGAACGGTATCAATAAAAACATACAATTCACTCTTAAAACGGAGGTAAATAATAAACTTAACTTTCTCGACCTGACAATTACAAGACTAGATAACAAATTTCAGTATCAGATATACCGGAAACCAACCACCATAGATCTCACGATAAATGCTGAGTCGCATCACTCCTTCTCTCAAAAAATGGCAACGTATAATAGTTAAGTACATAGATTACTCTCCATACCATTAGAAGACAAAGATTTTCATGAAGAACTCAACACGATTAGGTACATAGCTAAGGCCAATGGTTATAAAAGCTCAATTGTAGACAGTTTAATCGAGAAACATCGGAAAAGAAAAACAACAAAGAATTACAAAAAAATAATAGAAATAAGATTAGATATATATCATCAGACTATGGTAACACCCTACCAAAAATGTTAAACAGTATATTCAGTGAGATAAATGAAAAATGGCATTCCGCACTAATAACAATGTTAGTAAGATACTCCGGCCTAAACCATCAAAATCAGCTGAAGACAAGACAGGCGTTTATAAAATTACATGCAATGACTGTGATAGCTTCTACATTGGCCAGACTGGTAGAGCTTTTATAAAACGCTTTAAAGAACATTTACCCAAAAAAGACTTCAGCAAAACAATGTCAAATTACGCACGTCATTTGATGGACATAATTATACTGATTTCACGACTAACTTTCAACCCCTCAATATATGCAAAAAAGGAAGATACCGGTATATGAGTGCTGTCGAGGAATTTGAAATATATAAGGCCTTTAAAAATAAAAACACTAAAGAAGTCCTTCTGAACGAACAACTGAACTTTCAATCCAATTCGCTTTACGACACAGCAATAAGACTACAAAACGAGGTCCATAGTGCACAGCCAATAACAACATAAGCACAACAGTCGACTGTAGTGTTCCGTGGTGTGCACCAACGACATCGCGTGTGTTCCCGCGTTCAGATATTTTAAATTGAATTGTGACATTTGTAAATTATATGTAAATTGTTTTAATATTTTAATTATTTGACGAACTTTACCAAGGGATTGTACCTGATGATGGGACATATGTCCCGAAACGCGTAGTAGTATAAAAAAGGAAAAGCCACCAGACGGACAAAAAATGAGGTAAATTATTTTACTCTATTCATATTTAGTATTATTAAATAAAGATTTATTTAATATTTTTTTAAATTTAAGCAGCTTCAGTGGTACAAAAAGGAATCTATTAATGATGTTTGTAATAAAACTAATTAAAAACAACTCGATGAAGACACCAAGACGTAGTATCTTTCGTGTGCAGAATCCTACGGAGAAGCGCAGTAGGAAATTCCAAATAAATTATTCTTTCCCGTGACATTTCTATGTATTGCTCGGTGTCAAAAAGCTGCATTTGTATTTAGGAAGGCGACATTTATGTTTGCCAGAAAGTAGAGTAAGTTGTAATTTTTCAGTCGCGGCGTTTAAAAATTTTCAGTACGCAGCTTGTCATTTAGAAATTGTATACCTTTTTGCTTGCCCAAACATATCCTATGATCGCCCAGCCTCGGAAACTAACTGACTTTGAAAACAATTGCTTGCGATCTGCGTTAACCCATAGTGAACAGGAAAGCGATAAAAAAACTCTTCGTCTTATGGAAGTATCGTGATAAAAAGTTGTAATTTTCTGGGAGATGTCTGTCTGGAAGCTTTATAATGTCATCTACTTCGATGGTTTTCTTCTTACTCATTAATTCTTCCGGTGCAATCGTTTCCTTTCTGTAAATCATCTTTCAAACAACACTTCATATCACTTCATATCTGACCACACAATAGATGATGAATTAATTCTCACCGCTTCCTCGATTGTTGTGTTCGTTACCGCTAGATTACCATATATTTATTGTTTCCTTAGGTAGCGATTAATGTGGCACATTTACGCAGAAAGGTCAGTATGCGGGAGATATAAAATACTTCTTTACACAGGCGCAAAAAGGGAAAAGTTCGCCAAAACTCTATTTCACGTTTGTTAACAGTTATGTTGTTCGAACATTTTGTTGGTTTAATCTGCTGTTTATTTGTCTTTGAAATTCAGAATCGGTATTGTAAAACTACAGGATTGTTGTAAAACAGCTTCTGCAACGGCCACAATGAGCTGGCATCTTTCATCATTCCGCTGTAAACACATCATTTAAAAATTCTTTGGAGCAAAACCTATTTTTTCCTCATGTGGTGTTGTAGCAGTTAGTGGTTGGGGTGGATTTCAAGAGGGTAGGGAGGAAGTGAAAATAAATCAACCCGTTTTTGCAAATTTTAAATCTGCTCACCCTAATGTAGTTACTTCTGCCGACTCGGGGTTGGTGAATTTGTATTCCCCCTGCATTGTTTTGATTCTGAAGTCGATATTTGATACTGCTGCTGAAGCAGGAGTCATTTGTTTCATGCATACAAGCATGCGTTCTCTCTCTCTCTCTCTCTCTCTCTCTCTCTCTCTCTCTCTCTCTCTCTCTCTCTCTCTCTCTCTCTCTCTCTCTCTCTACGCTCCCTCCAACTCTCCCTCCTTTCTTTCCTCTTCTGTCCTCATCACGCACGAACGCGTGTAGTATACACATACCCAGTAGAACTGCAGTCTATTGTAAAAAATCGTAGAGCAGTATTGAAGAAGTCCCACCTCGCTCAAGTACGATAATATTTCAGCCGACATGAGAAGAGTTCAAATCTCAATGATTTACGTATCAGACGTTTGTTTTTTAAAGCGGATTTTAATTGTTCCTGTAACGAGCTCCGGCAGTTAATCACATTAAATACCCCTGAGAAAGTTCGTTCGACCCGGCCGTTTAAATGCGATCATAAATATGAACGTAGACTTGTACGTATTTTGATGATGGGTATATTTTTAATCGTGTGTTTCCGTTGTTTTTGTGTTGCGGAACATAAAAAGAACCCCGAGAATTCGCTTCCGAAAGCAATTCGGCGTGATTTAAATTTACCACGGATATTGTAGGAGGCCAGTGACCATCGAAAGTGTAAGTTATCCATTTCGCCCTGATCCGTGGCGCAGCCTTCTAAATTTAAAAGGATCAAGACGGAAACATGGACTACCTTTAGCTTGTGTACACCACAACATTACTGTGCTTTAAAATGTGACATAAAGTATTATACAAAATCAAAAGGTTTTATCTTTTCAGTTCATTTGTCATATCCGCATTATCGAGAAGTAGGACGACATCAATGTTTTCGTTCTAGCCTAAAACCTAACCTAAGATAGTAATCGACCAAGCTAACGTGCCCAGGGCCAAGTAGGCCTATACTTTTCTCCTAATTATTACGAGAGAAGATAGTATATTTTTTAAACAAAGTCGATAATTTTTTCTATCGAAGAAGCGCCGCCGTATATGTAAAAAAAATGGTAGTAAATATCGTGTACCGTAAAATTCAGTCCTGAAATTTAATTTCCGCATTTGAGGACTGCAACGAAAGGACTCGCTGCCACTAACACGCAGTGAATTGTAATTAACCCGTCACGTGTCCGACGCATAAAAACGAATTACGTTTCATTTATAAACAAAATACTCGTAATTGTATCGTAAATAAGACTTGTCACGTTTTGCTGTATATATATTTTTTTTGCGAAAAGTTTTTCGAATTATTTTTATCACCGCTCGACCGACTAGAAATTAGGGCACGTGTTTGTTTTATCTCTCACGACAGGTCGTGGCGGTATCGAACACGTGGTTTGATCTTTCCTACTAATTCACTTTATGGCACATATTAATGTACTTTTGTATGAATGCACGTTTTAAACGACCGTTTTAATTCGATTCTGAAATTAACTCAAAGACCAATTAACAAAATTTCGTGATAGGTGGTACAGATTAAGTTGAATTATAACAGGATCTGAAAGTTAATTATTATGAACGTGTAATTAAGTGTAATTCGATTAAGTTAAATTATTAAAGACTTTATTGCAATAACTGAATTTATTTACATCTGATTAGTGAACGCATTTATATGACGCTGTTAAAATCCAAGGCTGTACGTTTTATCACACGCTAATAAACTAGGCAGAGAAAGAAAGGGCTAGAGAGAGTGAAGAAGAGTAACAAAAGCTGTAGAAATTTCTACATTTTTAAAGAAGTATTTGTACTATAACTATTGCTTTTTGTTAACACCATTCCATGGCATTATCAGATCTACAATGTATGTACGAGAGTAGTTCGAACAGTTCTGGGCGTGACATAGAGATAGCGCCAGGAGTGTCAAGTGTCTATGGCAAGTTCGATCCGTCAGGTGGCGTCCCATAACCTTTGAAAAGGCTGAATTTACTAGTTTGATTGTCGCGATTAAAAAGTAAACAATCTCAGCGTTAAAGGAAAGTTTGAAATCGAATGTCGCGCAGTTAAAAAAGTACGTCGATATAAAAAGTTTGACAACAGCGAAAATAAAAAACGAGTCGGATTCACTCTGGGAGACTCATTACCATCGTTTTCAAAAGTGAAGAGATGGAATGCTGAATTGAAACGTGGTCTTCGTTCATTTGTGGCGATGGACTTGAAAGATCTTCTTCTTCTACTTCTTCTCCACCTTATGCTTCTTTTTCTTCTGCTTATTGTATATATAACGGATCTTTATAGATTACAGCTGTCGCCGTTTCTCCGTCCCCGACTTCCATTGTAACCTATCGTAGCATGTAAGTTCTTCTAAATTTCTCGCAACCATTGCTTCAGCTACGTCATCTCGCCAACTCCTCCGTCGACGTCCTCTTTTCCTCCTCACCGGTGGTATCCATTCCAGTATTTTGCGGTGCCATCTGTCATCTTCCATTCTCTTCACATGCCCAAACCAAGTCAACTGTCTTCTTTCTATTTCATCTATTATTGTCCTGTCAATATTCATCTCGGCTCCAATAGTCTCATTTCTAACCCTGTCTAATTTTGATCTTATACAACTCCTCCTGAAGAAGTCCATTTCCGCTGCCATCAGTTTTCCTTATATACGTTTGAAACATTCCAAACTTCTGCTCCATCAAGGATTACACTTTGTACCATGCTCTTATATATATGTTTCTTTGTGTTTCTTGTTATACTTCTTTCCCATAGAAGAGAATTCAGCGTTCTTATAACGGTTCGCCCCTTGTTAACACGTTCTTGAATTTCATCTTTGCTGCTTCCCTGTTTGTTGAAAATAATGGCTAATCTTCTGCTTATTACTATTATTATTTTTATTCTTATTCTCCTTCCAGGGTTATCAGCTGTCTGTGGAACCGAAGGAAGACTCACGACGATATTCGATTCCGCTCTGTTAAATATCATACATCTCCAGCCTTCCTGTGGCTACTGTTCTAATGTTTTCCAAACATCATCTGGCCATGTTTATTCGCGGCTTTCGCCTTGTTACGCAAAACCAGACATAACTGTAAACGCAGTCCATATTATTGGCGATAAAGTGACAGGCGGCCGGCAAAAACTGGCTTCGTCTCAGCTTATATGACCTTCTTGTCAATGCGAACGGTAACATTTAAAAACGGTAATAAAATTTTAGATGAATTTTAATCTTTACCGTTTGCTCTGACGACATTGTCGTTTCCAGCGTTGTTGGCATATTAATACTGACACATTCTGTCGGCAACTTACAAAATATTGAATTAGCTTTCTGTTTTTGTGTCAAGCAGCCTTGTTAGCGTAACTCCAGTTGCCCGCTATGACGTAATTAGCATTTCGCACATATTTTTTTTTATCCATGTCAAATTCAACGCAACGCATTGTAACGTTTTTACGCATTTTGTTAGCGCGCGCGCGCGCGCACACACACACACACATATCGGTAATCATTAACCTATAATTAATCCAGTTTGCAAGTAAGGCCTATTGTTCAGTCATCTGACTCGCGTTTCACAGTAGCCTATTAGACAGGCATCTTCAAGGTCATTTCACACCGCACGTCCCGTGGATGGAATGGATGAATTTTTGAAAAAGATCGCTCGCCTGCTTGTCAACTGAGACAGTTCACGCCGACATCCATCCACCCAACGGACGTCCAGTGGACGGATGTTTTGAAATCGCTCGCAGGTCGATTCTTTGCGAACGTCCACGTGGACTTTTAATCAGCCTATGCGCATGCTCACGGCAACTCAACAGCTGCAGTCTAAAATATGTTCTGAATTCTGTCTTCGTCTAATTCTAAATCTTCCATCAAATGATGGTACTCGTCGAATTCTCTTTTTTTTATGAATTGGGTGTCCCCAAAGAAATCTGTTCCTCACAGAATATAAAAGATAACATTTTCGTCGTCACTACTTGAGCTTTTATCAATCCATGGTACACTTTTCACAAAATGACTCTGACAACAAAGCCCTCTGATCGGAGGACATACTGCACACTATACAGCTTGGGCAACTAAAACATATTGACGGGAGTAGGGGCTGGCACAATAAACCATCCGTCGGATATAAATTGTCGGTGTGAAAGTGTATTGCATGGACGTCCAGAACGTCCAATCCGTCCACTGCATGGATGGACATGGGGTGTAAAATGAGCTTAAGATGATTAATTTTTTAACCTGATATACACGTTCGCGAACGTGTATGTGTTTGTGTGTGTTAATGTAAAACTATAAACCAGATGCAGTAAAGCAAAGCTTCTCGTGTCGCAGTCGAGCCGATGGTTAAGGGGCCGCGAACTCCGGTTAATGTCTGTGCACCCGACACACACGCAAAGCATGGCACTAATTACTGATTACCGCTGGAAACGAAGTCGGTATTTAACAACCTGCGCTACACGTGTGTCATTAGTCCGCCGTTTAGTGGTAGTCTAACTGTATCCGTTATTATACGTTGCTGGCGGTTTGCGGAATTGCCGGTCCAATTGCTGTTATTGTACACACAAACTGTCTAATAAACGTGTGTACGGAGTATAACGCAATGGGTACAGAAGACAAGTAAAACAACGATGAATAAAAGACATGAGGGATGCGGAAACGAGCAATTATTTTCCACAAAAAAAACGACAATTGGGCAGGGACGGCTGGTGGTGTCAAGAAGAGGGGGTTGCGCGTTTTCATGAACGTAAGGTAACTGTCACTTTTTATATTTCATATGTTAACATAATTATGAGTGTAAAACTCAGATATATGTTACCATCTTTACCATACAGCATATAAAAGAACCCCGAATAATTCTGTTATCATAGTACCCTAT